>CM060358.1:5443688-5892628 GCA_030545235.1 Helianthus tuberosus
GTGTATGATGAAAGGTGTTGTGCAGGGGGGAGGCCCTGAGGGTGTTAGGCCTTGCCCCTTCAGGAATTTCCACTCTTGCAAAGATGGTTTTGTAGGGTCCAAAGGATACGCGAGACTACTCTCTCACTTCCAACGGGACCACCTCAAGTCAGATAACAGGAAAGATACTTTACGGGATGCGATTGCTAAGGATCCCGACTTATATGAGGACGTGGGAGAAACTTTGAAAACGCTTAACAACTGGCTGTGCGGGGAGTGCATGGTCGTGCATGCTCTTAGCCGGGGGTGTCATCATGTTGATGACCTTGTTAAATTCGTCCCTAGCTCGAGGGGGACTGAAGACTTTATTGTGGGGATTCCCAAACCACAAGTTTCGGGAGGGGGGGCTTCAGGGGAAGGCATTGCCTCTGTGGGTGTGGATGGCTCCCTTTTGGAGCGGGTTTTTTCTCTTCCCATCACGACAGTCAAGAGCATTCCTCCTAGGTGTCGAATGGCGTTCGCGCAAGCTTTAACATCGGCTATGCGGAAGGTGATTGCTACCCCTGGGTCGGTTGAATATTGGGTTAAGCTACTCTTGTTGCCTCGCTGTACTTTAAAAGTTGTGCGCCCTGCCAATAGGCAGGAACGTCGATCCGGGAACAGGAAAACGTTACAGTGCTTTAGCATCCAACGGGCTCTTTCTGTCTGGAAAGACGGGGAAGGGATTAGCGAGCTAGTTGCTTCCCTCTTTCAGGATGTAAAGGAGAAAGGGGCGGTAAATGGGTCCGACCCGTTTCCCGAAGGTCGGGAGGGCCGAACCAATGTTAAGCAGTGCCTTCGTAAAGTGGCAGATGGTCATTTCACAGCTGCGGTCAAAGTGTTGTCCTCTTCTGGCGTTGCCCCCTTTGGGCCCTCCACTATGGAGGCCCTCGCGGATAAACACCCGGTTACGCCCCCTCCGGTTGTGCCGGCAGACACAATCCCTCAGACACCCTTAACTGTTGATGCGGAGTGCGTTTTGGGGTGTATTAAGTCATTCCCCAAAGGAACTTCGTGCGGGAGAGATGGGCTCAGGGCGCAACACTTACTGGATAGCTTTTGTGGAGAGGGGTCCTCAACTTCCTCGGGTTTAGTTTTAGCCATCACCGGGGTAGTCAATGTCTTCTTGGGGGGGTTATGCCCCAGGTCTCTTGCTGAGTTCGTTGCGTCCGCTCCTCTGACCCCCTTGCTGAAACCTGATGGGGGGATCCGTCCTATTGCGGTCGGGGCCATTTGGCGTAGGCTGGTCTCCAAGATAGCGATGAAAAAGGTAGGGAAAGAGATGGTTAGGTACATGGGGGATCATCAATTCGGGGTTGGGACACCCGATGGGGCTGAAGCTATCCTCCATAGCGCGAACAGGTTCCTTAACGCCTTTCACGATGATGGGGCCTTCGCCATGCTTACCGTTGACTTCTCCAATGCCTTCAACCTAGTGGATCGCACAGCTCTTCTGCGGGAGGTTTGGATTCGGTGCCCGTCTATATTTCCGTGGGTTCATTTTCTTTATGGGCAAACCGCTAGGCTTTATGTGGGTAATGACTGTATTGGGTCGTCCACGGGGGTCCAGCAGGGGGATCCTTTGGGGCCTCTATTGTTCGCCTTTGTCTTGCACCCCCTCACACAACGTATACGAGACAGTTGCACCCTCCCCTTCCACGCGTGGTATTTGGATGATGGTACTATTATGGGGAAAACATCTGTGGTAGCAAAGGCTCTGGCTATCATTCAATCTGAGGGGCCACCTTTGGGGCTTCGGCTTAATATAAAAAAAACAGAGGTATATTGGCCGTCTTGCAATGGAGAAAAATTGGAGGCTAGTTTATTCCCGAAGGAGATTGGAAGACCAACGGGGGGCGTGAGACTCCTTGGGGGAGCTGTTAGCCGGGACCCCAGTTTCATTAGTGCTTTGGCTGCGCGGCGAGCTTCCCGGGCAGTGGACCTTATGAGTAGCCTTTCGCAACTCCGAGACCCGCAAAGTGAGCTTCTCCTGC
This sequence comes from Helianthus tuberosus, assembly GCA_030545235.1. NCBI lineage: Eukaryota > Viridiplantae > Streptophyta > Magnoliopsida > Asterales > Asteraceae > Helianthus > Helianthus tuberosus. Next base: position 5,445,701 of record CM060358.1, read on the forward strand.
TGCGCTCTTGCATGGGTGTCGCCAAGCTCCTTTTTGGTCTGCGAACTTGTCAACCTGTGTTTGTAAAGGAGGCGGTATCCTTATTCGATAAAGGGCTACGGGGGGCTATAGAGGACATTGTGGTGTGTGGGGGTCCGTTTTTTGGAGATTTTCAGTGGCGGGTTGCTTCTCTGCCCTGTAAGATGGGGGGGGGGGCTGGGGCTTCTATCGGCCACGGATGTCTCCATTTACGGTTTTGTTGCCTCGCGAGCTCAATCGTGGGGGCTGCAAGATCACATCTTGCGCGAGAGTGGGGTTGTTGGAATGGATGGGGATTATGACATGGCTTTGGGGGAGTTGCATAGACACCTCCCGGATTTGGATATTGGTGGTTTCGCTAACAGGGACACCGCCCCACCGAAGACCCAGAAGACTTTGGCGAGTGCTCTGTTTTGTCGTATCGCTCAGAATATTGGATCAGATTTCTGTACGACCCCTCGTCAGAACGCCGTCCTAGGATGTTTGCGGGGCCCCCACGCCCAATATTTTCTATCGGTCATCCCCATCGAGGGCTTAGGCCAAAAGATGTCTGCCGTTGAATACCGTGCTATCTTAAAATATCGGCTCATGATTCCTATGTTCCCTGATGATGAGCAATGCCCGATTTGCCAGAAAGCTTGCTTAGACCAATTTGGGGAGCATGCTCTGCACTGTAAAGAACTGCCAGGTTTTAAGTATAGGCACAACTGGGTGCGGGATGTCTTGGGGGACATCCTCAAACGGGCAGGGATCTCGGTGAAGAAAGAAGCCCCCGTAAACTTTTTGACAGATCCGAAGGAAGGAAGATCCACATTGCGCCCCGCGGACGTTTTAGTTTTCGGGTGGGATGCTGGTAAACATACTTGTGTTGATCTTACCGGGGTTTCCCCCCTTGTAGGCTTTCGGGATACAAGTTTTGTCCCTGGTCAGGCGATTGCAAGGGCGGCAGCGAAGAAAATGGACAAACATGCAAAAGCCTGCGAGGATAATCAACATTCCTTTATCCCTTTTGCCTTTGATACCTTCGGCTCGCTAGCCCCAGATGCCATCAGATTTCTTGAACGGGTCCAACGGGTTGTTCACAGCAACATTTTGTCTCCTAGAGATCGGGGTTTCGTTTTTACTAGGTTAGGTTTCGCTATTCAAAAGGGGGTAGCGGCGCAGCTTGTTGCCCGCTTACCGGCTATCTTGGTGTAATTGTCCTTAAAGTTTTTATATGAAATGAATCCATTTGGGTCCCAAAAAAAAAAAAAAAAAAAAAAAAGGAAAATTGTGTGATTGGTTGAGAGATGGCATGGACCCCACCACACATACCCCTCTCTCTCTCCTTCCTCCCTTCACTACAACCCCCCCTCTCTCTCTCTCTCCTTCCTCCCTTCACCGCAACGGCATCCCTTCACCGATCAAGATTGAAACCGCAGCGGCAAAGGGGTCGGCGGCGGTGTTGCCGCGCGGCAAAACCCTTTGCCGCACCACTCCGGACACCCTTAGAAACTTAAAAATGTAAACAAAAATATACTAGTTATGGTAAATATGTATTAAACGAAATATAGTATTTATGGTAGATATATAAAAAAAACAAACTTGTAGAATAAAACGTGATTGTATCTGAAAATAAGGACTCATAACTAAAAACAATTATGTCTACCTTAGTTATTTCCCATATAACATCAGTGTTAAGGTGCATTGTTAAAAAAATCAAAAGACCCATAATGAGATTTTGTAGACATGATTCTTTCTAAATAAGAATAGAAAATGCAAAACTGAGATATAAATAAACGTAAAGATGGTTTAATTTGTAGAATTGAAAAAAAATATATTTTCTGATATAAGCATTTTATAAATTATATAAACCAAAATCTTCTAATTTAATTATTATATTATAGATGAAAAAAGACTTTCTAATTATTTATAGAATACATGACCGAAATTTTGAAAGATTCAGTAAAATTTTGGAAAAGCTTTAATCAATAAAGTAAAGGATATCTATAAATATTTATACACCGAGAGTATAAGGAGTGGTTAGACATTTGAGAGTGGCAAATTAAAAACGGGAAAATTACGAAAATGTCTATTAACCAAACCTGTTTTCAAATTTGTCATGCTCATGCGTCCTTGGAGGGGCGCATTATGCGCGGGAAGCGTCCTCCAAGCACGGGATACGTCCTCCAAGCACGGGATGCGTCCTTGGAGCGAAACCCAATAAAAAATGGACACGTGGCCACGGGATGCGGCCTTCAAGCATGGGATGCGTCCTTCAAACACGGGATGCGTCCTTGGAGCACGGAAAGAGTCGGGCAAGTTTCTAATGCGTCTCTTTCTCTCTCTTCTCTTTCTCTTTTCTCTCTCTCTTCTCTATCTCTCTCTCCTCTCTCTCTCTTCTCTTTCTTTCAAAATTGTTGAGCTGTGAGATTTTTTTTTATTCGTTTTTATCTTTTTTTTTTTTTTTTTACAAAAGGGGCTTCAGTTTTATTACCAATTGCGGGTCCAAAAACTTAGAGCTGCTGCCCTGAACAATAGCAGAAGATAGAAGTTTCATAATTAGGCGGTTGGGTATGGGCACCGTCAAAGGCCCGTCCCCCTCTTTTGGGCTCGTCCAACACCGCCCCCAAGGGGCCCGGCTCGGCTTTGGCGTCGGAAAACAGACGGGCAAGACGGTCCAGAAAAGTGAATGGGTGGGCCCCCATCTGACTTCTCCCTCTCTCTCCTTGGCTGTATGTGTGAAAGGTGTGGGCCAGGTGGGTTTTTTATATTGTTTCTCTCTCTCTCTGCTTCAATATATATTATTTTTTTATTAAGGTGGGTAGTCTCCCCACACCCTTGGGTAGTCACCAAAGAGACTATCCTCCTCCCGTGATACGTGGCGCCTACGTGGCGGGTAGTCCTTTGGAGACTATTCTCCCCCATACCCAATAGTCTTAGAGTCTGTCACTATAACCAAGAAGTTAAAGTGAAAAGAGGAGAGAGAGGAGAGAGAAAGAGAAGAGAGGGAGGAGAGAGAGACACGCATTAGAAACTTGTCCGACTCTTCCCGTGCTCCAAGGACGCATCCCGTGTTTAAAGGACGCGTCCCGTGTTTGAAGGACGCGTCCCGTGCTTGAAGGCCGCATCCCGTGGCCACGTGTCCTTTTTTATTGGGGTTCGCTCCAAGGACGCATCCCGTGCTTGAAGGACGCTTCCCGCGCATGATGCGCCCCTCCAAGGACGCAGGAGCGTGACAAATTTGAAAATAGGTTTGGTCAACATACATTTTCTTAATTTTCCCATTAAAAAAATCAACTAATCAGAGTGCGTCATGTCAATCAGTGAAAATTGTCTAAACTATGCTGAAAAGTGTTGGCAATGGTTAGACACTTGCCGAAGTGGTAATTTTTTTTAATTTAAGATAAAATGGAAAAAAACATCAAACTTTTATAAATAAAAATAAAGCATTACATTAAAATCTAAGTTTAAAAAAACTAAAAATCACAAGGCCATCCATATTTTTTTGCGATCTCACGTTTTCTAGCGAGTGTGATTTCCAACATCGCAAAGTGAACATTGTCGGTAGGCCGATTAAACGTCTCAAAGTCCTTGTCGAACATTGTTTGTCGCAACGCCTCTCGTTGCTCATCCGCCAAGGTCAACTATTTTTCTGATCGTATACGTTTAATATCCATTAACTCTTTTTTCATGGCTTTGTATTATTCGAATTACCGGTTATATCTCTTGGATCTTCGTTTCTTGAAGACGGCCCTTTGTCATTTTTCTCCTTTCTCGTTTGTCGTCTTGGCGAGGGATCCTTGTTTATGTCGGGAATACCGAAGCCGCTCGAGACTTCGACATTCGGTGTATCCTCTCTATAATTTCCCGAATCCGAAGACTTTCTTTTTTGACTCGAGCTGGAGCTTTCTTCACCCAACAAGGGTACCGGCGACCACTTTTGATTTGTTCTAACAACCTCCCAAGCCACAATATGAGCAAAATCAAATTTTTCGTTGCCTTTGTAATCCTTTAGCGCTTGCTTCATTACAAAAGCATCGTCACTCCCGCTAGGACGTAAACGATCCTAAAATAATAAATTATCAACAAGTTAATCCAAATGCTTCATTAAAAAATAAACCCTAAATAAATAATAAAGTATACCGCTTGATGATATAAACTGTTGAATGTGTTCAATTTTATTTGCATCGCGAGCCATTTTGATCGAACTTGGTGGTGGGTTCGGTTACTTCCTCCGACTGTTTGATTGAACTGGTTTAGAACTGCCTTCCGAAACCCATCTGCCTTTTGTTGATTGCCTTTGTTTTTATTCAAAGTGCAATGAACAAAAGCCTTTGCCAACGCCTCTTCTTGTTTAGGCGTCCAACTTTCCCGTTTCGCTTTTCCTTTTCTTTCCGGTGCGGCTTCATTTTGGTTCACGAGATTTTCTTGAACCGCAACATCTTCATCCTCATCATAATGTTGATCTTGGGTATCCGGTACGAGCTCTTCATCGGAGTCATCTTGTATGTCTCTCGGTGATTGTGAGCTTGGGGTTTGAAAAGCTCTTGGTGATTGTGAGCTTGGGGTTTGAAAAGCAAATGGGTCAAAAGCATTTTGGGCGTCTAGGGATTAATCATAATAACCGGGTCGAACCATCGTCGGACTGTGTTGCATCCAATTTTGGAGGGGTTGGCTATCATAACCGAAATTTGGATGCATGGGTTGGTTAAAAAATGGAGGTTGGGTTTGATTCGCAAACCCAAGTTGGGGATGAAATGACACACTAGAACCACCCGAACCACCGCGTTTATCTTGAGCCCTCGCCTTCGAACCGGACCCTACATTTTTTTCTTGCCTTCACCTTTGTTTGAGCCTTCCATTTTTTGAAAAGATTTGAAAGAATGAGTGTGAAATTTAGTGAATATGGAGGTTGAGTTTGTTGGTGAGAATGGAAATGAAATTGTTTAATTTATAAAGTTAAAAATTGAATTTTTTTATTAATCTCAACAGCTATATAGCCGTTTGATATGATTTTCTCGAGCGGCATTTGGTCACCGATGATTAACGAAACCGAGCGGCAAAGGGGGGTTGGTGACGGTGTTCCTGCGCGGCAAACCCCATTGCCGATCACCTTTACCGCACCACTCCATATCCCCTGAATGACGAAAACTTCTAGCTTAATCTATTATTATAGCTTGAAAAGATTTTTATCAATATCTATATAATATATGACATGAAAATTTGAAAGATTCGGTCAAATTTTTGGAAAGCTTCAATGAAAAAAGTAATTGATATTTATAAATATTTAGAGTAAATTGTTAAAATCGACACTGGGATTTAAGCATGTGTTGGTGCATATTTTTTATGTCCGTCACTATGCGGATAAGCTAGATAGAGTGTGTATTGAATATTGTATAGAATAGTGTGAAAACGGATAAGGTTTTGTATGTAACAAAGTCCTTTCGGACGGATGGAGTCCATCCGGACGAATGGACATTAGGTCCATCCGTTAAAAGCCCATTCGTCCGTACGGTCCGTTCGCTGTGATAAGTCCATCCGTGCAAGTAGTTTCAGATGGATGGACAATGCCTATATATAGGGATGAGGGGTTCCTCATTTGGACAAGCTTTGATTCCCTGAGAGGAGATGTTGTCCGATTGGTTTCACGGGTATGTACCTTCAAATCAGTAAATAGAAACCAATTATAATTAACCTGTGCGGTGTCTACTCTACTTCTACTTTTTTCTTAGTAATAATATTACACCGAATCGGTTATCTCGGGACCAAAACTCCGTCAAACTCGTCAGATCCTGGAATCTCAGCATATTTGTCAGTTTCATCCAAAACAACTTTTTTTGTGCCATATTGCCCTCCACGTTTGGCATTTTTTGCCATTACTAACTTGGTTAAAAAGCTCTGTTAAATGATATTTTTTTGTTTCATCCATGTTTTTTTAATTTATAATGTTTACTCTATAAAATATAATAAAGAATTATGTTGTTCTTAAATATATTATATTTTATAGAGTAAACATTATTGAAACCTAAAAAAATCTCATTTAACAGAACTTTCTAACCAAGTTAGTCATTTGGATGTAAAATGACAAAAAATGCCAAACGTGGAGGGCAATATTGTTGATGCATATTTTGGTGTCTGTAACTTGTCTTTATTAACGATGTATTAATACAGTCTTTTTAGTTATCGAGTCTGTATTCGCCGTCGACCTTAGTTGGATATCCTCCTATCCTACTTGGGTCCGACAAGTTTGTCTCATTTGTTATGTAATGGTATATGACTATGCATGTTGCATATTTGGTATGTTTATGTCTTAGTGTGTTTATAATGTCTGCTGCAAACTGTCTAACAGTTTGCAGCCTAACTGTTTGTGCAGCCCTCGACGAAACTCTATGTTTCGTCGTTTACATGTGTGACGAAACACCCTTGGGTGATCAATCCAATTTTCGCCATGAACAGTGCCGAAACACCTTGTGTTTCGTCGACTTTGGTGTTTCGTCAAGCCCATTTAATGTTTCGTCGACTTATGGGCTGGGCTGCCTATATAAGCACAACATCGTTTCTGTGTGAAACTATTAGAGCATAACCTTGCTGAGAGTTTTACTTCAAACATTGTGTGTATGTGGTTGATACCTGTTCTCATCCGTTTTAATCAATAGACTTGAATCTTTGGTTACTTCGTGTTGTTACTTTCTGTGTTTGGTTTGGCATTGTCACGGGGATTCCGCACTCGTGACTGTGTTTGATATAAACAAGGGTTTGGTTTTGAAATCGATCCTCCGAGAATCGGGACCTACAAGTGGTATCAGGTCATTGGCTCTTATCCTTGTTTAAAACCAAACATAGTTGGGATTTTATCAAGTGTTTAAACTGTCTGTTTGTGATTTTCTAAAAACTATTGTTCTTGAAACTCATGATTTTCTGGAAAAAGTTTCTGAAAATCTGTTTGATATTGTCTGTTTGCTAAAAAGTTTTATCAAAAACCTTGTTAGTTTGCATGTTTACATAGTAAAACCGGGTTTTTAGTGAAAGTTTTAAGCAAATTCGTGATTCGGTAAATTCTCCGGTGAAAAACTTGGCCGGAAAGTTCATAATATTCATCATTGTTCTTCAGTGTTCTTCATATCTTCAAGTGAACTTCATATTGTTCTTGAACTTTATAAATAAAAGGAAAATTGAAAATTGATTAAAATATTGATAAGAACATGCTGGGTTGGTAAGATGAGTATGTTGTAAGTTGAAACGGGTCTACCTGTCAGACAAAAAGAAAAGATTTCTTTTGAAAAATCTCACCAACTTTCTCACCAACTATCTGAGACCTTATCTCGACGAAAGACTTAAACGACGAAACCCCCCAGTGTTTCGTCAAAGGTACTTCGACGAAAGACCTAGAGTTTCGTGGGAAGTGTGTTTGATGAAAAACCATCTTTCATCTGACTTGGTTTTTTCGCCAAAGACATAGTGTTTCGTCGAGACACTTGTATCATTTTTCACAGAGACTTTGCAAAAGTGTGTTAACAGTCTGTTTGCAAGTGTGTAACCAGGTATTCACTTTCATACATCAATCATGAGTTGTACTAGTCCTTGGGATTGGAGTACAGAACCAAGACCAGGTGAAGATCAGACTTCCGCAGCCGTTTGGATGAGGAATGTTATGCCACAACGATCTATTAGTGAAAATCAACGGGCATTGGTGACAAACCAGAATCAAAGCATTCAGAATCTGTTGTTAAGTGAGAGTGAAACAGGTAGCAACAACCGCCCGCCAAAGCTGAATTATATGAACGAATATCCATCTTGGAAAAATTGTTTCCACACGTATGTTCTAGGGCAAAACACCGAGTTATGGACGTGCTTCATTAGGCCATATAACATAGCTCTTGAAGAAGCAGGATCAAATGCCACAACCTTTGAAAATATGGAAGAAGCCGACAAAAAGGCATATGATCTTGAGAAGAAGGCGTTTTCTATTCTCACACAAGCACTCCATAAAGACATCTATCATCAATTCGGTTATTGTACTAGCACGAAAGACTTATGGGATGCCTTGGTAGCAAGAGGAGAAGGGAATGCGGCTACAAGAAAGACACGACATGATTTGTTGAAGAAGGAATTTGAATCATTTCAATTCATGGATAACGAAACACTAAATGATATGACAACTCGTTTTTATCATTTAATTAGTGAAATGTATTCTTATGGTGTTCTTGGAACTTAACGGGAAATGGTTACAAGGTTTGCTGATGCTCTACCCCCTAAGTGGAGTTCATTCATTGAATTGTTAAAGCATACGGGTACTTTAGATATTGTCAGTATCTATGAATTCGTTCAGAAGTTGGAGCACAAGAATGATGAAGAAATCCAGAAAGCTAAACGGATTCCAGTTCCTCAAAATACTGAAATGTACCTCGCAGGTTTTAATTCTGCAGCTAGTTCCAGTTCCGTTCAGCAACCAAAATTACAAACAGTGTTTATGTCCAATACAAGTTCATTTCCTTTTCCCCAGTCAGCTCCTCCTCCGGTTTTCGATCCAAGAGCCTATATTCCGCCAGGGCATGTTATTGCTCATGCTCACACTTTTTCAAAACCTCAATTCGACGCGAGTGCCTGGCTACCTAAACCCGAACCTCCACCTCAAGTTTCCACTACTCAACCTCAATTTGATCCAAGTGCTTATATTCCGACCCAACACAAGCCCAACCACAACAACAACAAGCATGTTACAGTAACAACCCTCCACCCCAAAACCCCAACACAGTCAGAGTTGATACTTCAAGCCTTTCGAAAGTTAGCATCGAAGTGGCAAAGGAACAAATGGAACTTCTCAACACAATGTTCAGTGCCTATTGCGGATTGGTCGCATGTTAAATTGGAAACATCAATATGACCCATGAAGATTATCAACAGATAGACCGTGATGAAATGGATTTAATGGACATCAAATGGGCGTTTTCAAGTGCTGTTCGAAGGGCTGAGGATTTTATGAAACGAACTGGGAGAACTACCTTGGAAAGAAAAATGGATACGAAGTACGGTTTCGATAAGGATGCGGTTATGTGTTTCAACTGCGGTGAAACGGGTCACTTCAAACGTGAGTGCACTCGACCGAGCAAACAAGGCAATCAAAATCCCTTCCGAAATCAGACGAGTACTTCCTACACAAATCAAGAAAACCGTGAAAGAAGGATAGTAGCTGTGAACAACACCACCAATCAAACCCAACCTGGACCTTCAAACACCAAACAAGCATTAGTAGTTCAAGCTGATGAAGGATGTAACTGGTCAGTACAGTTTGGAGATGGTGATCAAGAAGGAGGAGGAACTGCATGTTATGCAAAGATCATCAATCACATCAAGCATGTTCACAAAGAAGAGTTTTCTGAAAGTGATGATAGCTCTGGTTATAGCGGGAGTTCGGATGAAGAAAGCTCGAATGCGGGAGGTTATAATTCTGAATCTGATGTGAAGGAAGAGTTGAATTCTGATGTCGATGATTTGTTAAAGGAAGCTGAGGAGTTAAAGTGTCAGAAATCTATTCTGATCAAGAAGGCTACTGTCGCATCAAAGGAAATGGAGAAGTTCTTCTCTGAAGATGGATCTTTTTCTTATCAGACTGCCTTTATGGCAAATGTCTCAGCCTCGACGAGTCAGGTAAAATCTGACGCTCCTACTCCTAGTGTATGTAATATGTGTGCAGATTTGAAAGTGGAATCCGAAAAGGTTCATAGTCATAATCAAAGTTTGGTTATTGAGCTATCTAAATGCAAAGAGGTAAACATGGCTTTAGCTCGAAATGAAAAGGATTTCAAAGAAGTAATCGAAACTTTAAATAAAAGTGTTTCCGAATTAACAAAAACTGTTTTCAGGAAACAAATTGGTATTAATAACTACATTAATATCATTGACGAAACCAAGAAAGAGCTAGCCATTGCAAAATGCGAGCATGATGCAATCAAGCTCAAATTGGAGAGTTATTCTAACTCCCGATATGTGCTCGATCACATCATAGACGCTCAACAACTGAAAGGGAACAAGAAAGGCGTTGGGTATAAGTCGTGTCCGCCCCCTTTGAGACACAACTATACCAAAATGCCCGATGAGGAGGAAATGCCTCGTTTTGAACCCAGTGTGCCTCTTGATTATGAGGAAGTTACTAATGGATTAGGGTTCAAATCAGACAATTCCTCGAGTACCTCATCTGAAGAAACAAAAACTTCAACATCGACGCATCAAAGTGCTCCAATCATTGAGGACTATGATTCGTCTGATGATGAATCAGATGTGAGTGATCAGGATAAATCACTTGATGAGATGAAAGGACTAGAAATTCCTATTGAGCATTACATTCTGTGTGATCCTCCTACTCCTACTGTGCAACCTGTTGCTAAGCAAGTGATAGATCCTGTCAAGGATGTTAAGGAATCTGTGCCTACCATTAAGAGTGATAATGTGTTGTATACTTTGGTCGGTGATGCTAAAATTTATTCGGACAAAGATTTTCCAATTAAAAACGTCAATCCATCCTTGATTGATAAAGTTTTTGAAGATAACACAAGTAAATTTTTGGGAAACACTATCCCGGGAGTTGTTGTAACTCAATATGATCCAATTCCAAAATCTGAGATTAGAAAACAATTTGGAAATCAAAGACAACCGACAAAGCAACCAGTTCAACGAGCTCAAACGCCTAACGTTTCTCAATCAAAGTTTGAAACAAAAGGAGCTCGTTACCAGAAGAAAAGCAGTAATGTCAAATTTGTAGAATCAAAGGGTACTGATAAAATTGAGACTTTTGAAAATAAATCAAACACTGATTTTATCCAACAAGTCAAAATTTTAAAACGTAACAGTCAAAACAATTACACTCAACACACAAATGGGTGTGATGAAAAAGCAAATACCTCTGGTTCTACAGGTTCGACATCTGTTCGTCAATCGGAATCTCCTAAGTTTATTGAAAGGAGAACTTGCTTTAAATTTGGGGAGTTTGGACATATTATCAAAACTGTACAAATGCTCCCAAAGAAAAATTTGTTGAGAGAGCCCCTCCTGAAAAAGGTCACCAACAACGTCATTCGATTTCGCCAAAACAAAATAAATGAGCTGTTAAAGAACAAGAAATAAAACAACAACATCAAAACGTCAAGGCAGTTGAAAAGGCTTTAAAATCTGAAGTCAAATCTGTTAAAACGGAACCAAGTTCATCACAACCGTTAAAACCAGAAGTTTCAAAATCTTTTCATAAAACTCAAACTGGTAAACAATGTCAAACTTGGAAACCTAAAACGGGTGAAAGTTCAGGGGGAGGTACTGTATTTGAAAATCATCAATAAATCGAGATCCCTTTTCGTGATGCTCAGGGATGACCCAAGACCACTAAGGCTTGGGTCCCCATCCTCAACTAATCATTGAATGAAACACTCAGGAAAGATCTCCAATGGTCTTGTATGTTTCAATAAGATCACTTATGTTCGTCAAATTGATCACAATCTTCTGAGTGTTTCGCAAATCTGCGATAAGAATTTTTTCGTGCATTTTGATGATGCCGGTTGTTATGTGCTGAAGCCTGGTTTCAAAATTCATAAAGAATGGATTCTCTTATCGGCTCCAAGGGTTAATGATCTTTATATTCTTGATATGAGCCAAGCGATTACGACATCTACACAAGTCACATGTTTTGTCTCTAAAGCCACAGAAAAAGGAGTCTATATCTTGGCACAGACGAATGGGGCACATTCACTTGAGGAAAATGAACCATTTGGTGAAAAACAATCTTGTGAATGGTGTGCCTGTGAGAAGTTTTCATTTACAAGATGTCTGTGTGTCGTGCCAGAAAGGGAAGCAAACGAAGAAATCTCACCCGATTAAGAAAGTCAACACAGTTAGCATGCCTCTCGAACGTCTTCATATGGACCTCTTTGGACCTATGAAACACAAGACAACCTTTGGGGATGCTTATTGTCTAGTGGTTACTGATGACTACTCTAGAGTTTCTTGGGTAGCTTTTATGGCGCACAAGAGTGAAACTCCTGAAATCCTCAAGAATCTTCTTACTTTGCTAGAAAATTTGTACACTTTGAAAGTGAAGAGGATTCATAGCGACAATGGCACTGAGTTCAAAAATTGGATAATGGATGAGTTATGTGCTTCAAAGGGCATTCTTCGTGAATACAGTTCTTGATACACTCCACAACAAAACGGTGTCGCTGAGAGGAAGAATCGGACGATAATTGAAACTGCAAGAACGATGTTGGTAGAATAGGAGCTTCATGTTCAATTCTGGGAGAGGCTGTGTCGACTGCTTGCTACACGCTAAACAGAGTTCTCACAGTTAAAAGGCATGACAAGACGTGTTTCGAACTTCTACACACAAGGAAACCGGACATTTCTCACCTAGAACCTTTTGGCGGTCCATGTACTATGATTGAGCCGCACAGAAAGTTTGGCACCAAAGCTATCGAGGGTTTCTTCCTTGGATATGCTACTCCAAATTTTTGTGTTTGGAATTTGACAACCAAAAAGATTGAATTATGGAGTGAAGTAAGGGTTCAAAGATATACTAATCCTGTAAGAGCTCCGGGTGATCCTTGGATGTTCGATTATGATGGGCTATTCGACTCCTTTAATCTACCAACCTTTGATGAAGCAACTGCAGCTACTCAAATGTTACTAGAAAGTGATAATGTTGTTGACTCATCTTTGATGCGACCAATTGTTGTTGACCCCCAAGCTTCTACTTCGGTTAATATCATTGTTCAAAATGAGGAATTTAAAGATGCTGCTGATTACAATGAGTCATCAGAAGATGATTAATACCATGATGCGAATGAAGGCACTTCAGCTCCGGTTGCTCCTGTTCAAGGTGCCTCTGAAGCAACTCCTCATGAGCAGAATATAGACACTGCTGAAGGAAATGCATCCACTTCTACGCCTATGCCCGGTGTGGATTTGGTTGTCGATCTTAATCTTAACAATTTGGGTACCAATACTCGTGTTCCTGATGTTCCTGAATCGAGAATTCATGATACTCATCCGCAGCAGAATATCATTGGAGATGTCCATAGTGGTGTGCAGACGCGTAATCAGCTGAGAAACAACCAGAATGCTGGTTTGTATTCAGCCATCAGAGAATCTGGTCTTCAAAATGATTGGTCCTTCGCGTGTTATGTGTCACAATAAGAACCATAGTCTTGGAAAGAAGCTTTAAAGGATAATTCTTGGGTGGAAGCCATGAAGGAAGAACTGTAACAATTTCAAAAGCTGGGTGTTCGGAAGCTTATTGAAAGACCTGCGAATTACAAGAAAATTGGCACACGTTGGGTTTTCAAATGCAAGAAGGACGATCATGGAGTTGTCATTCAAAACAAGGCAAGATTGGTTGTTCAGGGATTTCGTCAGATCGAAGGCATTGACTACAATGAAGTTTATGCACCTGTTGCACGTCTGGAAGCTATTCGGATCTTTCTAGCTTATGCTTCATTTAAAGGATTCAAAGTCTACCAGATGGACGTCAAAAGTGCTTTCTTACACGGTGTGGTTGAAGAAGAGGTGTACGTCGAACAACCTCCGGGTTTTGAAGATCCTATTCATTCAGATCGGGTTTGGTTGCTCAACAAAGCTCTTTACAGTTTACATCAGGCACCGAGAGCTTGGTATGCAACCTTATCTAACTATCTATTGGAGAATGGTTTTCGGCGAGGTCTTATTGATTGCACCCTCTTCATCAAAGAACAGGATGGAGATCTTTTGTTGGCACAGGTATACGTTGATGATATAATATTTGGTTCAACTAATGATTCTTTGTGCAGGCAATTTGAGCGTGTTATGCAAGAAAAATTCGGGATGAGCGCAATGGGGGAAATGAATTTCTTCTTGGGCCTACAAGTTCAACAAACCGAGTCTGGGATATTCATCCATCAGACAAAATATGTTGGTGACATCTTGAGCCGGTTCCAGATGTCAGACGCAACGCCCATTGGTACCCCACTTCTGCAGAATCACGGGATTACTCCGGATCTGAAGGGTGAAAGTATTAACTCTTCATATTATCGTGCTATGATCGGATCTCTCATGTATCTCACAGCCTCGAGGCCCGACATCATGTATCCGGCGTGCCTACTCGCAAGATATCAAGCCAACCCGAAGGCCTCACATCTGGCAGCTGTTAAAAGTATTTTCCGCTATTTGAAGGGTTGCCCGGACACCGGTCTCGGGTACCCTAGGGATGATAGCTTCGACTTGATCGCGTTCAATGATTCTGATTTTGGTGGCTCCAAAATCGACGACAAATCAACAACAGCTGGATGTCAATTCTTTGGAAATTGAATGGTCATGTGGCAGTGCAAGAAGCAAACCTGTGTTGCTACATCAACTTGTGAAGCTGAATACATTGCTGCCTCTAGTTGTTGCTCCCAAGTTCTTTGGATCCAACAACAAATGCGCGACTACGGTTTTGAATTTCTATCTACTCCTATCTTTGTTGATAATAATGCTGCCTTACAGATCACTAGAAATCCTGTGCAGCATTCTAAGACCAAACACATCGAAATTAAATATCACTTCATACGTGATTGTTTTGACAAAAAACTAATTGATGTTGTTAAAGTCCACACCGATCACCAACGTGCCGACCTGTTCACAAAAGCTTTTGATAAATCACGTTTTGATTATCTACTTTTGATCAGTGGCATTAAAGTGATACCCGAGTAAAACTTCTTTGGCTAATTGTTTTTGTAAATATTTTCTTAAAAACTCTAAAAATACAAAAATATTTTCATTTTCGCAACCTTTTAGCATTTTAGGGGGAGAAAATTTCAAGAAAATACAAAAACATTTGAAAAAGTCAAAAATCCAGAAAGATGTCTTTACTTTCTGTCTTTACATTTAAAAAATTCAAAAATTCAAAAAAATTGGAAAATTAAAAAAAAATAAAAAAAAATTAGAAAATCAAAAATGAGTTTATTGGATAAAGGAAGATGATGATATTACTGGTGTGGTCGGTCAACATGTTCAAAATGTAAAACAAAAATTGAGAAATGATAAGTATCTCTACTAATGATGTATCGGTAGGCTCACAATCAGATTAAAATGTGTAAGCTGATACAAACCAAGCAGACTTCAAGTCAGGTGGGAACCATTCATTGGCATATGGTCTTGGTACCAAAATTTCGTTTGATTGATTGCCGAGGTTCTGAGATATACGGTCTTTATACTGTCTTATCATCTGGGTATCATGGTTGTATCTTTTACCGAAAAATAACGGAGACGAAGTCTAGATCTTCCTTGATACTATACATACGTGTACATACTGCATACGACCTCAATAAGTGATCAACAATCACATGTCCATCAAATAAGTGATAAAATATCACATTTATCCGGGAGTCAAGTTCGTCTCTTTGCTGTACGTTGTACTGACCTGTTCACGGACTTGCTCCTGTGCCCTCATGCATATGAAAATCAAGTTCCTCATCAATAAGTTATTCTATCACATAGGGCTTGTTTTCAATAAAAAAAATAAGTGAGTTTCTCACATCTTTTATACGGTCAAACAGATGATAAACGGTATACTCACCGGTAAGATGAACTCTCGTGCATACCTATACGACCTCAATAATTGATCAACAATCACATGTCCATCAAATAAGTGATAAAATATCACATTTATCCGGGAGTCAAGTTCATCTCTTTGCTGTAAGTTGTACTGACATGTTCACGGACTTGCTCCTGTGCCCTCATGCATATGAAAATCAAGTTCCTCATCAATAAGTGATTCTATCACATAGGGCTTGTTTTCAATCAAAAAAATAAGTGAGTTTCTCATATCTTTTATACGGTCAAACAGATGATAAACGGTATACTCACCGGTAAGATGAACTCTCGTGTATACCTTGATACGGGAATGTGTCGTGAGTGGATGAACACCGACTTGTAAGTATATTCCTTACCGTAAATCGTATCTCCTAATTATGATTACATCTGATCAGTTTGAGCTTAAGTGGACAACCATACCGATAATCGTGGTAGTATACTTATCCAAAGCTTTAAACCGAAATCAAACATCATGTTGACTAAGACCGTAAGCTGGTATGATTCCTTTTCCTTGAAACTTGCAAAAGATTGCTATTGTATAGTCGTTTATTGCTTTTTATAGCTTGTCGATTAGTTTACCGCACTTTAATTTATGTTTTAGTGTAATTTTTGTGAAGTTCATTTTTGGTTAGTCGAAGTTGTAACTTGGAGTTATCTGCCGAAAGCCTGAAACCTACTTCATAAAAATGTCCTTGCATTTGGTAAATTCAATCAAAATGAAAATCTGTTCTAATAATCAAAATCTGTTCATGTGTGCAAAAATCTCAAAGACTTGGTAAATTTTTGGGAAAAGTTTTCACGAAAATCCCTTAGGTCGACGAAACACCTAAATGTTGACGAAAGACCATGGTGGGGTCAACTATTTTCAAACTTGGTCAAAATTAATTTGGTTCACGACGAAACATCATGTTTCGTCGAGATCACAGTGAAAGTCACCTGGGCCTTTTAACTTTCGTCATGGGCACACTGTTCAAGCCCAAACCAAGCCTAAACAAGTGTTTCGTCGAGCCCATGTTGAGTTTCGTCGAAGACCTGAGTTTCGTCGGGGGGTATGATATATAAAGGGGTCCCAGTTCTGTACCAGCATCACTTTTTCAAAAACCCCTACCTGTTCATCTTCTCCAACACTCAACACCCCATACCTTTAACCGACTCTCAAACCCTTTCATTTTCTCTAACTTTTTCATCAAAATCAAGGTATACAAATGCTTGTTCAAATGATTCGAACCTTTAGGAACCCGTTGTTTTT
Organism: Helianthus tuberosus; assembly: GCA_030545235.1. Lineage (NCBI taxonomy): Eukaryota > Viridiplantae > Streptophyta > Magnoliopsida > Asterales > Asteraceae > Helianthus > Helianthus tuberosus. The sequence continues at coordinate 5,462,538 of CM060358.1, forward strand.
TCTTGAAACTTGTTGATAAACACTCAGACACCCCTAAATGTTTCGATTTTCTCATATAGATCTTTGTTTCTTGTTTTGCTTTTCATCAAAACTGATATAGGGTTTGTATAAGGATTTGTATGTTGATTTGGTGTTTATGCTTTCGGGTACAAAAACAGGGGTTGGGTAATTTGTTTGAATGTTTAACTGGTTCGTATGTTTTACGGCCAAAATCATGTCGGATTTACATTCTGGGATGTTTCGGTTTGTTTGGGTTTTTACAAAGTGTCATAATCTTGGTTTGTTTGTGAATCGATCAACGTTTAAATAACAGACGGCGAAAAACCTGCGTTTTGAAAACCCCCAAATTCGACGAAACCCTAACTGCTGTTGACGAAACCCCTTTGACGACGAAACTTATGTTTCTTCAAACTGATGACGACGAAACTCCTTACGACGAAACAACCCTCTTAACAAATGGAACAACTTTCGTCGAAAGACTGTCGACGAAACTCCACTGGTCAAAGGTCAACTCTGACTTTGTTTGACCAAGGGTGTTTTGCCGTGTAGGAGAGTGTTTCGTCGAAATGCTGATGTTTCGTCGTCCCATACTTAGAATATTTTCTGTTTGGTGCCCTTTTCACAGAAGAAGTATATTTGAATGTTAACTGTCCACTTGACCATTGAACTTGCGTAGACATATGTCAAATGCACATAATATGTCATTGTAACTTATTGTGGATGTTTGCAATTATAGATGGCACCAAAAGAGAAGAAACGTAAGGCCGCGACCAAGATAACTGATAAACCAGAGGAACTAGTGATGTCGAAAGGCGTCACAATATGATTGCCTATCTTGACCCGGAAGGGAAGATGACTGAATTAAAGGAGATCACGCGGTGGATTAGGGAGTCGCGGATAAACAAAGTTGTCACTTTTTCAACTCCAGTTTACAAGTCGCTCGTCAAAGCATTCTGGAATTCTGCAAGCGTTGTCCAAGTTGATGGAACTGGAGTTATTCAAGGGCAAGTGAATGATGTGAACGTGAATGTCTCACCGGAAATCTTGAACACTGTTCTAGAACTGCAAGATGATCCAAATGCACCGTCCTCTATTCCAATCATGTGTACTCGCGGTTGTTTACTAAGGATGAAGTGTACTGGTGATATCTTCAGCACTCAAATCAACAAGGGAGATCTGCCAATGCGGTACAAGTTTTTATTACACGTACTTATTCAATGTCTTAACAACAGTCGAGCTAGCTATGACATGGCAGGAAACGATCTCGTTGGACTCATGGTGGCATTAGTGCTGAACAAACCGTTTAGCATTTCAAAGTACATCTTTGCCAACATGAAGGAAAACATGACAAGAAATGGTGGTCGAACAACTGGGAATAAATTCTGGATGTACCCTCATTTTCTGCAAATGATCATGAACGTCCAGCATCCCAATCTTCCAAAAACCGATGATGACATCTTGAAGATAGATTATGATCGAACATTCACTGAAGATATTTAGGGGCCTTGCAATAAAGAGATACAAAGAAAGCGACCCGCCTAGGAAATTGTTCGGTGCTCTTGATAAAACCGACTACATCGCTCCAGCAGATGACAAATGGTGTCACAATGACAGCCAATCTGATGATGAAAAGCCGGAGTTAAAGAAAAAGATGGAAGAAAAATTTGGTCGAAAAGATTCTGATTCTTCTGACAGTGACAGTGATGGTGATGATGAAGCTGGTGATGGTGGTGATACAGGTGTCGTTGGTGTATCTGGTACTGGTGCATCGACTGCTGGTGCAGCTGGTGATACTTCTGCTGGCAATGACGAGGAGGATACTGAATCGGATGACAATCCTCCTGAGCCTGGGTATGAATTCTATGTTGATGAACGTGGTGTAAGGCAGGTCAGGAAGATTAGAAGGGATGATGATGATGATGAATACGTTCCTACGGATACCGAAGCTGAACGATTAAAGAGGAAACAAACGGTTGTCCGACGAAAGAAGAAAGCAAAGAAGAATATCGGTTCCTCGTCTGTTCAACAATCCGTTCCACAACAAGAACCTACACAAGAAGCGGAAATGGATCCAAACCTTAGATTCACGGCCGCTGAAGCTGCTGATATGGTGCCGTCTCCCCCAAGTTCCTCCGAACCAGTTCCTGTAGTGACCTCAGCTCCTGAAACTCCTACAGTGACACCTCGAGAACCAGCTCCTTCAATTGCATCGACCATTCGTGCAACGACTTCGCAGCCGACCACAGAGCGCAGACAAACTATATTCTCTCAAAAGCCGCAAGACGAAAAGATAGACTTCTTATTTTCTCAATTGCAGGCTGCTGCTGGTCAAATCAATAGACAATCGGCAGTGATCAACCAAACAAAAGGCGACATGATCAAACAACAGTTGGAAATAAATACGTTGAACTCCACTGTTGGTCGACAACAAGCAGAAATCACTCGCCAACAAGCAGAAAAAGAGCAACTGAAAGCAAAAAATGCTAGATTGAAAGCTGCAGATGAAGAGAGAGAGCGCCAGTCGCAACAGATGCGAGCGACAGATAATACTTGAGGTATTGAAATGAACCGCATGAAAGAAAGCAGCTCTCAACTTCAGAGGTTGGTTGTAACGACTCTCCTAGGACCTTAAGGTAACCCTAAACGCTACTAAATACACACCAAGTGCGAGAAACGGACCCGAAATACCTTCGTGCTTGGAGAAATCAAGAAAAACAAGATTTTTGGTTCGCTCACGGGCCGAGCAAAGGTTAAGCCAAGCTTACGCGGGCCGCGACAACAATGCAAACTACCGGATAACGATCAAGGCCACGTGTCGTTACACGTGTCAAGACCTCGATGACTCAGCAACCTCCGATCTGATCCAAACTCCCTCGCGGGCCGCGTAAGATACATCAAAGGGTTTACGCGGGCCGCGTAAAACCCAATTTCATGCTATAAATTTCCTGGACCTGGGACTGTCCTCTGTACTCGAACTCTCATTCTTAAAACGCCCCTATTCTGCTAAAATCGAATTTCCGTGTAGGGAAACGCTGCCGCGGATCCACGGTAATAACTCAATCACTGCTACGTTTCAAACAGCTCAATTCTTTTCTTTTCTTCAGCTTTTATTATAATAAATAGTAGCTCGGGATTATACCTTCTAAATCCCGAAACTCTGCCCGTTATTAGGGTAATAACTCTAATCACTGGTACGATACTTTATCCGATCAATTGAAACCAATCCGATGGATGTTTAAGTACTGTACTTTGTCAATCGTCGTGAATCCGATGGATGTTTAAGTGCTGCCCAAACTCGGGCTATACTTTGTTATTCGTCGTGAATCCGATGGATGTTTAAGTGATGCCGCTATACGGCTATACTTTGTCATTCATCATGAGGGTTTTGATTTCGTGATTATCGTTAAAGTTGAATTGAGTTAATACACTAATACGAGTTCCATTTTATCTAAAAATTAGAACTCGTAACCAGGGAGATGCTAAAATAGAATAATTAGCAATTAAGTAAATCTTACTAGTTAAATAAAACTTAGCAGTTAAGAAACCTTAATAGATAAGTTAAACTTAATCAGCTAAGTAAGATTTATTAATCAGTTAAGTAAGATTAATTAAGCTAAGCAAGATTAATTAAGCTAAGCGAGATTAATTAAGTTAAGCAAGATTAATTAAGCTAAGCGGGATTAATTAAGCTAAGTAAGATTAATTAAGTAAGTAAATTAAACACCTAAATAGATATACATGAAAATAAATATATATGAGATAGATAATATCAAAGGAAGGTGCGAGGAATGTATAAGAATATATATATATGGGTAGGAAGCTTCCTAGAAGATGTATAGGTAACTTCCTAGAAAAGCTATAGGAAACTTCCTAGAAGTTTCATATTTCCAATCTATAAATAGGAAGCCTAGGAATTCATTTCCTTTGCTCATTTCTTTTCTTCTACTCTCTATACGTTGGTGTTCTAACCAATAATCACCGATGCGATGTTCTGTCCGATCGATTCAGGAACCAACTAACAGATGCCAAAATGCTATACTTTGTGAGTTCGTTAAACGAATGCCAAAGTGCTGTACTTTGTGAGTCCATTAAACGGATGCCAAAGTGCTGTCTAAACAAGACTATACTTTGTGAATTTCGTTAATGTTCGAATCTCGTGACCATCGTTAGGTTTGATGTGGTTTACACTAATACGTATTCCACTCTGTTAAACTAAATGTTTAACCACCCGAAACTCTACACCATACTCTTATAATCAAAATGGATGCTTAATCATCAGAAGATTCAAAACAATAAAGTATATGCTTAATTATCAGAAGGAGTAGAATCAAGAAGCTTGTTAAATCCATACTGCATGCTTATAATGTGAGTCATTCTCTTTTATCAACAGTATTTTACAATACTCCAATTATTTTCAAAAGTTATAATTACAGGGATTAAGTCGTGGTTATCTTTAATCAGTAGCTAGTGGGGTATTGTGCACCTTACTAATTTCTCACAGTTAGGCTAATCAATCCTAACAGTGATAATCATCACTACTTGGGTGAAAGGACCCAATAGTGGTATGACCATCATCACCAGGAGGTGACACGGCGCCAGATAAAAATAAGATAAAGGCCATTGTAATCGCTCTTATGCTGTAATTCATAACTAAGGTGTCATTTTATAAAAACCTGAATGAACTCACCAGTGTTTCCTACTGACCAAATGTTTTTAAAATGCGTTTCAGGTAATTACAGTAGATCGGAATAAGAGTTGGATACGGCACCAAAAAGGCTTACAGAAGTGGCTTGATTTATCAATTAAATTAAATTAAATTAAGAAAAGTTGTTTTATGTATTCGGGTTTATCCCATATTAAAGCTACATTTCAAAACATGATTTTATCCCATCTATTTAATAAATAAAATATGGTGTTTTTCTAAACTCTGATATTTTCCTAACTCACGGTCCTGAGGAAATTTCCGCTACACTACTTTTCAAAATAACCACTGGTACCACTTGGCTGCTCGCAGCTCCTGATTCCGTCCAGGGTGGGGTCGGGGTTCGTCACACAAGGTGGTATCAGAGCCACTGATTTAAGCCAATAGGTGTTGTGATAATAATACCTAAGCTTAAATAAAAAAGTTAGGAAATTACTATTAACTGGTAGCACACATGATAGCATTTAGACTTGAACTTAAGAAAAGATGTCTTAGTATAAGCTTCGAGATAAGCTAAATACTTGTGTAAATAAAGTGTGATGGGTTTTGGTATGCCGTGAGGATGATAACTAGAACATTGCAAGTATAATAAATAAGCAATAACACTTGACCACTGTTATTTCTTATTTATTGGTACTACTTTATTCTAGAATATGATCCGTCATGTGAATACTAATTTCCTTATTCTTTGTTGAAAGTCATAATGCACTTTCCAAATCATGATTTAAGAAAGATCTATTTATGGGAAATATAAATTTCTTCTCCGGCAAGACTGGGTATGGTGTAGCAGACTCTCCAGCTTGTTCGGATATAATGGGGTTACCTCTCCGGCAAGAACCGGATAAGACGGGGTATATAATATGTCAAACAAGTGACAAGATTTCCCTAAATAGTATCATGACCTGATATCTGAATTGTTTTTGGAAATATGAATATGTTAAATACATTAACCTTATGAATGGTATGTATATTACAGCATGTGAAATATATGATTATATAGATATGTATATCTATAAGGAAATCCAAAAACCATAAGGATTGATAATTTGGAATAAAGCACAAGCATATGTGTCAATAATAAATCTAGATTTCTTTATCAAGAATCTCTTGCATATATATTTAATTCCGATATCAAACATTATTTCGTTTGATCATATGTCTCGTAACTCATGCGACAAAATAAACGATGGGAACCCTTTAAGTTGGTACGCTATCAAAAGTATAAGAATTTCCAATGCGTTACCATAAACTATTAACGCAAGTAAGAAGCATGTAAAGTTGTGCTAGTGCACAAGAAAACACATGAAAACTAAAATTATACGTCCACAGACGCCGAAGTATATCACACACGACTTTCAAGGCAAGACCTTGGGAAAATATAATTGGGCATGACGACACCAATGCGAATCCCGTTGGTGGAAGAACTACTAATCAAAAAGCAGCACTTTGCCACGTGATCCTACAAACGACATGAATCTTGCTGTGGTACGATAGAACAAGATTTCACAACAATCGGTGCATAGTCTAATCCAATTCTTAACACTGCAAAAGGAGTCACATACCTTTGCAATTCCCCTATTTCATTTTATTCGACATTCCTTAGTAATGTCACTTAACACCGGTTATCACACAAAACTTCCAGATAAAATTCTTAAATTCCTTTTGTTAAAATTCAGACCTCTGCACATAATAAATAGACTTTTACAATTCTACTCTCCTAATGGTCATCATGAGAATTTATTTCATAATCACGAATATTTAATAGGTTGTTTCATTTCTTGGTAAATCCATACATGCACTATTTGTTGTGCATATGGTTAGTTTGAATTATGAAGACCATGGGAGGACTTCATTCCAATTTGTTGTTTTATCAAAACTCAAATATCATTTCACTATACTTGATCTTTGCATTGTAAACCGCGTTTCTTGCAAAACGATGACTCTTTGATATCGAGTCAATAAATTTCTTGAAAACTCAATTTTCTTTAATGGCATATATGGTTTTTGTTGTGACCATGTCAGAACTTTCTTATTGATACATGAACTCGTTTTGTTTAAACCAAGTTCAATTGTTTGAACTTGCTCGTATTACGTATTCAATTCAAAGTCCCATATGATGAATTGAAGCCATCATCTTCGAAATAATCCCAACAAGCACTTCAATTCTCTTGAACCATAACATGCTTGTTTGGTCTTCGACTTCATTGAATCGTTTCTTTGATCACGATTACCGTGCGGTGACGTTCTCACAAATTTGAAGCTTGCGCTAATCTCGTTTGCACACATCATATACGGATTTAATTATTTATTTATTTATATTGAATCCGCTTTGTTGGTTTATCCTATAAAAGTAAGCTTAACACAATCGTGTACTAAGATAATGATACACAAATTCATGCCATATTTCAGTATATCTCTTAGACAGTTTTTACAACATCAATCGAGCATTTCGTAATATTTATTGCTTTATCATCTTCAATTAAAAAAAAAACATTATTCAATTGTTTCAAATTTCAATCGAAAATCCTACTAGATTTGTCTGAAACAAACATTAGGACTTACTTCATTGAACTTTCATTTGATTTAAAACACGGTGAACTCGTCCAGTCACCGCTATTATTATTTCAATCACTACGACACTTTGTGGCGTCGGTATAGACTTGTAGCTTGAGCTAATCTATATATACCTTTCGCTTAACTCATCCTTGAAAGTGGTCTTAATACAACTATGTGTTAAGACAATGATACACTAAACTCTGTTGTATATCGGTGTATCCTTGTAATTCGATAAATGTCAACCCATTGATTTTTCTCATATCATAATTCAATAGTTGACAAATCATTTTCGTGCTTCTATGTCATATGATCTGGTTAATTCTAAGTCTTTCTCAGTTGACAATCAAAGTAAGTTTTCTATTGACAGTAAATTCTATTGTTTCTAAATATCATTTACAACTTGTAAACCTTCAATTTAGATATCTATTGATCCTATATCTCTTTTGACTTGAACCTAGTCACCTTGGAAATTATATCATTTCATCTCATTCGTTTGACATCGATTTCTTGAATTGATTCAGTTGAATTATTAAGTCCTATTTATTGTATAACTGATATTCACAAAATTTGATATTTTGATTCTGTACCATCTACCTTAATACTGTTCTTATTGACAAAGGCGTGACATAACTCTAAAAGAAATATCGTAGCCCAAATCTCGAGGTCGAGATTTAAAACAAGGTGGGGAGGATGTAATGACTCTCCTAGGACCTTAAGGTAACCCTAAACGCTCCTAAATACACACCAAGTGCGAGAAACGCACCCGAAATACCTTCGTGCTAGGAGAAATCAAGAAAAACAAGATTTTTGGTTCGCTCGCGGGCCGCGTAAAGGTTAAGCCAAGCTTACACGGGCCGCGACAGCAATGCAAACTACCGGATAACGATCAAGGCCACGTGTCGTTACACGTGTCAAGACCTCGATGACTCAGCAACCTCCGATCTGATCCAAACTCCCTCGCGGGCCGCGTAAGATACATCAAAGGGTTTACGCGGGCCGCGTAAAACCCAATTTCATGCTATAAATTGCCTGGACCTGGGACTGTCATCTGTGCTCGAAATCTCATTCTTAAAACGCCCCTATTCTGCTAAAATCGAATTTCTGGGTAGGGAAACGCTGTCGCGGATCCAGGGTAATAACTCAATCACTGCTACGTTTCAAACTGCTCAATTATTTTCTTTCCTTCATCTTTTATTATAATAAATAGTAGCTCGGGATTATACCTTCTAAATCCCGAAACTCTGCCCATTATTAGGGTAATAACTCTAATCCTTGGTACGATACTTTATCCGATCAATTGAAACAAATCCGATGGATGTTTAAGTACTGTACTTTGTCATTCGTCATGAATCCGATGGATGTTTAAGTGCTGCCTGAACTCGGGCTATACTTTGTCATTCGTCGTGAATCCGATGGATGTTTAAGTGCTGCCGCTATACGGCTATACTTTGTCATTCATCGTGAGGGTTTTGATTTCGTGATTATCGTTAAAGTTGAATTGAGTTAATACACTAATACTAGTTCCATTTTATCTAAAAATTAGAACTCGTAACCAGGGAGATGCTAAAATAGAATAATTAGCAATTAAGTAAATCTTACTAGTTAAATAAAATTTAGCAGTTAAGAAACCTTAATAGATAAGTTAAACTTAATCAGCTAAGTAAGATTTATTAATCTGTTAAGTAAGATTAATTAAGCTAAGCAAGATTAATTAAGCTAAGCGAGATTAATTAAGTTAAGCAAGATTAATTAAGCTAAGCGGGATTAATTAAGCTAAGTAAGATTAATTAAGTAAGTAAATTAAACACCTAAATAGATATACATGAAAATAAATATATATGAGATAGATAATATCAAAGGAAGGTGCGAGGAAGGTATAAGAAGATAAATATATGGGTAGGAAGCTTCCTAGAAGATGTATAGGTAACTTCCTAGAAACGCTATAGGAAACTTCCTAGAAGTTTCATATTTCCTATCTATAAATAGGAAGCCTATGAATTCATTTCCTTTGCTCATTTCTTTTATTCTTCTCTCTATATGTTGGTGTTCTAACCAATAATCACCGATGCGATGTTCTGTCCGATCGATTCAGGAACCAACTAACGGATGCCAAAATGCTATACTTTGTGAGTTCGTTAAACGGATGCCAAAGTGCAGTACTTTGTGAGTTCGTTAAACGAATGCCAAACTGCTGTCTAAACAAGACTATACTTTGTGAATTTCGTTAAGGTTCGAATCTCGTGACCATCGTTAGGTTTGATGTGGTTTACACTAATACGTATTCCACTCTGTTAAACTAAATGTTTAACTACCCGAAACTCTACACCATACTCTTACAATCAAAATGGATGCTTAATCATCAGAAGATTCAAAACAATAAAGTATATGCTCAATTATCAGAAGGAGTAGAATCAAGAAGCTTGTTAAATCCATATTGCATGCTTATAATGTGAGTCATTCTCTTTTATCAACAGTATTTTACAATACTCCAATTATTTTCAAAAGTTATAATTACAGGGATTAAGTCGTGGTATCTTGATTCACTGGCTAGTGGGGTATTGTGCACATTACTAATTTCTCACAGTTAGGCTAATCAATCCTAACAGTGATAATCATCACTACTTGGGTGAAAGGTCCCAATAGTGGTATGACCATCGTCACCAGGAGGTGACACGGCGCCAGATAAAAATAAGATAAAGGCCATTGTAATCGCTCTTATGCTGTAATTCATAACTAAGGTGTCATTTTATAAAAATCTGAATGAACTCACCAGTATTTCCTACTGACCAAATGTTTTTAAAACGCGTTTCAGGTAATTACAGTAGATCGGAATAAGAGTTGGATACGGCACCAAAAAGGCTTACAGAAGTGGCTTGATTTATCAATTAAATTAAATTAAATTAAATTAAATTAAGAAAAGTTGTTTTATGTATTCGGGTTTATCCCATATTAAAGCTACCTTTCAAAACATGATTTTATCCCATCTATTTAATAAATAAAATCCGGCGTTTTTCTAAACTCTGATATTTTCCTAACTCACGGTCCTGATGAAATTTCCGCTGCACTACTTTTCAAAATAACCACCGGCACCACTTGGTTGCTCGCGGCTTCCGATTCCGTCCAGGGTGGGGTCGGGGGTCATGACATTGGCCGAGGCTTTCAAAGAAAAGCATGACTATATGAAGGAGTGGTACAATTCTCAAAACACCACAATAGTTGATGGAGTTAAAAAGATCAATGATGGTTTTGAGGCTGTAAGGAAGCGTGTCAACATCTTGTGGGGTGATCGGTGCAAACAGGAAGAAGTATTGAAGAAAAGGGATCATGATTTTGAAGATCCAGGGAGCCCTGACCCTTCTGCCACATCAGAGAAACCGCCAGCAACTACCTCTACTCAACTCATTGTCTTCAATCCTTCACAGCTTGGATCTGCTCAAGGAACCTCCAGTGGAACCGTTGAAGAGATACACCAGATACAACAGCTTGAAAGAAGTTCTTTCATTGAAAGCTCTATGCCTAGTACATCTTCTGTTCCTAGCACTGCTGATCTTGCTTTGCAGGCTGTGCATCCTGTCACTGGTGAAATTCTTGAAGAGGGAGAGATTGTTGCGGATCTTTCTCACGAACAGCTGCTTGCCTTCAACGAAATGAAAACAATTGAAGATTCCATGATTGATCAAATGCCGGTTGAACCAGAGACTGCAGATGTTGAAAACATTGAAGAGATTGTGTTTGAAGGCGAATCCAGCAAATCAAGTTATGTTCGTGCTGACGGAATGGAGTTTGATCCGTTTGATGAAGAATGGATGAAAGATAATCAGGAAGACATTGATGAGCAGTTAAAGAATCGAACGTCTTCTGATAATCCTACTGATTCATTCCAAGAATGGAGAAAACGTTTCTTGTCAAGGCCTACGCCTCCCGAAGCACAGGTTGATTTTCTACAGTTTGAGAAAGTTAAGCCGCATGGGAAAATTCTGAGCTGGATGTCCGTAAAGGAAATCCACTGTGTTGCCATCAAGCGTGAATTCGGTATTCAGTACTTCAGTACTTCAGTTCGCTTCTGAGCATATTGTCCTTACCATTTTAAGACGTTGCAGCTTTGACGAAGCTTGAGCTCATTAATCGCTCGAACTTCGAAGGAGCTACATTGTTCGCTCACAAGATAAAGATAAATAAAAGGACAGGCTGGAAAGATGAGTTGTACAAGCCTCAGTTTCCCATCTATCAACAAATCAAGTTCACCTTGGATCCATCGACCAATACAACGTGATACAAGCTTCTTTATCAACCCGCGAAGGTCATGGACAAGATCCCTTTAATGCCGATGAAACAGAACTTTCTTGATGATATGAGGTTATGGTGTTATGATTCGGATACTCATGAAACAGTGATTGCGTTTAATGGTGATCGTGAAAACTTTCGGATGCTAGATCCGATGTGGATCGTGAATATGTCGGCGAACGACATCAGCAAGCTGTTCCGGCATGATATATTCTATGATGACAAGGATGCACATCAAGCGTTGCGATTTCAGCGCGTCGCGTGTTACTGCTTTTACCGAGGAATTCATGCTGGAAGCACCTGGACGCTGAAACACTAAAGATTGAAGACCGAAGACCAAGTAACAGACAAGGGGGAGTTTGTTGATGCATATTTTGGTGTCTGTAACTTGTCTTTATTAACGATGTATTCATACGGTCTTTTGAGTTATCGAGTCTGTATTCGCCGTCGACCTTTGTTGGATATCCTCCTATCCTACTTGGGTCCGACAAGTTTGTCTCATTTGTTATGTAATGGTATATGACTATGCATGTTGCATATTTGGTATGTTTATGTCTTAGTGTGTTTATAATGTCTGCTGCAAACTGTCTAACAGTTTGCAGCCTAACTGTTTGTGCAGCCGTCGACAAAACTCTATGTTTCGTCGTTTACATGTGTGACGAAACACCCTTGGGTGATCAATCCAAGTTTCGCCATGAACAGTGACGAAACACCTTGTGTTTCGTCGACTTTGGTGTTTCGTCAAGCCCATTTAATGTTTCGTCGACTTATGGGTTGGGCTGCCTATATAAGCACAACATGGTTTCTGTGTGAAACAGTGAGAGCATAACCTTGCTGAGAGTTTTACTTCAAACATTGTGTGTATGTGGTTGATACCTGTTCTCATCCGTTTTAATCAATTGACTTGAATCTTTGGTTACTTCGTGTTGTTACTTTCTGTGTTTGGTTTGGCATTGTCACGGGGATTCCGCACTCGTGACCGTGTTTGATATAAACAAGGGTTTGGTTTCGAAATCGATCCTCCGAGAATCGGGACCTACAAATATAACACAAAAAAGTTGTTTTTGATGAAACTGCCAAACATGTCTAAATCTCTAGGACGATTTTGACAATTTACTCAAATATTTATAGAGTCAATGGCTGAAATATTTAAAAATATTTGTAAGATTTGGTATAATTTTGGAAAGCTTTTAATGAGGAAAGTAATTAATATAATTTTAATTTGATTGAAAAAAAGTTGTATGAATGATTTAACTTTTGAATTAGAGTAAACTTCCGTTTTGCTCCCTGTGGTTTGATCGTTTAACAGTTTTGCCTCAATACTTTAAAAATAGTCATTTTACTCCCTGATCTATAAAGCTTATCTATATTTCACTCGACGCCTCTAACGCCATCCAATTCAATTGTTAAATCCTGGTCACATGCCCCTCACATGAGAAGCATTTTAATCTTTTCCCACTCAAACTTATTAGTTTCCCTATTTAATTTTCACATACTTTCTCTCTCTACACACCTTCGTCATCCCCAATTCTCAAACCCTAATGTTTCCTTACCAAGTTAACAAATTCTCTGTTATACATCCTCTCTAGCATCTGAATTCTTTTATTAGTTAAGCAAATTCATCTCTCGATTAACGCATGAACGCAAATCTTCTATGTCTTATTTACTTTTCCATGTTGATCTTTGTAGGTTATACAGTACCAATGCACTTAAATTCGTCGTTAACAAAAATGTAAGGGTTTGGAACCGACAATGTACCATTCATCGTTAACAAAAAATGTATATATAAGCCTACTAATTTTAGAGTAGAACCCCAGTAGGCTTAATAATCAGTCTTTGCAAGGATATCAGTCTTTACAAGATACTAGAAACTACTGGAAGATAAATTCATACCGCCAATTAGAGTAAAAATAGTTACAAGTGAAGAAAACATACCAAGAAGAGAAGTGAATGAAGGCCAAACATATGATATGAACCAATAGCTAAAAGCTGAAAGCACCAATAAGAATACAACATATATTGTGGCGCACTCCAATATCTACTAATTGATCAGACTATGTCTATGACTGTAACATTTATTGATGTACAATATCAAGATCAGTTATTCAAGAATAAAGCTTAAACAAACTAAACTGTAACATGGACAAAGATGGTTTAACATGTTCATGTATTTATAATAATCAAGAATTCCACATAAACTGAAAAATAGTTAAACTTAAAACTAAGAATTGAGATAAAAATATAAACAATTATTGCATTCATCAAAGACAAGATACTAGAAAGAAAAAAGAATTAGTAGACAGGTCTTCCCAATTAAGAGCATGAAAATGTGGGACTTGGTTCTCCTGGATCTCCATATCTCCCTCTTAAGTCTTAACTAAAAAATCATAAAAAGGGAAGTTAGTAAATGCAAATATTATGGTACCAAAATAATCAAAGTACCATGTATTATTGCCTAGAGTGGAACCCCAGTGATGGAAAATAGATTCATACCACAACACTTGTCCTCTTGACTGCTTCAACCGCTTCGAACTTAGGCAGTTGGTCCAGGAGAAGTAGGACTTCCCATGGTTATGTAACCACTGAGGAATTAGAGTGAGTAAAAATAGTTATAATTGCAGCACATACAAAGAAGATAAGTATATAGAGACCACTTGTATAATGATATTAATAATAATAATAATAATAATAATAATAATAATAATAATAATAATAATAATAATAATAATAATAATAATAATAATAATAATAATAATAATAATAATAATAATAATAATAATAATAATAATAATAATAATAATAATAATAATAATAATAATAATAATAATAATAATAATAATAATAATAATAATAATAATAATAATAATAATAATAATAATAATAATAATAATAATAATAATAATAATAATAATAATAATAATAATAATAATAATAATAATAATAATAATAATAATAATAATAATAATAATAATAATAATAATAATAATAATAATAATAATAATAATAATAATAATAATAATAATAATAATAATAATAATAATAATAATAATAATAATAATAATAATAATAATAATAATAATAATAATAATAATAATAATAATAATAATAATAATAATAATAATAATAATAATAATAATAATAATAATAATAATAATAATAATAATAATAATAATAATAATAATAATAATAATAATAATAATAATAATAATAATAATAATAATAATAATAATAATAATAATAATAATAATAATAATAATAATAATAATAATAATAATAATAATAATAATAATAATAATAATAATAATAATAATAATAATAATAATAATAATAATAATAATAATAATAATAATAATAATAATAATAATAATAATAATAATATAGAAATAGAACCCACCTTGGTATACCGCTTCGGCCTCACGTTAACATGGGGAGTTACAAGGCTCTGCACATATATATGTTTTAAGGTACGCGAAAACCATGATTTATAACCATATGAGAACCTCTCATTCCCGGGTAATCTAAAAAATTGCACAATATCGTTTTTCATTTTATGATCAAGTGGTAGCAGTTCCCATGAGTGTTTTACATTGTACTTTTTCATCAACCATACGTCCACAACAGAAGAATCAAAACGAGATCGATGAAACGTGCACAAACATCCTTTGACAATCCCCAGGTAGCTACACAAAGTAATTTTATAACTTGCATCATCTTCAGGGTGCGGGATTTCTTTAAATTCTTCTTCAGATAAATCATAAGAAAGAATTAATATCTTCCGGTTTTGATCTTCTACGATCCAGTGAAGTGCACCATTGCATAAGATACCAATCTTAGTAATAAATTTATACTTGACATCTCCAATTACTCTCCACACATTTGATTTTAAACTCAACACTTTAAAACATGTTTGAAACTTCCCTACTTCCGCCCCCATGACAACAATGTAATCATCTTTGGATAAATCATAACCAAAACCCCAACATAACGGCGAACCGATCAAAGAGGGAAGTTGCAGTTCTCTCACCTCTCTAGTCAACGGATTTGCTACTAAAAGCTTACAACTGCCAACACAGATGATGCATACCCGGCCATTGGAAGAACCAACAAGAAAATAACCCGATGAGAATTCTTTGATTAAACAAATTCTTCTATGACCAAATTTATTGTCGTGGTGATCTTTGTTGTAACTACGGTTTAGATGACGACTAATAAAACAAGAGCTTGTGATTAAAGAATGCCATGACTTACACACACTCTTGCAACGGATCAGATCTTTTACATCTAATCTTATCAGTATCCGCTCAACCACATCGTCATGAGCATGATCTGCCATTGAAAGTTGAAACCCTAACAGGGTCTGCACACAGGGATCAAAATAGAGTACGAAAGAAATGGACTCAATTCAGAGGTGATAGTTACCCAAATCGAGGTCAAGTAATATAATTTTTTTTTTGTTGGTTATCTTTAAAGAAAATAATAAATTTTTATTTTATCTAACGAGAAATTTAAGGAATTTAGATTTTTGTGATACATTTTTTTTACCAGAATCTCACTTTTAAAGAGAGTAATAATTTTTATTTATCAAGAGAGAAATTTAAGGAAATTATGCTATACATCTTTTTAGATGTCTATGTAACGAGAATTAAAAAAAAAAAACTAAGTATTGGTGTAAGATATTTTATAATGGAACCTTTATTATTTCAACGATTGTTATTTTAATTAGGGGTACGCAAATGGACAATTTTAAGCAATAAGAAACATTAAATGAAATTAAACTGCATTATTCTTAGAAATATAACCATTTTATTATAACGAGTTTATATGTAAAAAAGTTCTTAAAAATGACAGAAGTTATTTGATTCATGGTTTATCTACAAATTTAAACTTCAAAGTTATTTTAATTATCTTTTCTTTTATTTGAATTTTAGTTTTCTAATCGCTTATCTGGTTTCTAATTTGATTTATGATTCCCAATTATAAAATGGTTTAATGTTTAGGTAGTTTTTAATGATTTGAATATATAAAAACTTTGCTCTTGAACCTTGTGGTTCCTTTTGAAACATTTGCTTATTGGGCCATTAGATTGGTATAAGAGCTTTTTGCTTCTCAAATGGCTTGGCGTGGAGCCGTGGAGGTGAATACTTGTTCGCTCGTTGAATCGCCCACAGAGACAACGGCTAGAGTATTTTCTATTAACGTGCCCATGGAGATGTTCAACCTTAAACTCGCAGAAACCGCTAGATCGGGATTTGAAAGTTGTCCAGTTTCTGGTGGTGATCCTACGGTAACTAACATCGAGGTCTTGTGGTACTCAAATAACCTCTTTGGAAACTGTCACAACCCCCGGCCCCTATCTCTTGAGAACGGTCGGCCGCGAGCCAGTTTCGGTGGTATCGGTGTTTATAACAGTTTTGGCAGCGAAATTTACATCTGGACCGTAGTTAGGAAATATATTTTATCAGAGTAAAATACCACATTTTATAAATACCAATAAATGGGAAAAATCCAAGTTTTCATCACATTCTGGTTATAGGGATAGACATATTTTATTTAAATAAAACGCCTTCTTTTATTTAGGTAACTTTTATTGCCACTTTTCTAAGCCTTCGGTGCTCTACAGCTAGCCTCTATTTGGCTTTCACATTTTGTTACCAGAAACACGTGTTTAAAATATTTTATCAGCAAGAAATACTGGTGAGTGAATCCCAGTTTATTTAAGACAAGTTTTATCATTTTACAGTGTTGAGGGCGTTCGCGCAATTACATTTGTTTTCATCTACTTTAATTACCACCCACGGTACTGTCAACCCGACTTGTGGTCATGTTACTACTCACAGTGTAGTAACAAATTTTGTATACAAAACCCCAACATACCGACGATAATTGTAGAATACAAATACTCAATCACTGTTTAATATAATGTAAAACATTTGAGGTTTTGTAAAAACAATTTGCGAAAAGGAGGATTACTCACATTGCTACTTTAAGGATTTCCTTTGTGTTTTCATGGTTATAATCTATTTAAATAAACAATGCACACGCGTTAGTATAATAACCCATATTTACATTAGTTATACCCTCTCCGAGATAGAACTCCAATGACTACGTCGGGCAGAATCTCGACACCCATTACGGAGCACTATATCAATCGGGCAGCGTATCTAATACGTAACCGGGGGTTAAAATACTTACAACGAGGCAGAGCTTCGCTTATTAGGTGGTATAATACCCGATACTACTTCAAGTATTCAGAACTTTGAGAGAGAATTCGAGTGAATGAGCGACGAAAACTGAAAGCTGATGGTTGCTATTTATAGTGTCTGTTCGACACTTTGTCGCGCCCCGCAAAGAAGAACAAGGGGGCTTACGCGGCCCGCGAAGAATGGTAGGGCAGTGGAGGGTTGCTGAGTTATCGACACGTGGCGGCACCAGGTGAACTCCTGGTCTTGAGCTGTCGCGGCCCGCGTACGATGAAGACTAGGTCTTCGCGGCCCGCCAGTAACCATTAAAAATTGTTTTTATTTTATTTTTATAAAATTAAAGGTATTTAGGGCCATTATACGTATTCGAGGTGTATTTTAGAACGTATAGGGATGTTATAAATATATTAGGGGTGTCGGAAATATTTTAGGAGGGTTGTTATATCCTCCTCACCTTGTTTTAGAACTCGTCCTCGAGGTCTACTGGAACGGGTGTAGGTATTGCATTTCTGACTCGAACTCCCAAATGTACTCTGGTCCTCTCTTGGAATCCTATTTCACTTTGACTAGAACTAATCTCTTGTGTTTGAGATTCTTGACTTTCCTGCCTTCAATCTGTAGCGGTCTTTCTACAAACTTAAGCTTCTCATTTACCCTATGTCCTTAAGAGATACCACTAATGATTCATCCGCTAAGCACTTTTTAAGATTGCATACATGAAAGACATCATGTATTTCTGCCATTTCCTCTAGCAGTTATAGCTGCTTTTAATCTTTCCTTGACTTGAATAATCTTGTCCGTTGTTTCTGGTACTATCTCTGGTCCAGATAGTTGTTTTTATCCAATCTCTGCCCAACGGACTGGAGTTCGGCACTTTTGTCCATAAAGTGCTTCAAACGGTGCAGCATTGATACTGGTATGATAGCTGTTATTATAGGAAAAATTCTATTAATGGTAAATGATCGTCCTGATTTGTCACAACCCAACCGATGGCGGAAACATCGGGGCGCGGCACTGAGCGAAACAGATTGTCCATGAGTATCCATAATGACTATTAATTACCAGATATTTAAAACGTCATGTCCCATACCATAACATATCCAAATAAAACAGTTATTACAGGTAATTGTCTCATAGACAAGTACTGATCTGACAACTCAGATTTCAAAATAGACAATTCGTTTATTTGTTTCTAGGACTCTTTCCTGGTCTCAATTTCATCACACAGCAAACAAGGCGTCCTAGCATCTTATGCACCTGCCACATACGTTAAAGTAAAAGTCAATACACATAGTGTAAAGGTGAGCATACAAGTTTGATAATAGTATAATAGAGTTCGAAATCGATTACGCATATCCAGTACGTACAACGTGTGATGTGAGGCATGTTAGTTATCGACATGATCCTATCAATACCAATGACTGCGGGTTGACTGCCCAAGGCAGTTCGTAATACATATTCACCACTGTGAACCATGTGATTAATTGTCCTTAACAACCCCTGAGTGAACAGGTGCTGAGTCCAAACTATAGTACTATCGTTGCTAAGGCAGGTAGACAACAATCTATGTGTAAACATAACAAACAAGCATTCATCGAGTCACGTATACATGCAGTAGCGGTTAGCGTTAAAGTAATACGTAGTGTTTTTGGTGAGATTTAGAATAAGTAACGTATGTAACACCCAAAAGTGCGTAAAGCAAAAAGGGTTCAAGTATACTCACAGCGATGATGGATTGAAGGGAGCGCTTAGAGCGAGATTAGCCTGATCAGAACGATAGCATAAACGATAAGCGACGCGTAAAACGGTGCAAGGAACCAAGTGTCGAACAGTAACCCGATCAGATGGCAATCCGATCGGACGGTCATTCGATCGGATGTCAATCCGTTCGGATGGTCATCCGATCGGATGGCCATTCGGTCGGACTGACATCTTGCTTGGGTAGAATGTGTTTGTGTATGATGGTTTGACCTTGAAGTTTTCGTTGTAGCATTTTGAAAATAGAGAAGTATCTCTACCCTTCAAGTCGGTCGATAGAACAGTCGTTCGATCGGACGGCGACCCGATTAGCGAGACATTTCTCAGAGAACAAGTTCACAGCAGTTTTAACACCCAATCAGATGGTCTACCGATCAGGTGGCATTCCGCTAGAACTGGTAATGCATTGAACATGTTGAAAATTGTTTAAGTGTTGAACCAATGTTCAACCCGATCGGATGGCCGGTCGATCGGATGTTAATCCGATCGGATGGCAATCCGATCGGACGACAATCCGTCCCGACGATCTAATCGCCTTGTCAATTGATTTTGTTTGAAGTGTTATAGTTTGAACAAGACGTTATGATAGCTTGTTTGAACAATAGGAACCTCATCTCGACCCAAATGACCCGACCGAACAGGAATCACCCAAGTCCGACAGTACACAGTTCAAGACGGTTGTTCATGTTCAAACCCAAAATCAACTATCTCTTGGATAGAATTCAGATCTAGAGCTGATACATCACTAAGAATGAGTAGAAGATCAGAACGAGCTCCGAATTCCATCGGGTTTGAGTACATTGAGTGTAAAAGAGTTGAAAGAAGGTTAGAAAACCATCTTTCAATCCTTTTAACCTTGAATGTGTTCAGATCTATGCAAGATCCTTGTTTATTCATGTGGAAATCCTTCAGATTCAAGTTGTTCTTGGTGGATTGAAGCCAAAACATGAAGTTTATAAGAACACCATGGTGACATCATTGTAGAACACCTCAAATCAACTGATTTCACGGTTAAAAGTTGAGATTTGAAAGAGAGAATGATGAAGATGTGTGTGTGTAGATCATAGAAGTAGAAGAATTAGGTTGAAAACTTACAAGATTTAAGAGAAATCGGAAGAAATGAGCTTGAGTGCGGCTGAGTCGAGCAAGAGAGTTGTCACCATCAAATGAGGTAACAAATGGGGTATTTATAGGGTTTCCCAAAATGGCAAAAAAAGACAGAGATTGGTCGATCGGGTGGTAGTCCGATCGGGTGGCAGCCCGATCGGGTGGCAACTCGATCGGATGGCAGTCCGATCGGTTGGCCACTCGATCCTAGTGTTTGGCGCGACGAGTTTTGTTGTTTCGATTCGTGTGTCGAGCGTTGCAATGCGATTCGAGGGAGCGATGCGATAGAATTAACTACTAGATTACACCATTAATCCCAACTACTATATCTAACATACAATCACTATAATTAACTTGCATTCAGCGTTTACGATTTGATTTCGATTCGATTGAGTTGCGACATTGATTTCGATTGATCACCACAAAACATAATTAAACATGCACAAGTAACATTTAATTAACACACACACATAAAACAATATCCAGAACGCATAATTCGAGTTGCGAGTGCGATTGCGATGCGATTAGCGATAAATATCAATTAAACTCGATTACCACATAATACAACTAATGCGATAAAGCAATTAGATTATCTACAAGTCAAAGAAGTCAAAGAGGAGTTGAGCAAGGAGTGACAGATCGCAATTAGCAACCTTTTCTTCCTTTGACTTCAATCTTGACTTTGAGTTTTGAAACACGGGGTGTTACAGCCTCCCCTTCTTAAGGGAATTTCGTCCCGAAATTAGGCCGAAGCCGTGACAAAAAAAATGCGGGTACTTCGCCTTCATGTCACTCTCGAGTTCCCAAGTAAACTATGCGCCTCGTTTGCCTTCCCAGCGGACTTTCACAATGGGAATGTGTGAGCGCCTGAGCTGCTTGGTTTGTCGGTCCATGATCTCGACAGGCTTTTCCATGAAGTGTAATGTTTCGTTCACTTGAAGATCCTCGAGTGGAACGTGTAAATCATGCTCAGCCAGAGACTTTCTGAGGTTCGAAACGTGGAAAGTAAGGTGGACGTTGCTAAGTTCTTCCGGTAGTTCGAGTCTGTAGGCCACTTTGCCGATCCTTTCCAGAATCTTAAAGGGTCCCACATATCGAGGCGCGAGCTTTCCTTTCTTGCCGAATCTGACCACGCCCTTCCAAGGTGATGCCTTTAGGAGTACATGGTCGCAAACGACAAATTGAAGGGGCTTGCGTCGTCTATCGGCGTAACTTTTCTGACGACTCCGAGCTTTCAGCAGATTGTCCCGAATTTGGAGGATTTTGTCTGCCGTTTCTTGCAATAGCTCAGGACCGGTTAATTGTGAGTGCCCGATCTCGTGCCATACAATAGGCGATCGATATCTTCTTCTATACAATGCCTCAAATGGTGCCATTTGAATGCTGGAATGATAACTGTTATTGTACGAGAACTCGACTAAAGGTAAGTATGCATCCCAATTACCACTGAAATCTATGACACACGAACGGAGCATGTCTTCAAGGATACGAATCATTCTTTCAGTCTGACCGTCGGTTTGGTGATGGAAAGCAGTACCTAGATTAAGCGTATTAAGCGTAGTACCGAGAGCAAATTGGAAGGTCTCCTAAAGACGCGAGGTAAACCGAGCATCGCGGTCAGAAATGATGTCGCGAGGTGTCCCATGTCGACAAATGATCTCTTTGGTGTAGATTCGGGCTAATTTTTCTACCTTATAGTCTTCTCGTATTGGCAGAAAGTGAGCAGATTTTGTTAAATGGTCAACGACAACCCAAATGCTGTCATGACCTGATGGCGTGCGCGTAAGTTTCGTTATGAAGTCCATAGCTATACTCTCCCACTTCCACATAGGGATTTCGGGTTGAACGAGTAAGCCAGAGGGTCTTTGGTGCTCAGCCTTGACTTTCGAGCAAGTCAGGCACTTCGAAACATAGAGAGCAATATCTCTCTTCATGCCCGGCCACCAGTACTTGTAGCGAAGGTCCTGGTACATTTTGTCGGCACCGGGATGAATAGAATACCGAGACTTGTGGGCTTCGTCCATCAAAATCTGTCATAAATCGGTCCGTTTAGGGATCCAAATTCGGTCCAGATAATGGAATATCCCGGTTGATTTATTCACTAGCTGGGCTCCATCGTTGAGAATCCTTTCCTTCTTCAATGTGCGTTCGGTAAAACAAGCATGTTGGGCTTCGCGGATAAGGGTCTCGAGATCATATTGGGCTTGAATGTTACTGGCGCTGTGCAAGTAGCTTCGTCTGCTGAGGGCATTGGCAACGACATTTGCTTTGCCAGGATGATAACGAATCTCACAGTCATAATCGTTGAGAAGTTCTACCCACCGGCGTTGACGCATATTTAGTTCCTTCTGGTCAAAGATATGTTGCAGGCTCCTATGATCGGTGAAGACCGTACACTTGGAACCATAAAGGTAGTGTCGCCAAATCTTCAACGCAAAAACAACTGCACCTAGCTCGAGGTCATGGGTTGTATAGTTCTTCTCGTGGATCTTGAGCTGACGAGATGCGCAAGCGATAACCTTGCTCGTTGCATTAGCACACAACCGAGACCAAGGTTCGAGGCATCTGATGCGTGTGAAGTGTTACTTATTTTAGATGTATATTTTAAGCCCTTTTAACACTTATTTTAGCCAAGTTTTAAATTTATAAAACACGATATTTTACTAACACTAAACACACATATGGGCAAGTGCACCCATCGTGAGCGTAGTATAGCGTTGGTAAGATACCGAGGTCGTCCAAGGACATAAGAGCTTTTAATACCGGTTTATCCTCAACGTCTAAACCAAAATAAAAGTTTAGAAAAATGTTTTAAGTTAAGAAAAATAAAAACTAACTAAAATGCTGAAAATAAAAATAAAATAAAAACAGATAGACAAGATGAATCACTTGGTTCCGACTCGTATCTAGTATAACCTTTGATTATTTCCGCACTTTTGCACATAATTAAGAGATTATCTTAGTTATTGTAGTAGGCCCCTCTTTTGAAGGTGACGTTACCCTCACCCCAGTAGTTTGAGTCAGCAAGGATACAATCCTAAAAGGGTGGATTATTGGAAGATAATGAATTAAGTTATTAATGCAGTATTGTGGCAGGCCCCGCTTTTGGCGGTGACGTTACCCTCGGCTAAGTAGTCTGAGTCAGCAGGGATACAGTCCTAAATAGCCGGGTTATAGTATTAATAGTAGTTAACTTATGAGGGGATCAAAGAGTTTGGACCCCCGCCATCGAATACCGTGAAGTATTGAAGGAGGTCCTACTAAATTTGACCCAGGTCCATTGCAGGACCTCTAAACGCTGAACAATGGCAAGACCTTTACCAAACCGTTCCCTTAACCCCCGACCAGGTAGCCAACATACCTCCATATAGACCGTGGAGATATGAATGGTGAAAATCCTTTATTTTATATAGACAGTAAAATAATGCCAAGACACCACGGACAAACGATAAGGAAAGATCACCTTCAACATAAGTAACTAGTTATTAAAGTCATTAATACAAAGCCAAATAAAAAGTGCAAAAGATTAGAAATAAAAAGTATTATACTAGACACTTTGTCTTCACCAAGTGATGTAAGAGACTTAGGCAAACATGGCCTTGATTGTCAAGAACTCTTACGATCAATCTTGGATCCCGAGACGACTCACACACTCTACGATGGACAATGGATGATGGTGGTGAATGATGGTGTTGTGATGGTGGTGGGTGGTGGATGAAGTGTGAGAGAGGTGGTGTGCCAAGGGATGAGATGAAATGAATCCAAGCACTCCTATTTATAGGCTGAACAGAGAGCTGGGCACGGCCCCGTGTCCGCTGAGCACGGCCCCGTGCCCGTCTGACACTCTCTCTCCTCATTAATTGTAATTCGCAATTACAATAAATGCGCCTGCTGTACTTTCGACACGCCCCCGTGTTCACTGGGCACGGCCCCCGTGGTGGGCAATAGAAGCTTCTATGGATTTGTCTTTTCTGCTGCTTCTTGGGCACAGCCCCGTGCTGGCTGAGCACGGGCCGTGTTCAGTCTTCTTCCTTCTCTCTTTTGCTTGGGAAGATGCCGTTGAGGGGTCGGGCAGTCCACTAATGTTCCCTTTCTTGTATTTATGTTGGATTTAGCTGTCTTTTTGCTTCTTTTGTGTTTTTGAGCTCATTTAATCCTGAAAATACAAAAGGAAGACAAAAACACTCTTTTTCCAATATTAGTACTTAAAAAGGGTTAGTTTTATGCCTTATTTGATGTAATTTATATGTTGCATTTTGCACACCTCAAATACCCCCACACTTGAACTTTTGCTTGTCCTCAAGCAAAACTCTTTAATATGTGGCTTACACTCCCAAATGGAATGGGTAGAAGAGAAGGTTTTTGGCTTGTCGTAGAGTGTCGGGATTTCCAAGATCTTTTTGGGTTTTATTTTTATCTATTTACACTCCTATTCGTAATGATTTATTTAGAACGTTTCATAGGAGAAATTACTTATTTGGGCATAACATACCTTTTTAAAATTCCATTTATATACAAGTTCACATACCTCACGGGAGAAATCACTCACACTCGGCCGAAGGTGTATTTTTAGTGAATCACTCGAGAGCGGCATGGAACTTATTCCTACCATAAGCTTGCCAAGCAATCAATCCTCCTCCTTTTTAACTTTTATACCTTTGTAAATATCAAGAGGACTTTGTGGGTTAAGGGTTAGGCTTGGGTTAAAGGTAGGTGGTTGGGTTAGTGGTTAGTAGAAAAAAGGCGAAAAAGCGTAACAAGTGTCGGTTTTCGTAAGATTTTCTATTTTTGTAACTTTTTATTTTGATGAAGCTTTTATTCAAACAAAGTTATTTTTGATGAACTTGTTTGTTTATTTTCTTTTTGCTTCATCAACACATTTTTTTTTTTACAATCTTATGAAAAACCGAACTTGTTACTAAAACAAAGGGTTAAAAATAAAAAGGTTTTGGTGGGTAAAAGGGTTTTTGGTTTGGGTGATGAAATGAAAAGGTTTAGGCTCAAAGGGGCTAACTAGGGGGATTTTTGGGTAGGTGGTAAAAGAAAAAGAAAAATAATGGTGTTGAAATAAAAAGGGTTAGTCCTAATGCCTCCATCATTTACTTACTCGGGTTGAAGTTGATAAGGACCGGGAATGTATCGTCATGGCAAGTTCTAGAGTTGTAAGAACCAAGCGGCTATTCACACAAGAAACGAAAAATGAGCATTTAGTCTAAAGATGTAAATTTGTATGCTCAATAAAGACTCAAAACTCACTTTTGTGGGAATGGGTTTTTATGTGATCAAGTATATATAATCAAATTTTAACTAAGTTTGTCATGCCTTTTCATAATTTTCTTATGTTGGTTCTTTTTATCACTACGCTATCGGTTGTAAATTCGTAAAAATATAACCTTTTTGAGAACTTGAATTTCCCGAGTTAAACCTAGACAAGTAAGAAAAATGAAATTTTTTAAAAAAAATTTGGGGTGATTAGCGGTTCCAATAGAGTTTTGTGTAAGGCTTGTATTTAGGACTTGCAAGATTCAAGGTTTTAGCATCCCCCCACACTTAAATTACACATTGTCCTCAATGTGTCCCAAAAATAAATTTTTAGGTTGATTAGATGTGTAAAATGGTGTTAAAAAGCAAAAATTTATGTTACTGGTAGTCTGGACACGGCCCCGTGTCCACTGGACACGGCCCCGTGGCGAACTGCCAGTAACAAGAACTTACAGAAGGTGAACACGGCCCCATGTCCGCTGGACACGGCCACGTGTTTGACAAAAATCTGCAGGACAGAAGCCAAACAGCAGGTCTGGGAGGTGAGCACGGGGGCGTGTTGGCTGGACACGTCCCCGTGTGGACAGTCTGAAAGCCTGAAAAACAGGTTTCTTCCTTCGGTTTTTCCATCCTGGCCCTATAAGTGCTGAGGTTTATTACCCCAAGCCTCGGTTTGTACCTGTTTCATCACTTAATACCACACCAAGCAACACAAACATCCTAAATTACCATAGTTAATTGTTCCAAGCATAAAGTAAAAGAAAAAAGAAAAATAAAATGCAGAAAATAGTTAGGAAAAGTAAATTGTCTAACACTTGGCACGCAGGCCATCAATTGTTCAAGATTGCAAAGGGTTAACCTGGGGAGTCATCAATCAACCGCTTCCTCCTATGCTCCTCCCGCCTACTCCATAGCATCATCATCATCATCATCGCCATCATCCCCTCCATGGCGTGCAATGTGGTCTCGTATGTATCCGACATCGTCTTAGATCTCAGATAGGTTCCTTTCGATAGCTCCGACCCGGTTGTAGGTGTTGCTCGCCATGTTATAGGTGTTCCGAGTACACATGAGGTTTTCCTGCAATAAATCATGCAAACTTTGAAAGTTAGGTAAACCGCCTCCCGAGGAGGATGATTGGCCCGGATCACCGTGGGATTGATATTGGTGCTGATGATGTTGTGGAGCTGGGAGGACAAGCGCTTCTTGTGGGTTCCATGCATGACCTTGCGTCCTTTGAAAGGTTACCGTCCCATCTTCTGCCTCATAAATCAGGTTCATTGAGCGGCATATATGAATGTCCACCGTACCCGACCATGGGCTCCTTTCAAATGCCCTAGGTATATGGGTGAAGTGCCTGAAGAGACGGTACACCCATCCCCCAAAGAAAATAGGAGTCGGTGCACTAGCAAGGCGGTTGTGATGCATGTTTCGGAGCATGAGGAACGGAACATCGAGCGGCCTGCGGTTGTGAATGCAGTGGAGGACAAGCAAATCTCTTAACCCAACAACGCCACTACTGTCATGCCTTTGGCTAAGAGAGTAGCCGAGGAGCCTATGAATGTATCTGTATAGCGGATCCCTCAGCTTTGTACTCTTAGTGCTGTTCGGATTGTAGAACCCCTCTCCAATCTGAGCCCACATGGCTTGACGTTCGTTGTCATCTATCTCTCTCATTCCCCCAGTATTTTCTT
This sequence comes from Helianthus tuberosus, assembly GCA_030545235.1. NCBI lineage: Eukaryota > Viridiplantae > Streptophyta > Magnoliopsida > Asterales > Asteraceae > Helianthus > Helianthus tuberosus. Next base: position 5,490,101 of record CM060358.1, read on the forward strand.
CATTTCCCGCATCCTCTTCAGTGTACAGCCCGACAATCGACCCAAATTGTGCCATAGAGATTTTGTATGTAGTTCCACCGCATCTGAACTCAACCCCATCATTATCGAAAGGGTCGCACCTTGAATTGAATTTGAAGGTGCTGTAGAACTCCATAGTGCACTCGGTGGCAGAACGGAGTCTGGTTGTTAGGGCGACTCTGAGTGGTCCCGTTACTATGTTGTTGAAACGGTCAATTTGATTCACCAAGGTTAGCAATTCCGTGCACGCTTGCCTCGGGTATCCTTCGGGCCTTGTTTGAAGAATATCGTATCGAGCTCTTGAATCTAGCTCATTGGCGTTGAATCTTGTGAACTTCCTGGCCATCTGCAAGAATATACCAAAAGTTAGCATGAAACAGAAATATTTTCGGACAAAACTGCAAACAGCGACCTGGACACGACCCCGTGTTCAGCGGACACGGCCCCGTGTCCAGAAGTCTGTTACTCAAAAATCCCATTTTTCGACCCGGTTTCGAAAACTTAAAAATTTTTGGTCCAATAGGTGCGGTTTCCCCCGAAAATGAAACCCTAAGTGCCGTTTTTCCCAAAATAACCCGTTTACCCTATCAATTTTATCTTTTTCGGTTCAAGAACAAGGGTTTGGGGTTTTTGTAAGAAATCGGGTGAATCTATGAACAATACAAGTGTAGTTACTTCCCTTAACACTAATCTAACTAAATGCAAACAGATCTAAACAAAAATTTGAGGTTTGATCCGGATGAACTTCAAGAACCCTAGATTTTCCCCAAATTTTTGGTGTTTTAACTACATGCAAGTAACTAATCTAACTATAAAGAGTGATAGAATCATACCTTGACGTTGTTAGATCGATAGGAGACGTCGAAATTTCGTGAAAAATCGCCTGGAACCAGAGCTTTTGTGGGGAAACGGAGCGTGTGGAATGAAGAAACTGTTTTGAAAAAGGGGTTTTATCCCGTCTGCAGCGCGAACACGAGGCCGTGTCCGCTGCTTTTGTGGGGAAACGGAGCGTGTGGAATGAAGAAACTGTTTTGAAAAAGGGGTTTTATCCCGTCTGCAGCGCGAACACGGCCCCGTGTCCAGCGGACACGGCCTCGTGTCGAGCGGACACGGCCTCGTGTCGAGCTTTTTTTTTTTTTTTTTTTTTTTAAGTGCGCGTGTGAGTGCCCCTTTTTCCCATAAGCTATGGTTAGAAAACTTACCGCTTTATTTTGTCGTCTCAATCGTTCGTAACTTACCAGGCATGATGTTTTTATTCTTCCACCGTTTGAAGCGAGATCTCTTCTTCTTCATCCTCAATGAATCCTTGATAGAGTTTCAGCCGTTGGCCTTTGACTTTAAATGGTGGCCCATTTCGAGATTTAATTTCTATTGCACCGTGTGGAAAAATGTGGGTGATGGAAAAAGGTCCTGACCACCTAGACTTTAATTTACCAGGAAACAATCGAAGTCGTGAATTAAACAACAGAACTAAATCTCCTACCCGAAATTCATTAGGCTTAATATGTTTGTCATGCAATTTTCTCATTCTTTCCTTATAAATTTCAGAGTTTGAGTATGCATAATTCCTAAGCTCGTCTAATTCATTTAATTGACAAAATCGATTTTTACCAGCAAATTCTAAATCCAAGTTTACATTTTTGATTGCCCAGTAGGCTTTGTGTGCAATTTCTACTGGCAAATGACAACTTTTTCCATAGACTAGCTTATATGGGGTTGTCCCTATTGTTGTTTTATAAGCAGTTTGAAAAGCCCATAAAGCATCATCTAATTTATCAGCCCATTCTTTTTTATTTAAACCTACTGTTTTTTCGAGTATTCGTTTTAAACCTCTATTAGTCACTTCGGCTTGCCCGTTTGTTTGAGGGTGATATGCTGTTGAAACCCGGTGATAGACCCCATATCGTGTTAAAAAATTTTCAAGTTGATGGTTGCAAAAATGGGTACCCCTATCACTTATTAAAGCTTTAGGTGTGCCAAAACGAGAGAATAATTTTTTCAGAAATCTTACCACGACTCTTCCATCATTTGTTGGAAGTGCCTCGGCCTCGGCCCATTTAGACAAGTAATCTACTGCCACAAGTATATATTTGTTTCCTTTCGATGGTGGGAAGGGTCCCATAAAGTCGAGTCCCCACACATCAAAAATTTCACAAACAAGAATGCCATTTTGTGGCATTTCGTTTTTGGAAGAAATATTACCTGTTCTTTGGCAAGCATCACATGTTTTTACAAGACTTTGGGCGTCTTTGTAAATGGTTGGCCAATAAAATCCTGAATCGAATACCTTTCGTGCGGTACTGGCAGCACCATGATGTCCTCCGTATGGACCTTCATGACAATGGCGGAGAATTCTTCGTGCTTCACTACCATGTACGCATCGTCTGACGAGTTGGTCGGCACACATTTTGAAAAGATATGGATCTTCCCAAAAGTAGTGTTTCACATTGGCAAAGAATTTTTTTCTTTGATGATGTGGCCACCCTTTTGCGACCATACCGCTAGCTAGGTAGTTAGCATAGTCGGCGTACCATGGTTCTTCCTTGTATTCCACCATCTCCAGGGACTCAGTTGGAAATTTTTCGTTGATTTTCTCGTCCCTGGTTGCCTCTAAAGCTGGGTCTTCTAAGCGTGAAAGATGATCTGCTGCGGTATTTTCTGCTCCTCTTTTGTCCTTGATTTCAATGTCAAATTCTTGGAGGAGTAGAATCCACCTAATCAAACGTGGTTTTGCATCTTGCTTCTTGAAGAGATATCGAATGGCTACATGGTCTGTATAAACTATAGTTTTAGAAAGAACAAGATAAGAACGAAATTTATCAAAAGCAAATACCACAGCTAGTAACTCTTTTTCAGTTGTTGTGTAATTTTCTTGTGCATCATTAAGTGTTTTACTAGCATAATAGATTGGGTGGAAATGCTTTTCTTTTCTCTGTCCCAAGACAGCTCCAACTGCAAAGTCACTAGCATCACACATGATTTCGAAAGGAAATTTCCAATCAGGCGCTATCATGATAGGTGCATTGACTAACATTTCTTTTAGGGTTAGAAATGCTTGATTGCAATCCTTGTCAAAGATGAAAGGAGCATCTTTTTCAAGTAATTTTGTTAGAGGCCTTGAGATTTTCTAAAAGTCTTTGATAAACCGTCTATAAAATCCGGCATGCCCTAGGAAACTTCTGATAGCTCGTACGGAGGATGGAGGTGGTAATCTAGAAATGGTATCTATTTTGGCTCGATCCACCTCCATTCCTTCGCTTGAGATTTTGTGACCGAGTACTATTCCCTCCGTTACCATGAAATGGCATTTTCCCCAATTAAGGGCGAGGTTAGTTTCCTCACATCGGGATAGCATTCGTTCAAGATTATCGAGGCATTGGTCATATGAAATGGCATTTTCCCCAATTAAGGGCGAGGTTAGTTTCTATCATGTCATGGAAAATGGCTACCATGCAACGTTGGAATGTTGCTGGGGCATTACATAGACCAAACGGCATGCGTCGATAAGCAAAAGTTCCATAGGGACATGTGAAAGTTGTCTTTTCTTGGTCTTCGGGCGCTATCGGGATTTGAAAGTAACCTGAAAAACCATCCAAGAAACAGTAAAATTTATGACCGGATAATCTTTCTAACATTTGATCAATGAAGGGTAAAGGAAAGTGATCCTTTCTTGTTGCTTCATTTAATCGTCTATAATCTATACATACTCTCCATCCTGTGACGGTTCTCGTTGGTATTAGTTCATTCTTTTCGTTAGTTATTACCGTCATACCTCCTTTCTTTGGAACTACTTGGACGGGACTTACCCAAGGACTATCGGAAATAGGATAGATAAGTCCGGCGTCAAGTAACTTGATGACTTCGTTTTTAACCACTTCTTGAACATTTGGATTTACTCGACGTTGTGGTTGCATGACCGATTTGTAGTCATCATTCATCAAAATTTTGTGTGTGCACATAGAAGGACTAATTCCTTTTATGTCAACAAGTTTCCAAGCTATTGCATTTTTGTGTTTTTTCAAAAGGTTAATTAATTTTTCTTTTTCTAAGTTACCTAATTTAGACGAAATAATTACAGGTAATTTACCATCTTTGTCTAGAAAAGCATATTCCAAACCTTTTGGAAGTTCTTTGAGCTCAAGTGGTGGGTCTTTAGGAGACTCCTTATTTGGTTGCTCGTTTCGATCAAGAACTTTAAAAGTTTGTTCTATGGCGACCTCTTCTTCAACAAAGTGGTCAATCTCTTCACTTGTATCGGGTGGTTCATCTTCATCTTCAATTAGGGGGTCATTATTGCCGAATGGATATTTCATTGACCGTTCGAGATCGACACTTTTTTTAAATGCCCCTAATTGAAGAGGTAGAGGGTTGAACTTCCGGTTTTTCAAAGCTTCGTGAGTTTTTACAAATGGCCGTCCCAACACTAGAGGAGCGTCATCGAGGATGACAAAGTCGGTTGGGATTACCATTTGATTTGTTTGAACCAAGACATCTTCAACTATGCCGATTGATTTTATTACTTTCCGATTGGATAGAAAAATGGGTATTTGAAGTGGAGAAAAATCACTAATACTTAATTTTTCGAAAATGTAGTTAGGCATTATGTTAACACAAAGATCTTTATCGATGGTGACATTACTAATAAACGAATTTTGAAAGAAACATGGAACCGGTGTGATGTTAATTTCAAATGGGTCTTATTTTATTAGTGAAGTTTGATCATTAGTTAACTTAACACTTACCGTTTCGTCAATTTTAGTGTTAGTGTTTAACTCTTTTAAAAACTTAGCATGAGTGGGTACTAAACAATGGTTTTCAAAAGAAGGTGACAAGAGATTAATTTCTTCAAAATTAGACTCTTCTTGGATTTTAACGTTGTCGGACTCACCTTTTTGGTTGTTTAACTCATGTGTAGGTTTTTCACTTATTTGTTCTTCCATTTTTACATTTTCAGTTATCTCTTCCTTTTTTAGTTCTTCTCTTGCGCGGGACTCCTCTTCCCTTGCGCGAGCTTCTTTTATACATCGATCGATAACTCTAATGTGTTCTAATATCCTATCGGTCACTTCGGTTATAGAAAAAGAATCATCATTTCCTAAGCTTGAATCCGGTTGTTCGACCCTTTGTTCCTCATAATACTCATATGAAGTCGATGGTTCGCACCATTGTTCTTCATTGTAAGCATATGATGGATAAGGTTCGTAATTTTGTTCTCCATAATACTCATATGAGGTGGGTTGTTCACGCCAAGGTTCCTCATAATAAGCATATGAAGGTGGTGGCTCATATCTTGGTTCCTCAAAGTATGAGTATGAGGGCTCATACCTTGGTTCATCAAAATATGAGTATGAGGGAGGAGGTTCATACCTTTGGTCTTCATAGGATGTGTATGAAGTTGATGGCTCGTACCTGGGCTCCTCATAGTAGGTGTATGAATTGGATGGTTGATATGAGTGATTATTTTGAATCGAACGTGCATTACGACAATTAGTGCAATAATTACCCCTATAATCATCCTCATCATAGGTGTAGTTGTAACCTCCTGAGTATTGATCCATAAGAATCACTCAGCAAACCACAACCGAGTCTCGAGATCAGAAAACAAAAATAAAAACGCAAACAGAGGCTGGACACGGCCCCGTGTTCAGTGAGCACGGCCCCGTGTTCAGGATCTGTATCTGGGCGTTTTAATTAAATTTACTGATTTCGTTGAGCACGGGGCGTGTTCAGTGAGCACGGCCCGTGTTCAAGCTTCTGTTACTGGGTGTTTTTATGAAAATGTGTAGCACGGCGCCGTGTTCAGTGAACACGGCCCCGTGTACAGGTTACTGTAAATGCAAATCTAAACTAAAATGCAAAAAAATGCGCGCGTTTTAAAAAGGTTTTGAAAAACTGATTAGGCCGTCGATTTTAAGCTTTCTTAAAATCCTTGTGTCCCCGGCAGCGGCGCCAAAAACTTGATGCGTGTGAAGTGTTACTTATTTTAGATGTATATTTTAAGCCCTTTTAACACTTATTTTAGCCAAGTTTTAAATTTATAAAACACGATATTTTACTAACACTAAACACACATATGGGCAAGTGCACCCATCGTGAGCGTAGTATAGCGTTGGTAAGATACCGAGGTCGTCCAAGGACACAAGAGCTTTTAATACCGGTTTATCCTCAACGTCTAACCAAAATAAAAGTTTAGAAAAATGTTTTAAGTTAAGAAAAATAAAAACTAACTAAAATGCTGAAAATAAAAATAAAATAAAAACAGATAGACAAGATGAATCACTTGGTTCCGACTCGTATCTAGTATAACCTTTGATTATTTCCGCACTTTTGCACATAATTAAGAGATTATCTTAGTTATTGTAGTAGGCCCCTCTTTTGAAGGTGACGTTACCCTTACCCCAGTAGTTTCAGTCAGCAAGGATACAATCCTAAAAGGGTGGATTATTGGAAGATAATGAATTAAGTTATTAATGCAGTATTGTGGTAGGCCCCGCTTTTGGCGGTGACGTTACCCTCGGCTAAGTAGTCTGAGTCAGCAGGGATACAGTCCTAAATAGCCGGGTTATAGTATTAATAGTAGTTAACTTATGAGGGGATCAAAGAGTTTGGACCCCCGCCATCCAATACCGTGAAGTATTGAAGGAGGTCCTACTAAATTTGACCCAGGTCCATTGCAGGACCTCTAAACGCTGAACAATGGCAAGACCTTTACCAAACCGTTCCCTTAACCCCCGACCAGGTAGCCAACATACCTCCATATAGACCGTGGAGATATGAATGGTGAAAATCCTTTATTTTATATAGACAGTAAAATAATGCCAAGACACCACGGACAAACGATAAGGAAAGATCACCTTCAACATAAGTAACTAGTTATTAAAGTCATTAATACAAAACCAAATAAAAAGTGCAAAAGATTAGAAATAAAAAGTATTATACTAGACACTTTGTCTTCACCAAGTGATGTAAGAGACTTAGGCAAACATGGCCTTGATTGTCAAGAACTCTTACGATCAATCATGGATCCCGAGACGACTCACACACTCTACGATGGACAATGGATGATGGTGGTGAATGATGGTGTTGTGATGGTGGTGGGTGGTGGATGAAGTGTGAGAGAGGTGGTGTGCCAAGGGATGAGATGAAATGAATCCAAGCACTCCTATTTATAGGCTGAACAGAGAGCTGGGCACGGCCCCGTGTCCGCTGAGCACGGCCCCGTGCCCGTCTGACACTCTCTTTCCTCATTAATTGTAATTCGCAATTACAATAAATGCGCCTGCTGTACTTTCGACACGCCCCCGTGTTCACTGGGCACGGCCCCCTTGGTGGGCAATAGAAGCTTCTATGGATTTGTCTTTTCTGCTGCTTCTTGGGCACGGCCCCGTGCTGGCTGAGCACGGGCCGTGTTCAGTCTTCTGCCTTCTCTCTTTTGCTTGGGAAGATGCCGTTGAGGGGTCGGGCAGTCCACTAATGTTCCTTTTCTTGTATTTATGTTGGATTTAGCTGTCTTTTTGCTTCTTTTGTGTTTTTGAGCTCATTTAATCCTGAAAATACAAAAGGAAGACAAAAACACTCTTTTTCCAATATTAGTACTTAAAAAGGGTTAGTTTTATGCCTTATTTGATGTAATTTATATGTTGCATTTTGCACACATCAGCATCTCAATAGACTATAAAGTCATCGTTTCCGTCAGGTAGAGTGAGGACGGGAGCATTGCAAAGCATATACTTGAGGGTTTGAAAGGCAGTCTCTTGTCCAGTTCCCCAAACAAAAGGCTTGCCTTTATGTGTGAGAGAAGTAAGCGGCACGATGATTTTTGAGAATCCTTCGATGAATCGACGATAATAGCCCGCTAGTCCGAGAAAAGAACGGACTTCAGACGGGTTCTTAGGTGTAACCCATCTCTTGACAGCTTCGAGCTTCGTGGGGTCTACATGAATACCTTGACTATTGATAATGTGACCGAGGAATTCAACCTCCTCTAGCCAGAATTCACACTTGGAGAACTTGGCATAGAGTCGATTCCCTTGGAGTAGCTCGAGAACCAAACGTAGATGTTGCGCGTGTTCGGTTTTCGACTTGGAATAGATCAGGATATCATCGATGAACACGATGACGAAGCGGTTGAGAAAAGGTTTACACACGCGATTCATCAGATCCATGAAAACTGCGGGTGTATTAGTTAGACCAAAAGGCATGACAACAAACTCATAGTGGTCGTAACAAGTGCGAAAAGCGGTTTTGGGTATATCCTCATCTTGAATGCGTAACTGGTGGTAGCCTGAGCGTACGTCGATCTTGGAAAAGCACGTAGCACCTTGTAACTGGTCAAACAAAACATCAATGCGGGGCAGGGGATAGCGATTCTTGATCGTCAGCTTATTCAACTCCCTATAGTCGATGCACATCCGGAACGACCCATCCTTCTTTTTGACGAAAAGGACTGGTGTGCCCCAAGGAGAGGCGCTAGGGCGAATGAAGCCTTTGTCAAGCAATTCCTGGAGTTGTCTCGATAGTTCGCGCATTTTGGACGGAGAGAGTCGATAAGGAGCTCTAGCAACAGGATTTGCTCCAGGAATGAGGTCGATGCGAAAGTCGATATCACGACTCGGAGGTAAGCCTGGAAGATCTTCAGGAAAAACGTTAGGGAATTCACGAACAACACGAACGTCTTTCACTTCTGTCTTTCCTTTCTTTTCCTTCTCTGCTACTATAATGTTGGCCAAGAAAGCTATGTATTCCAATCGGATGGCCATTCGGTCGGACTGACATCTTGCTTGGGTAGAATGTGTTTGTGTATGATGGTTTGACCTTTGAAGTTTTCGTTGAAGCATTTTAAAAATAGAGAAGTATATCTACCCTTCAAGTCGGTCGATTGAACGGTCGTTCAATCGGACGGAGACCCGATTAGCGATCAGAGAACAAGTTCACAGCAGTTTTATCACCCAATCAGATGGTCTACCGATCAGGTGGCATTCCGCTTGAACTGGTAATGCATTGAACATGTTGAAAATTGTTTAAGTGTTGAACCAATGTGCAATCCGATCGGATGGTCGGTCGATCGGATGTTAATCCTATCGGATGGCAATCCGTTCGGACGACAATCCATCCCGACGATCTGATCGTCTTGTCACTTGATTTTGTTTGAAGTGTTGTAGTTTGAACAAGACGTTATGATAGCTTGTTTGAACAATAGGAACCTCATCTCGACCCAAATGACCCGACCGAACAGGAATCACCCAAGTTCGACAGTACACGGTTCAAGACGGTTGTTCGTGTTCAAACCCGAAATCAACTATCTCTTGGAAAGAATTCAGATCTAGAACTGATGCATCACTAAGAATGAGTAGAAGATCAGAACAAGCTCTGAATTCCATCGGGTTTGAGTACATTGAGTGTAAAAGAGTTGAAAGAAGGTTAGAAAACCATCTTTCAATCCTTTTAACCTTGAATGTGTTCAGATCTATGCAAGATCCTTGTTTGTTCATGTGGAAATTCTTCAGATTCAAGTTGTTCTTGGTGGATTGAAGCCAAAACATGAAGTTCATAAGAACACCATGGTGACATCATCCTAGAACACCTCAAATCCACTGATTTCATGGTTAAAAGTTGAGATTTGAAAGAGAGAATGATGAAGATGTGAGTGTAGATCATAGAAGTACAAGAATTAGGTTGAAAACTTACAAGATTTAAGAGAAATCGGAAGAAATGAGCTTGAGTGCGGCTGAGTCGAGCAAGAGAGTTGTCACCATCAAATGAGGTAACAAATGGGGTATTTATAGGGTTTCCCAAAATGGCAAAAAAAGACAGAAATTGGTCGACGGGTGGTAGTCCGATCGGGTGGCAACTAGATCGGATGGCAGTCCGATCGGTTGGCCACTCGATCCTAGTGTTTGGCGCGACGAGTTTTGTTGTTTCGATTCGCGTGTCGAGCGTTGCGATGCGATTCGAGGGAGCGATGCGATAGAATTAACTACAAGATTACACCATTAATCCCAACTACTATATCTAACATACAATCACTATAATTAACTTGCGTTCAGCATTTGCGATTAGATTTCGATTCGATTGAGTTGCGACATTGATTTCGATTGATCACCACAAAACATAATTAAACATGCACAAGTAACATTTAATTAACACATACACATAAAACAATATCCAGAACGCATAATTCGAGTTGCGAGTGCGATTAGCGTTAAATCTTGCGATAAATATCGATTAAACCTCGATTGTTAATAAGTACACCACATAATACAACTAATGCGATAAAGCAATTAGATTATCTACAAGTCAAAGAAGTCAAAGAGGAGTTGAGCAAGGATTGACAGATCGTAATTAGCAACCTTTTCTTCCTTTGACTTCAATCTTGACTTTGACTTTGACTTTCGAAACACGGGGTGTTACATAATTTCTTCCGAAATCAATTACACAAGCTCTAAGCATATCTTCCATCGTCTGAATTGTCCTGTCACTTTGTCCATCTGTTTGAGGATGATAAGCAGTGCTTAGATTTAACTTGGTTCCTATTGCTTTTTGGAAACTTGTCCAAAAATGAGAAGTAAAACGGCTATCTCTATAAAAAACAATAGATATAGAAATTCCATGTAATGTAACAATTTCCTTTACATATAATTTGGCTAGTTGTTCCATACTAAATGTTTCTTTCATTGGTTGAATCTGTCTACAATCACCCACATTGTATTATTACCTTTTTGCGTCTTGGGTGATTTGGTAACAAAATCCATTGTTATCAATTCCCATTTCTATACAGGCATTGTTGTAACAAACCTGAGGGTTTCTGATGTTTAACTTTTAACTTTTGAATAAGTTAGACACTTAGCAACATAGGCTGCTATATCCTTTTTCATTCCTATCCACCAGAAATTCCTTCTTAAGTCTTGATACATTTTATCACCTCCCGGATGTATCGTATACTTTGACTTATGAGCCTCTTCTAATATTTGGTGGCGTAGGTTTCCTTATTTAGGTATCCAAACCCTTTTTCTTATGGAACTTCCAAATTCCATCTGTCCCTTGTTCTAATTCTTCTTGGCTCTTTATGATACTTTTGACTTAACGCATCAGCTACTACATTAGCTTTTCCAGCATGATACTGGATATTATAATCGTAATCACTGAAAAGTTCCTTCCATCGTCCTTGTCTCATATTTAACTCTTTTTGCCCAAAAATCTATCTAAAACTCTTATGATTGGTGAAGACAACAAATTTATTTCCATATAAATAGTGTCTCCAAATCTTAAGGGCAAAAATTATGGCTCATAACTCTAGATCATGGGTTGTATAATTTGCTTCATGATTCTTAAGTTATCTAGAGGCATAGGCTATAACCTGTTGACGTTGCATCAACACACATCCATAGCCTAACTTAGAAGCGTCACAATAGATTACAAAATCTTCGGTTCCTTCTGGTAATGCTAGTATGGGTGTGATGGTTAATCTTTGCTTAAGAATTCTAAAGGCTTCTTCTTGTTTTGATCCTCATTCAAAGTTAACAGACTTACAGGTTAACTTAGTTAAGGGAATAGCTATTCCAGAAAAATCTTGAATAAACCTTTTATAATAACCAGTCAATCCTATAAAACTTCTAACCTCGGTTGGTGACTCAGGGATTTTCCACTTAATAATCGCCTCAATCTTTGTGGAATCCACATGAATCCCTTCATGGTTGACTAGATGTCTAAGAAACTGTACCTCTTTTAACCAAAATTCGCATTTTGAAAATTTAGCATAAAGCTTTTCTTTTCTCAGCAAATTTAGAAATGCGTGCAGATGCGCTGCAGGTTCCTATTTACTTTTAGAATAAATGTGAATATCATCTATAAAAACAATTATGAATTTATCCAAATATGGCTTACATATTCGGTTCATCATGTCCATAAATGCGGCTGGGGCATTGGTTAACCCAAATGGCATGACAGTAAATTCATAATGGCCATACCTTGTTCTGAAGGCGGTCTTAGGAATGTCCTCTTCCTGTAACTTTAATTGATGATATCCTGAGCGTAAGTCGATCTTTGAAAAGAATCGAGCTCCTTGTAATTGATCAAACAGATCATCGATTCTCGGTAATGGGTACCGATTTTTAATCGTGACTTTGTTCAATTCACGGTAATCAATGCACATTCGCATTAACCCGTCCTTCTTCTTGACAAACAAGACCGGCGCTCCCCATGGCGATGAGCTTGGCTGTATGAATCCTTTTTCCAATAGTTTGTCTAACTGTTTCTTTAATTCTTACATTTCTGCAGGTGCCAATCGGTAAGGTGCTTTGGCAATCGGTGTCGTTCCTGGAAGTAGATGAATTCTGAATTCGACTTCCCTGTTCGGTGGTAGTCCTGGTAATTCTTTTGGAAACACATCTGAAACTGAGATATTACGGGAATATATTTGAGTTCTTTTCCTTTAGTGTTAATGATTATGGCAATCAAATACACTAATGACCCTTTTCTTGCATAACTGGTTGTTTTCATCATAGAGATGAATGGTGTGGACCTAGATGGTTTATCTCCTTTAATTATGATCTTCTCACCTTTTGGTGAATTTACTTGTATTGACTTTTGATCACAAAGAATAATGGCTTTATTGGCTACTAATCAGTCCATTCCTAATACAACATCAAATCCTTCCAGATTCATTGGATACAGGTTTGCAATAAACTTTTGATTTAAAAATTCTATTCTTGCTCCCTGCAAGATTTCAGAATCTTAATGGTTTCTCCATTTGCTGTTTCTACTAGACATTCTTGTTGGAGATTAGTTTCTCATTAATTGAGAATTTTACAAAATGAAGTATTAATAAAACTTTAATTCGCACCAGAGTCAAATAATACTTTGGCAAAAATATCATTAACTAAAAATGTACCAGTAATCATATCCGGAATCATTTTGGCTTGTTCAGTTGTTAAAACAAATGCTCTAGCAATTTTCTTAGGTGCTTCAGTCATCTTAGTCAAATTTTTAGTTACAGGTTTCCTAAAGTGTCAAAAAGTTAAAGTAACGTAAAGGGAATTCTTATACTTTTGATGGCATCCCAACTTAAAGAGTTCATGTCATTCATCTTGTCGTACAAATTTTGAGATTAATGATAAAACGAAATAACGTTTTTCATCAGAATTTATAGATAGATATACGAGAGATTCCTGATAAATCTTAAAATTATTATTGACATACCTATTCGTGATTTATCCCTAATTATCAATCATTATGGCCTTCGGATTTCCTTATAGATATAAATATATATATATATTTCATATACTGTAATATACACCTCATTCGTATAACAGATTCATATTCCCAAAAATAGGTCAAGCATCTGGTCATGGTACTTTTCATGGAATTTTATTAACATAACATATACCCCATCTCACTCGGTTTCACCGGAGAGGTACCCTCATCTTACCTGGACAAGCTGGAGTGTTTACCACATCATACCTAGTCTTGCCGAAGAGGTAATTATCATTGAATTTCCCATACATAGAATTTTTCTCAAATCACGATCTTTAAAATTCATCATTTATTATGGCTTGCCTCAAGAAACAAGGAAATTAGTATTCTCATGATGGATCATATTCTAGAATCGAGTAATACTAATAAACAAGAAATAACAGTGGCCAATTGTTATTGCTTATTTATCATATTTGCACTATTCTAGTCATCATCCTCATAGTATACCAATATCCATCACAATTTATCTACATAAGTAATTAACTTATTCTGGAGCTCATACTAAGGCATAGCATTTAAAATTTCTTGTGCTACTATGTGTTGGATGGCATTTGTTATTTCTTAGGTTTCCTGTTATTATCTGAATTATGAACATTTATTAGGTATTAATTATCACGGACTAATATCTAGTACAAACATTTATACATAATCATACAAACAGATTGATCAAAAACGTCGAACATTGCGACTTTTATTCTTTTCACATATATGTATCCATTACAAACTACAACTGGAATCCTAATATACTAGTGGTTATGTATCCGTAACTTATTTTAGTCTATCTAGTTTTTAGGAATATTATGCTCAATGGGGAAGGTTCATTTGAGAAGAAAATTTTGTTGAGAAGAAAAAGAATAAAAGGGTACAATTGTAAAACATTAAATAGTTTTTTTCTTATCTCATTTATTATTATGTTTGACTAATTAATTAGTCATTAAGACTATAATCCTCCACACTAAATATTTCTGCCTACACACATCAAAAGTTATCCTACACATTTCGAAATTTATCCTACACATTTTGAAATTTAATTCTACACAACTCGTAATTTATCCTACACGTCTCGTATTTATCCTACACTATAAATGAATTTTTATTTTTCTTTTTTTGTGAAAAATATATATCTTAAAAATAAGTTACAAATTTAATATAGTTAGTTATTAAAGATGAAACTACCAATTAATGATGTATGTAAGTTACTAATATACCCTTATAGTTACATTAAGTACAAATATTAAATGATGTCTAATGAAGCATTCCTATTGGTTGAAATTTCTTCTTTTTTCTTCTTACAAAGAATTTCTTCTCATTTGAACCCTCCACTATGCTCAATATGCTTTTATGTAAGATTTATTCTATTTCCTTCCTCTAGTAATTTGTCATCTAATGGGCGAAATTCCTCCAAATTTCCTGACTCATAGGTGGCATGGGTGCTCGTACTGGGTCAGGGTGTTGAGAGATAGGTCGTTCATAAGGGTATGGGTTTTCCTAGTTGAGATCTAATTTCATTGGTTGGTCCTGGTTTGGCTCTATCATTTGTTGATCTGGGAATAGTGGTGGTTTAGCTATTTGATTTAAGTTAGCATCTACTGTTGTAGTGGCTAACATATGGAGATTTGCCGATTGCCTATCTAATTTTTCTTCTCATGGTGGTCTATTGCCTGTTCCCTGAGTTCGTGCAGTTATTTCCTTATTGACTATCACTATCTTTTGTTGTGACTTCTTCATTTTCTTTATTTTCTCTTGAGTTCTTCTACTAAGCCAACTTCTTTTCTTAGTGGTAAACGGTTCCTCAGATTGTGCCTTATGAACAAATATCCCTTCCTCAGTATCTGTTGAGTATTCTGAGGGATCTGGTTGAAATAACGTTCCCTTATCTTTTGGTGAACTATCTAAGTGATGATAAGCACTAGAAGTTCCTTGGTTATTCATACTGTAAACTAACAGATAGTCAAATAACACAAAGCACATAATCACATATGTTATTTCCTAACACAGAATTTAAAACTTTAAGTGTCAGCAGAACACTTCTTTGGCTTAAACCAGTGGCAATGCTCTGATACCACCTTCTGTCACAACCCTCGGCCCCTATCTCTTGGGAACAGGCGGCCGCGAGCCTGTTTCGGTGGTATCGGTGTTTATAACAGTTTTAGCAGCGTAATTTACATCAGGACCATAGTTAGGAAATATATTTTATCAGAGTAAAATACCACATTTTATAAATACCAATAAATGGAAAAAACCCAAGTTTTCATTACATTCTGGTTATAGGGATAGACCCTATTTTATTTAAATAAAACGCCTTCTTTTATTTAGGTAACTTTTATTGCCACTTTTCTAAGCCTTCGGTGCTCTCCAGCTGGCTTCTATTTGGCTTTCACATTTTGTTACCTGAAACACGTGTTTAAAATATTTTATCAGCAAAAAATACTGGTGAGTGAATCCTAGTTTATTCAAGACAGGTTTTATCATTTTACAGTATTGAGGGCGGTCGCGCAATTACATTTGTTTCCATCTACTTTAATTACCACCCACGGTACTGTCAACCCGACTTGTGGTCATGTTACTACTCACAATGTAGTAACAAATTTTGTTTACAAAACCCCAACATACCGACGATAATTGTAGAATACAAATACTCAATCACTGTTTAATATAATGTAAAACATTTGAGGTTTTGTAAAAACAATTTGCAAAAAGAAGGATTACTCACATTGCTACTTTAAGGATTTCCTTTGTGTATTCCTGGTTATAATCTATTTAAATAAACAATGCATACGCGTTAGTATAATAACCCATATTTACATTAGTTACACCCTCCCCAAGACAGTATTCCAATGACTACGTCGGTCAGAACCTCGACAGCCATTATGGAGCACTAGATCAATCGGGCAGCGTATCTAATACGTAACCGGGGGTTAAAATACTTACAACGAGGCAGAGCTTCGCTTATTAGGGGGGTATAATACCCGATACTACTTCAAATATTCAGAATTTTGAGAGAGAATTCGAGTGAATGAGCGACGAAAACAGAAAGCTGATGGTTGCTATTTATAGTGTCTGTTCAATACTTTGTCGCGCCCCGCGAAGAAGAACAAGGGGCTTACGCGGCCCGCGAGGAATGGTAGGGCGGTGGAGGGTTGCTGAGTCATTAACACGTGGCGGCACCAGGTGCACTCCTGGCCTTGAGCTGTCACGGCCTGCCTACGATGAAGACTAGGTCTTCGCGGCCCGCCAGGAACCATTAAAAATTGTTTTTATTTTATTTTTATAAAATTAAAGGTATTTAGGGCCATTATACGTATTCGGAGTGTATTTTAGGACGTATAGGGATGTTATAAATATATTAGGGGTGTCGGAAATATTTTAGGAGGGTTGTTATAGAAACTCCTACTATTTTACCATAAGTTACCATGGGATTGGACTTTCACCAAATAAAATCAAGTTTCAAATGAAAACAGATAATATAATTAATGCAAATACTCAATTTGCAAAAGATATGAAAGGAGAAGATGGCAATGATAATATTTTTTGAATGGCTAACATTACTCTTTTACACCAACTAGGTTTAAAGAAATTCGCCGCAAGAATTTATTTTGTTATATTGTTTGTGTTTATATGTGTTTTGAAATCACTACGAGCGTGTTACGAACGGAACTGCTGACAAGAATAAAAAGAAAATGTAGAAAAAAACACTAAAAGATAACCCAAAGAAAATCAACCAAAAAAGTTGTATGGTAACGATGTTGTTCATATGAAACCCGTGGTCAGAAATCAGCAAATTGTTATGGGTACCGGTACCAAATTTGCCAAACCGAAAGATCTTACGTACCACTTCGGTACCGACTTTTGGCATTCATGGTACCGGTTCACTACCGTTTTTTACCTTCATATACCAGTACCGTAACCGGTATTTTCGGTATCAGTACCGATTCTGTATCGGTTGGCACCGAGCTCATCCCTACCCCTGAAACTAAAAAGAAGAAAAAATTAAAAGTTGAAGAAAATCAACAAAAAAAAAGTTGTACGATACCGTTGTTCGTACGGTAACCGTGATCAGGGATGAGCAAATGGTTCCGGGTAGCAGCACTGAATTTCCCGAAACAAAAGATTTCCAATATCAATTCGGCACCAACTTTTGACGTTTTCTGTATTAGTGCCGGATTTTACCTTCATGTACTGATACCGAACAGGACTGTCCCGGTATTTTCGATACCAATACTAGTTCGATACCGGTTGACACCAAACTTGTCCCAACCCCTGATATGAAAAAGAGTTAATTGCCATTTTCGCCCCTGAGGTTTGGGCACACTTGCCATTTTCGTCCAAAATGAAGGTTTTGTACCATTTTGCCACCAACGTTTGTAAATTTTTGTCATTTTCATCCAAATACCTAACTAAGTTACTTTATATCTTATTATGGGTTATTTTTAACCTAACCAAGTTAGTTTATACCTTATTATGGGTATTTTTTAAATTTATCAATTATAATGGGGTAATTTATAAATTATCTTCTAGTTATTATTTATCAGCCTTTATAAATTATCTTCTAGTTATTATTTTTGAAAAAGATGATCCAACAATAAATTTTAAATTTTACTTTAATTAATGCATATATATTGGAGATGGTCTATTATTAAAGATTCGAATTATAAAAATACAATTCATATGATAACATATGCTTTGTTCATTGTTATGCTTTTATCTATTTCTATGTTTGTATACCTAAATAAGATCACATTGGTGTTAACATTTTTATAATATAACACGATTTTTAGCTGTGTATATATTTTTTTACATTAATAATATAAGCATTTATATTTTAATATGTTTGCATTTACAGTTTAAAAAAAATAATCTTTAAAAGTCTTTTAATTAAAATGTAATTTTACAGATCACAATTAATAATTCAACGTAGGACTTTCACTAAAATTATTGAACCAAAATCACCTATTGATTTTATTAGGGTTACTAAACGGGTCGTGATGTCACGTACATAAACCCAAAAACGACACGTATATTCCCGAATTAATGCAAAAACAAACATTTGAACCCGGAAATTTTTATTTTAATATTGTTTGCATGTTAATGCTTTAATCATAAATGTACATATCATTTTAGTTTTTAAGCAATCATTCTTAAAATGTGTATTCTTATATTTAAACTTATTTATTATGACACAAAAGTAGTCAAAATTTAATTTATTACTAGAAGATAATTTATAAAGGCTGATAAATAATAATTAGAAGATAATTTATAAATTACCCCCTTATAATTGATAAATTTCAAAAATACCCAATAATAAGGTATAAACTAACTTGGTTAGGTTAAAAATAACCCATAATAAGATATAAAGGGCATGTTTGGCTTAACTTATTAGTCACTTTTGCAAAAGGACTTTTGCACAAAATAAGTCAGGATTTCCTGACTTTTGGAAAATCACAAGGACTTTTCCCCTTGAAAAGGAAAGCCAAACACCTTCTAAAAGGACTTTTGCCTTCAAAAAGGACTTTTACACACAAAATAAGCTAAGCCAAACATGCACAAAGTAACTTGGTTAGGTATTTGGATGAAAATGGCAAAAAGTTACAAACGTTGGGGGCAAAATGGTACAAAACCTGCATTTTGGACGAAAATGGCAAGTGTGCCCAAACCTCAGGGGCGAAAATGGCAATTAACTCTATGAAAAAAGAGATTAAAGTTGAAAAGTAAAGAAAATAATTATTATTATTATAGTATTAAGTACTAAAAAACTATATATTATTATAATATAAAAATCAGTATTCATTTCATTTCCTTTATTAATATATAGAGTTATAATTATAATTATAATAGTTATAATAATACTAAATTATTCCATTTAAAAAAAATCACAAACATGGATTAATTAAAAAAAAGGCCCACATGGTCTATGGAAAACCATCTAACTACCTCAGTTCAATAGTGTAAAAATTTGGAGGATAACAAGGAAATTAAAAAGAGTGGTGGGCTTATTGAGATGGCATCTTCACAAGTCCAACCAGTTTCCTAAACCCATTTTTTTACACCTCTACTGGCAACCAATGCTACCATAAAGAACACATGAGTCAGTGTATATGAAACTTTAAAATAACATCAACAAGATAGAACAGCAAAGGCACTTGAAAACAAGCAAACTTTATATAGAATCGAGATTAAGATAAAAGAATAAACAACTACTGAATCCATCAAAGACAAGAGAATAAAAAGTAAGAAAACTTCATATGTTATAACCCCACAACCTTTTATCTGCATCAAAATGTGGCACTTGATCCCAGAACAAAAGGATCTCCTCTAGGCTCTAACTACCTGAGAATACAAAAATGGGAAGTGAGTGAATGCCAAATATTTAGTATGGGATAACTAAAGACCAAATACCAGTTATAACTGAAAGAATAGTAGAATAAAACCTACCTTGGTACTCCTCTAACCTCGAGCTCGTCCTGCTACGGCCTCCCATTGACATAGGGAGATACAAGGCTCTGCACAAATATATGGGCAAAACCACGGTTCCGGAAGAGACAATAATTCAAACACTCGGAAAAACATGATTTATCATTCTCATCCTTGGGTAATCTCAAGCGGTGGAAAATATCATATTTCATCTCATGATCACTTGGCAGCAGTTCCCATGACCGTTTCCCATTGTACGTTTTCATCAACCACATCAACCACACGGCGTTGCCAAGATGAGAACATACAAATAGGCACAGACATTCTTGCATAACTCCAAGCTTGATATAAGAAGTTGCACCTTCAGGTAGAGGGATTTCTATAAATTCTTGTTTGCACAAATCATAACAAATAATTAAATTCTTCATATCCTCCGTGGTTTTATCTCTTACAATCCAGTGAAGTGCACCATTGCATAAGAGACCAACCTTAGTAATAAAACTATACTTGACATCTCCAACAAATCTCCAAGCATTTGATTTCAAACTTAACACTTTAAAATATGTCTTACGTACTCCCTCGACCCCCATAATGACCTTATAATCATCTATGATTGAATCATAACCAAAACCCCAACACAAACATAATAAACACGCCTTGAAAGGGGTATCTCTCAGCTGTGTTACCTCTCTAGTCAAGGGATTGGCTACTGAAAACTTCCAAGGGGAATCTCTCGGCTGTGTTACCTCTCTAGTCAAGGGATTGGCTACTGAAAATTTAACATTAACATAACGACTACTAGAGGCGAAGCAAATCAGGCCTTTGGAAGAACCAACAAGATGACCAGGATCAGTATATCCTAAACCAATTTTTCTATGTTCAATCTCATTGTTGTTGCGATCTTTGTTGTAACTACGAATCAGATGACGATTAACGAAACGAGGACGTGTGTTTAAAGAATGCCATGACTTGCACACAGTCTTGAACCGGATCAGATCCTTCACATCTAATTCTATCAGTATCTGCTCAACTACATCTTCATTAAGGTCTGCCATTGAAACGTAAAACGGAGTAGCCAGAGGTAGGAGATTTATACGGAGTGAATTCAAAGGCTATAAAACGGAGTAGCCCAGGGGTAGGAAATTTATACGGAGTGAATTCAAAGGCTATATAATAACATATTTGATCCATTATTAATGAAGGGTACAAGTTTAAAGATATTATTTATGGAAGTTATATTTTCCAATATTATATGATTGATTGATGATGATGATGATGATGATGATGATGATGACGATGATACAACTTTTATCGAGAAATTTATGGAAGTTATATTTTCCAATATTATACGATTGCTTGATGATGATGATGATTACAACTTTTATGTTTTCGGAGAATGTTTTGTTTGTCTTTTATAATTGATATTTTATATAATTATTTTCCTATGAAAATGTTTTGTTTTTCTTTTATAACTGATATTTTATAAAATTTTGAGTATGCTATTGTGACGTGTCTATTTCATTCGTATTTGAATGTCAATTTATTTCAAAACTGAGATGTGGTAAATAATGTACAAAGAGTTGAAACACAAATATACATGTTATCAGGCTATCTCACATTTGATTTCTTTTAATTGATATCATTTACCTTTTATTATTTAAGTTTTATATATATATATATATATATATATATATATATATATTGTAATCATTTATAAAATTCTAAATATACGTGCTTCTTTTTATCTATGTTTCGGTGAAAAGTTTGTCTAAATTCGAAGGGATCAAATATAGTTTTGTTAGGATTCTGACCAAATAGTGTCTTTTATGGTAAATTGTATCGTTTGTTTGCTGGTAAATACATGTGAAAATTTGAAATTACTCTAAAACAGTAGACCAAATCGGTTTGAGTGGGTTGGGATTTTCAACCTTAAAATCGATTCTTAACCCGAACCCTTTGAGCCAAATTGGTTTGAGCCCAAGGTAAAAAAAATGGACCTGTTTACAACCCAAGCTGGTTTGGGCCAAACCGAGTTTTGTACACCTCTACTGGCAACCAATGCTACCATAAAGAACACATGAGTAAGTATATATGGAACTTTAAAATCACATCAACAAGATTCAACAGCAAAGGCACTTGAAAACAAGTAAACTTTATATAAAATTGAGATTAAGATAAAAGAATAAACAACTCTACTAAACCCATCAAAGACAAGAGAATAAAAAGTAAGAAAACTTCAAGTATGTTACAACCGAACAACCTTTTATATGTATCAAAATGTGGCACTTAGTCCCACACTAGTACACAAACTGTTTAGTAATGCGGTGAAATTACATTGAAAATGCGGTTGTGGAGCCGCATTAATAATATGGGCACCATTTAATTCTTTCTTTGAAGGTGCGGTTATATGAACAACATCAAATAACAACCGACCCGCACCTCCTAATTGATTTTCAACATCCTGCTAACTGAATTCAACCACTAGTAAGCCTCCACCTGGAAACCATACTAGCATCATTTAAACAAAAGACCCACATCAAATAATAAAGCACCCGCACCTTCTAATTGATTTTAATCCTGCTAACTGAATATTCAACCATTGGTAACCCTCCACCTGGACAAAATAACCGCACCAGTTTTCTTAAAAACAAAATATATCTCATTCTTAAATTTATAATTCCCAGGTTTTTCCATTTACATATTTTCCAATAATACTATTAAACTAAACAGAAATATATGGATGATAAAAAATACCAAACAAAAGATTCTAACTTATATAAAATAACAAGTGCATGTTTCCGGAATTAAACACAAAACATAACGTTTCCGGAATTAAACACAAAACATAACGTTTCCGGTTTTAAACACAAAACATAACGTTTCCCGAATCAAACACAAAACGTTTACAACCTGATAAAGTGACATGTTTTCCAAATGAAGCTAAAAGAAGTTTGCAACCCAAAAATATAGTTTTGAAAATAAAATTTTACATTTGTCGATAATTTGTAGGAAATTGACCTTATTTGCTACAGTTTTTCGACAAACAATGGTCAACTTATTTGTTATTTCTTAACTTAGTTAAATAAAAAAATTAAGAATAAAATGCTAAATTTGTCGAAAATTTGTAGCAAATTGACCTCGTTTTCTACAATTTTCTTACAAAAATAAAGTTATTATATTTGTAATATCTAAATTTTTGCAAAATAAATAAATTAAAACTTAAGTTGTAGCAAATTTGTAGCAAGTTGCTACGGATTTCCTACAAAAAAGTTATTTTATTTGTTAATTTATCAATGTTAGAAATAAAATGTTAAATTTGTCGGAAATTTGTAGCAAACTAACACACCAGTAGCTACAGATTTCCTACAAAAACATATTGATTATAAAAAAATATAGTTTTGAAAATAAAATTTTACATTTGTCGATAATTTGTAGGAAATTGATCTTATTTGCTACAGTTTTTCGACAAAAAATGGTCAAATTATTTGTTATTTCTTAACTTAGTTAAATAAAAAAATTAAAAATAAAATGCTAAATTTGTCGAAAATTTGTAGCAAATTGACCTCGTTTTCTACAATTTTCTTACAAAAAAAAAGTTATTATATTTGTAATGTCTAAATTTTTGAAAAATAAATAAATTAAAAAATTAAAACTTAAGTTGTAGCAAATTTGTAGCAAGTTGCTACGGATTTCCTACAAAAAAATTATTTTATTTGTTAATTTATCAATTTTAGAAATAAAATGTTAAATTTGTCGGAAATTTGTAGCAAACTAACACACCAGTAGCTACAGATTTCCTACAAAAACATATTGATTATAAAAAAATATAGTTTTGAAAATAAAATTTTACATTTGTCGATAATTTGTTGGAAATTGACCTTATTTGCTACAGTTTTTCGACAAAAAATGGTCAAATTATTTGTTATTTCTTAACTTAGTTAAATAAAAAATTAAAAATAAAATGCTAAATTTGTCGAAAATTTGTAGCAAATTGACCTCGTTTTCTACAATTTTCTTACAAAAAAAAAGTTATTATATTTGTAATGTCTAAATTTTTGAAAAATAAATAAATTAAAACTTAAGTTGTAGCAAATTTGTAGCAAGTTGCTACGGATTTCCTACAAAAAAATTATTTTATTTGTTAATTTATCAATTTTAGAAATAAAATGTTAAATTTGTCGGAAATTTGTAGCAAACTAACACACCAGTAGCTACAGATTTCCTACAAAAACATATTGATTATAAAAAAATATAGTTTTGAAAATAAAATTTTACATTTGTCGATAATTTGTAGGAAATTGATCTTATTTGCTACAGTTTTTCGACAAAAAATGGTCAAATTATTTGTTATTTCTTAACTTAGTTAAATAAAAAAATTAAAAATAAAATGCTAAATTTGTCGAAAATTTGTAGCAAATTGACCTCGTTTTCTACAATTTTCTTACAAAAAAAAGTTATTATATTTGTAATGTCTAAATTTTTGAAAAATAAATAAATTAAAAAATTAAAACTTAAGTTGTAGCAAATTTGTAGCAAGTTGCTACGGATTTCCTACAAAAAAATTATTTTATTTGTTAATTTATCAATTTTAGAAATAAAATGTTAAATTTGTCGGAAATTTGTAGCAAACTAACACACTAGTAGCTACAGATTTCCTACAAAAACATATTGATTATAAAAAACATATAGTTTTGAAAATAAAATTTTACATTTGTCGATAATTTGTAGGAAATTGACCTTATTTGCTACAGTTTTTCGACAAAAAGGGATCAAATTATTTGTTATTTCTTAACTTAGTTAAATAAAAAAAAATTAAAAATAAAATGCTAAATTTGTCGAAAATTTGTAGCAAATTGACCTCGTTTTCTACAATTTTCTTACAAAAAAAAAAGTTATTATATTTGTAATGTCTAAATTTTTGCAAAATAAATAAATTAAAAAATTAAAACTTAAGTTGTAGCAAATTTGTGGCAAGTTGCTACGGATTTCCTACAAAAAAGGTATTTTAATTGTTAATTTATCAATTTTAGAAATAAAATGTTAAATTTGTCGGCAATTTGTAGCAAACTAACACACCAGTAGCTACAGATTTCCTACAAAAACATATTGATTATAAAAAATATAGTTTTGAAAATAAAATTTTACATTTGTCGATATTTTGTAGGAAATTGACAACGGTTCTTACAGATTTCCTACAAACTGAAAGTTATTTTATTTGCTATTTATCAAATTTAGAAAACGTATATTTTTAAAAAATAAAATTTTAAATTTGTCAGAAATTTGTAGCAAATTGTCAGCAGTTTCTACAGATTTCCTACAAAAACAATATTTTATTTGTTAATTATTAATTATAAAAATCATTTAATTTTATTTGTCAATAATTTGTAGCAAATGACCCCTATACTGGCTGAGGAATAGTTACGGGGGCGTAAAACAAAAAGAATACGCTGATGGGGACCGACAAACTTTGTGCAGTGCTTTTCTCATTTACGACAAATAATAAATAAAAAGGTCATTTACTCACTTACGATACGATACGATACCATATTACCATATTACCATACCATACCATACCATACCATACCATACCATACCATACCATACCATACCATACCATACCATACCATACCATACCATACCATACCATACCATACAACACCATCCATACCATACCATACCATACCACATACCATACCATACCATACAATACCATACCATACCACATACCATACCATACCTTACCATACCATACCATACAACACCATCCATACCATACCATACCATACCATACCATACAATACCATACCATACCATACCACACCATAAGATACGATACCATACCATACGATAAGATACGATACCATACCATACCATACCATGCCATACCATACCATACCTTACCATACCATACCATACCATTCCATATGATAAGATACGATACCATACCATACGAAAAATACGATACGATACGATACCATACCATACCATACCATACAACACCATCCATACCATACCATACCATACGATAAAATACGATACCATACCACACGATAAGATACGATACGATACCATACGATACCATACCACACGATAAGATACGATACGATACGATACGATGCGATACGATACCACCACCATATCTATATTTCTTTGTCTTCGACAACCACCACTATCCATGTGTCTCATCATCTCCAACAATATCTCTGAGTTCCGATCTAGTTTTGTGAAGTTGTGGATTTCGGCGGTGGTGGGTTTTAGAAGGGTTCCCTTTGCAGTTATACTTGAAAAAGGAAATTATTTGATTTATTAGGGTTTAGTAGCAATTAAATATGAAATTAGTGGTTTAGGATACACAGCAGGCGATAGGGAAGGGTGTTGGATGTAAGGAGGTAGGTAATGATGATGGGAGCAGACGAATTTGGGGCGGCGAAGGATGTAGGTGATGATGGCTGGATTTGGAGTTGCGGTGGTGACGGTTGGATTTGGGGTTATGGTTGCAGTCGAACTTGGGGTTTTGGGATTTGGGGTTGCGAAGGGGTTCGGTTTTCAAGTGAGGTGATGGTGTTTGATAGTGGTGGTGACGACTATTGGTTGTTACAAAAGGGAGAAAGAGAGATATACTGAGTGAGAGGGCATGTTTGGCTTAACTTATTAGTCACTTTTGCAAAAGGACTTTTGCAAAAGGACTTTTGCACAAAATAAGTCAGGATTTCCTGACTTTTGGAAAATCACAAGGACTTTTCCCCTTGAAAAGGAAAGCCAAACACCTTCTAAAAGGACTTTTGCCTTCAAAAAGGACTTTTACACACAAAATAAGCTAAGCCAAACATGCACAAAGTAACTTGGTTAGGTATTTGGATGAAAATGGCAAAAAGTTACAAACGTTGGGGGCAAAATGGTACAAAACCTGCATTTTGGACGAAAATGGCAAGTGTGCCCAAACCTCAGGGGCGAAAATGGCAATTAACTCTATGAAAAAAGAGATTAAAGTTGAAAAGTAAAGAAAATAATTATTATTATTATAGTATTAAGTACTAAAAAACTATATATTATTATAATATAAAAATCAGTATTCATTTCATTTCCTTTATTAATATATAGAGTTATAATTATAATTATAATAGTTATAATAATACTAAATTATTCCATTTAAAAAAAATCACAAACATGGATTAATTAAAAAAAAGGCCCACATGGTCTATGGAAAACCATCTAACTACCTCAGTTCAATAGTGTAAAAATTTGGAGGATAACAAGGAAATTAAAAAGAGTGGTGGGCTTATTGAGATGGCATCTTCACAAGTCCAACCAGTTTCCTAAACCCATTTTTTTACACCTCTACTGGCAACCAATGCTACCATAAAGAACACATGAGTCAGTGTATATGAAACTTTAAAATAACATCAACAAGATAGAACAGCAAAGGCACTTGAAAACAAGCAAACTTTATATAGAATCGAGATTAAGATAAAAGAATAAACAACTACTGAATCCATCAAAGACGAGAGAATAAAAAGTAAGAAAACTTCATATGTTATAACCCCACAACCTTTTATCTGCATCAAAATGTGGCACTTGATCCCAGAACAAAAGGATCTCCTCTAGGCTCTAACTACCTGAGAATACAAAAATGGGAAGTGAGTGAATGCCAAATATTTAGTATGGGATAACTAAAGACCAAATACCAGTTATAACTGAAAGAATAGTAGAATAAAACCTACCTTGGTACTCCTCTAACCTCGAGCTCGTCCTGCTACGGCCTCCCATTGACATAGGGAGATACAAGGCTCTGCACAAATATATGGGCAAAACCACGGTTCCGGAAGAGACAATAATTCAAACACTCGGAAAAACATGATTTATCATTCTCATCCTTGGGTAATCTCAAGCGGTGGAAAATATCATATTTCATCTCATGATCACTTGGCAGCAGTTCCCATGACCGTTTCCCATTGTACGTTTTCATCAACCACATCAACCACACGGCGTTGCCAAGATGAGAACATACAAATAGGCACAGACATTCTTGCATAACTCCAAGCTTGATATAAGAAGTTGCACCTTCAGGTAGAGGGATTTCTATAAATTCTTGTTTGCACAAATCATAACAAATAATTAAATTCTTCATATCCTCCGTGGTTTTATCTCTTACAATCCAGTGAAGTGCACCATTGCATAAGAGACCAACCTTAGTAATAAAACTATACTTGACATCTCCAACAAATCTCCAAGCATTTGATTTCAAACTTAACACTTTAAAATATGTCTTACGTACTCCCTCGACCCCCATAATGACCTTATAATCATCTATGATTGAATCATAACCAAAACCCCAACACAAACATAATAAACACGCCTTGAAAGGGGTATCTCTCAGCTGTGTTACCTCTCTAGTCAAGGGATTGGCTACTGAAAACTTCCAAGGGGAATCTCTCGGCTGTGTTACCTCTCTAGTCAAGGGATTGGCTACTGAAAATTTAACATTAACATAACGACTACTAGAGGCGAAGCAAATCAGGCCTTTGGAAGAACCAACAAGATGACCAGGATCAGTATATCCTAAACCAATTTTTCTATGTTCAATCTCATTGTTGTTGCGATCTTTGTTGTAACTACGAATCAGATGACGATTAACGAAACGAGGACGTGTGTTTAAAGAATGCCATGACTTGCACACAGTCTTGAACCGGATCAGATCCTTCACATCTAATTCTATCAGTATCTGCTCAACTACATCTTCATTAAGGTCTGCCATTGAAACGTAAAACGGAGTAGCCAGAGGTAGGAGATTTATACGGAGTGAATTCAAAGGCTATAAAACGGAGTAGCCCAGGGGTAGGAAATTTATACGGAGTGAATTCAAAGGCTATATAATAACATATTTGATCCATTATTAATGAAGGGTACAAGTTTAAAGATATTATTTATGGAAGTTATATTTTCCAATATTATATGATTGATTGATGATGATGATGATGATGATGATGATGATGATGATACAACTTTTATCGAGAAATTTATGGAAGTTATATTTTCCAATATTATACGATTGCTTGATGATGATGATGATTACAACTTTTATGTTTTCGGAGAATGTTTTGTTTGTCTTTTATAATTGATATTTTATATAATTATTTTCCTATGAAAATGTTTTGTTTTTCTTTTATAACTGATATTTTATAAAATTTTGAGTATGCTATTGTGACGTGTCTATTTCATTCGTATTTGAATGTCAATTTATTTCAAAACTGAGATGTGGTAAATAATGTACAAAGAGTTGAAACACAAATATACATGTTATCAGGCTATCTCACATTTGATTTCTTTTAATTGATATCATTTACCTTTTATTATTTAAGTTATATATATATATATATATATATATTGTAATCATTTATAAAATTCTAAATATACGTGCTTCTTTTTATCTATGTTTCGGTGAAAAGTTTGTCTAAATTCGAAGGGATCAAATATAGTTTTGTTAGGATTCTGACCAAATAGTGTCTTTTATGGTAAATTGTATCGTTTGTTTGCTGGTAAATACATGTGAAAATTTGAAATTACTCTAAAACAGTAGACCAAATCGGTTTGAGTGGGTTGGGATTTTCAACCTTAAAATCGATTCTTAACCCGAACCCTTTGAGCCAAATTGGTTTGAGCCCAAGGTAAAAAAAATGGACCTGTTTACAACCCAAGCTGGTTTGGGCCAAACCGAGTTT
The DNA here is from genome assembly GCA_030545235.1 of Helianthus tuberosus. Classification (NCBI taxonomy): domain Eukaryota; kingdom Viridiplantae; phylum Streptophyta; class Magnoliopsida; order Asterales; family Asteraceae; genus Helianthus; species Helianthus tuberosus. The sequence goes on from CM060358.1 coordinate 5,519,500, forward strand.
TGTACACCTCTACTGGCAACCAATGCTACCATAAAGAACACATGAGTAAGTATATATGGAACTTTAAAATCACATCAACAAGATTCAACAGCAAAGGCACTTGAAAACAAGTAAACTTTATATAAAATTGAGATTAAGATAAAAGAATAAACAACTCTACTAAACCCATCAAAGACAAGAGAATAAAAAGTAAGAAAACTTCAAGTATGTTACAACCGAACAACCTTTTATATGTATCAAAATGTGGCACTTAGTCCCACACTAGTACACAAACTGTTTAGTAATGCGGTGAAATTACATTGAAAATGCGGTTGTGGAGCCGCATTAATAATATGGGCACCATTTAATTCTTTCTTTGAAGGTGCGGTTATATGAACAACATCAAATAACAACCGACCCGCACCTCCTAATTGATTTTCAACATCCTGCTAACTGAATTCAACCACTAGTAAGCCTCCACCTGGAAACCATACTAGCATCATTTAAACAAAAGACCCACATCAAATAATAAAGCACCCGCACCTTCTAATTGATTTTAATCATGCTAACTGAATATTCAACCATTGGTAACCCTCCACCTGGACAAAATAACCGCACCAGTTTTCTTAAAAACAAAATATATCTCATTCTTAAATTTATAATTCCCAGGTTTTTCCATTTACATATTTTCCAATAATACTATTAAACTAAACAGAAATATATGGATGATAAAAAATACCAAACAAAAGATTCTAACTTATATAAAATAACAAGTGCATGTTTCCGGAATTAAACACAAAACATAACGTTTCCGGAATTAAACACAAAACATAACGTTTCCGGTTTTAAACACAAAACATAACGTTTCCCGAATCAAACACAAAACGTTTACAACCTGATAAAGTGACATGTTTTCCAAATGAAGCTAAAAGAAGTTTCCAACCCAAAAATGTCAAACGGACGACTTCATACCCCTTGCGACTCAACGATCACTTCAAACCATGCATCCCAATCCGTAGAAACCGCCTAACAAAACAACAAAACATAACGTGACATTAACAAAATGAGCCTTAAAAATATAAAATTAATGCTCTAATACACTTTGGGATTATACGTACATGTTTACCAAGTTTGACCCGTTTACGTTTTATTGGGTCTTATACTAACACACACATATATACGAGAGAGAAAAATATTAGATGATAGAATTTTGGCTAACCTTGAGACGCTTTTAGTGATTTCATTCAAGGTCATTCACTACTAGAAAACTACATTTTTTCCTACAAAAGTTTCCTACAAATTTCCTACAACTCAATTTTTTTTACAATTTTTTGACAAAAAAGAAAAACAAAAAAAAAACCCAAACCTTATCCACAATTTTCCTACAAAATTGCCACACAACAAGCATTTGTAGCAATTTTGTAGCAAAATATATTATCTTTGTGACAAAATTCCTACAAAATAAATAAGAAATTTAAATTATTTGTTACTATAGCAAAATAAATAATTTAAAAAATAAATTTTCTAAATTTTTCGGAAATTTGTAGCAACTAGCTACAAATTTGCGACAAGTGTAATTTATTTTATTTTTTCGAGTCTGAATTTCATTAAAATAAATAATTAAATAATATAAAGTGTTAAATCTGTCGAAAATTTGTAGCAAATTGACCTTATTTGCTACAGTTTTTCGACAAAAAAGGGTCAAATTATTTGTTATTTCTTAACTTAGTTAAATAAAAAAAATTTAAAAATAAAATGCTAAATTTGTCGAAAATTTGTAGCAAATTGACCTCGTTTTCTACAATTTTCTTACAAAAAAAAAAGTTATTATATTTGTAATGTCTAAATTTTTGAAAAATAAATAAATTAAAAAATTAAAACTTAAGTTGTAGCAAATTTGTAGCAAGTTGCTACGGATTTCCTACAAAAAAGTTATTTTATTTGTTAATTTATCAATTTTAGAAATAAAATGTTAAATTTGTGGGCAATTTGTAGGAAACTAACACACCAGTAGCTACAGATTTCCTACAAAAACATATTGATTATCAAAAAAATATAGTTTTGAAAATAAAATTTTATATTTGTCGATAATTTGTAGGAAATTGACCTTATTTGCTACAGTTTTTCGACAAAAAATGGTCAAATTATTTGTTATTCCTTAACTTAGTTAAATAAAAAAATTAAAAATAAAATGCTAAATTTGTCGAAAATTTGTAGCAAATTGACCTCGTTTTCTACAATTTTCTTACAAAAAAAAGTTATTATATTTGTAATGTCTAAATTTTTGAAAAATAAATAAATTAAAAAACTAAAACTTAAGTTGTAACAAATTTGTAGCAAGTTGCTACGGATTTCCTACAAAAAAGTTATTTTATTTGTTAATTTATCAATTTTAGAAATAAAATGTTAAATTTGTCGGCAATTTGTAGCAAACTAAGACACCAGTAGCTACAGATTTCCTACAAAAACATATTGATTATAAAAAAATATAGTTTTGAAAATAAAATTTTACATTTGTCGATAATTTGTAGGAAATTGACCTTATTTGCTACAGGTTGTCGACAAAAAATGGTCAAATTATTTGTTATTTCTTAACTTAGTTAAATAAAAAAAATAAAAATAAAATGCTAAATTTGTCGAAAATTTGTAGCAAATTGACCTCGTTTTCTACAATTTTCTTACAAAAAAAAAGTTATTATATTTGTAATGTCTAAATTTTTGAAAAATAAATAAATTTAAACTTAAGTTGTAGCAAATTTGTAGCAAGTTGCTACGGATTTCCTACAAAAAAATTATTTTATTTGTTAATTTATCAATTTTAGAAATAAAATGTTAAATTTGTCGGAAATTTGTAGCAAACTAACACACCAGTAGCTACAGATTTCCTACAAAAACATATTGATTATAAAAAAATATAGTTTTGAAAAGAAAATTTTACATTTGTCGATAATTTGTAGGAAATTGATCTTATTTGCTACAGTTTTTCGACAAAAAATGGTCAAATTATTTGTTATTTCTTAACTTAGTTAAATAAAAAAATTAAAAATAAAATGCTAAATTTGTCGAAAATTTGTAGCAAATTGACCTCGTTTTCTACAATTTTCTTAAAAAAAAAGTTATTATATTTGTAATGTCTAAATTTTTGAAAAATAAATAAATTAAAAAATTAAAACTTAAGTTGTAGCAAATTTGTAGCAAGTTGCTACGGATTTCCTACAAAAAAATTATTTTATTTGTTAATTTATCAATTTTAGAAATAAAATGTTAAATTTGTCGGAAATTTGTAGCAAACTAACACACCAGTAGCTACAGATTTCCTACAAAAACATATTGATTATAAAAAAATATAGTTTTGAAAATAAAATTTTACATTTGTCGATAATTTGTTGGAAATTGACCTTATTTGCTACAGTTTTTCGACAAAAAATGGTCAAATTATTTGTTATTTCTTAACTTAGTTAAATAAAAAATTAAAAATTAAATGCTAAATTTGTCGAAAATTTGTAGCAAATTGACCTCGTTTTCTACAATTTTCTTACAAAAAAAAAGTTATTATATTTGTAATGTCTAAATTTTTGAAAAATAAATAAATTAAAAAATTAAAACTTAAGTTGTAGTAAATTTGTAGCAAGTTGCTACGGATTTCCTACAAAAAAATTATTTTATTTGTTAATTTATTAATTTTAGAAATAAAATGTTAAATTTGTCGGAATTTGTAGCAAACTAACACACCAGTAGCTACAGATTTCCTACAAAAACATATTGATTATAAAAAAATATAGTTTTGAAAATAAAATTTTACATTTGTTATTTCTTAACTTAGTTAAATAAAAAAAAATAAAAATAAAATGCTAAATTTGTCGAAAATTTGTAGCAAATTGACCTCGTTTTCTACAATTTTCTTATAAAAAAAAGTTATTATATTTGTAATGTCTAAATTTTTGAAAAATAAATAAATTAAAAAATTAAAACTTAAGTTGTAGCAAATTTGTAGCAAGTTGCTACGGATTTCCTACAAAAAAATTATTTTATTTGTTAATTTATCAATTTTAGAAATAAAATGTTAAATTTGTCGGAAATTTGTAGCAAACTAACACACCAGTAGCTACAGATTTCCTACAAAAATATATTGATTATAAAAAACATATAGTTTTGAAAATAAAATTTTACATTTGTCAATAATTTGTAGGAAATTGACCTTATTTGCTACAGTTTTTCGACAAAAAGGGATCAAATTATTTGTTATTTCTTAACTTAGTTAAATAAAAAAAAATTAAAAATAAAATGCTAAATTTGTCGAAAATTTGTAGCAAATTGACCTCGTTTTCTACAATTTTCTTACAAAAAAAAAAGTTATTATATTTGTAATGTCTAAATTTTTGCAAAATAAATAAATTAAAAAATTAAAACTTAAGTTGTAGCAAATTTGTGGCAAGTTGCTACGGATTTCCTACAAAAAAGGTATTTTAATTGTTAATTTATCAATTTTAGAAATAAAATGTTAAATTTGTCGGCAATTTGTAGCAAACTAACACACCAGTAGCTACAGATTTCCTACAAAAACATATTGATTATAAAAAATATAGTTTTGAAAATAAAATTTTACATTTGTCGATATTTTGTAGGAAATTGACAACGGTTCTTACAGATTTCCTACAAACTGAAAGTTATTTTATTTGCTATTTATCAAATTTAGAAAACGTATATTTTTAAAAAATAAAATTTTAAATTTGTCAGAAATTTGTAGCAAATTGTCAGCAGTTTCTACAGATTTCCTACAAAAACAATATTTTATTTGTTAATTATTAATTATAAAAATCATTTAATTTTATTTCTCAATAATTTGTAGCAAATGACCCCTATACTGGCTGAGGAATAGTTACGGGGGCGTAAAACAAAAAAAATACGCTGATGGGGACCGACAAACTATGTGCAGTGCTTTTCTCATTTACGACAAATAATAAATAAAAAGGTCATTTACTCACTTACGATACGATACGATACCATATTACCATATTACCATACCATACCATACCATACAACACCATCCATACCATACCATACCATACCACATACCATACCATACCATACAATACCATACCATACCACATACCATACCATACCTTACCATACCATACCATACCATACAACACCATCCATACCATACCATACCATACCATACCATACCATACCATACCATACCATACCATAAGATACGATACCATACCATACGATAAGATACGATACCATACCATACCATACCATGCCATACCATACCATACCTTACCATACCATACCATACCATTCCATATGATAAGATACGATACCATACCATACGAAAAATACGATACGATACCATACCATACCATACAACACCATCCATACCATACCATACGATAAAATACGATACCATACCACACGATAAGATACGATACGATACCATACGATACCATACCACACGATAAGATACGATACGATACGATGCGATACGATACCACCACCGTATCTATATTTCTTTGTCTTCGACAACCACCACTATCCATGTGTCTCATCATCTCCGACAATATCTCTGAGTTCCGATCTAGTTTTGTGAAGTTGTGGATTTCGGCGGTGGTGGGTTTTAGAAGGGTTCCCTTTGCAGTTATACTTGAAAAAGGAAATTCTTTGATTTATTAGGGTTTAGTAGCAATTAAATATGAAATTAGTGGTTTAGGATACACAGCAGGCGATAGGGAAGGGTGTTGGATGTAAGGAGGTAGGTAATGATGATGGGAGCAGACGGATTTGGGGCGGCGAAGGATGTAGGTGATGATGGCTGGATTTGGAGTTGCGGTGGTGACGGTTGGATTTGGGGTTATGGTTGCAGTCGAACTTGGGGTTTTGGGATTTGGGGTTGCGAAGGGGTTCGGTTTTCAAGTGAGGTGATGGTGTTTGATAGTGGTGGTGACGACTATTGGTTGTTACAAAAGGGAGAAAGAGAGATATACTGAGTGAGAGGAGGATGATGAAGTGAGGAATGTTTTTTTAATGATTATAATGATAAACAATTACATTATTTTTAAAGTTACTATTTACTAAAACACCCTTCTAATTACATGTAAAATTACCAAATTGCACTTATTTTTAACAAACATTTTGGATGTCGTTAAGGGCGGGGAGTGAAATAGAGATAATCTTCATAGATCAGGGAGTAAAATGACTATTTTTAATGAATTGGGGCAAAAATCATTAAAACGACCAAAACACAGGAAGTAAAACGAAAGTTTACTCATAATAATAATACTAATTGGTATATGTTTTCATTGGATCATTCTCCAACCATTGGATCACCCACCTTTTAGACTACAAAAAAATTATTTTATTTGTTAATTTATCAATTTTAGAAATAAAATGTTAAATTTGTCGGAAATTTGTAGCAAACTAACACACCAGTAGCTACAGATTTCCTACAAAAACATATTGATTATAAAAAAATATAGTTTTGAAAATAAAATTTTACATTTGTCGATAATTTGTAGGAAATTGATCTTATTTGCTACAGTTTTTCGACAAAAAATGGTCAAATTATTTGTTATTTCTTAACTTAGTTAAATAAAAAAATTAAAAATAAAATGCTAAATTTGTCGAAAATTTGTAGCAAATTGACCTCGTTTTCTACAATTTTCTTACAAAAAAAAAGTTATTATATTTGTAATGTCTAAATTTTTGAAAAATAAATAAATTAAAAAATTAAAACTTAAGTTCTAGCAAATTTGTAGCAAGTTGCTACGGATTTCCTACAAAAAAATTATTTTATTTGTTAATTTATCAATTTTAGAAATAAAATGTTAAATTTGTCGGAAATTTGTAGCAAACTAACACACCAGTAGCTACAGATTTCCTACAAAAACATATTGATTATAAAAAAATATAGTTTTGAAAATAAAATTTTACATTTGTCGATAATTTGTTGGAAATTGACCTTATTTGCTACAGTTTTTCGACAAAAAATGGTCAAATTATTTGTTATTTCTTAACTTAGTTAAATAAAAAATTAAAAATAAAATGCTAAATTTGTCGAAAATTTGTAGCAAATTGACCTCGTTTTCTACAATTTTCTTACAAAAAAAAAGTTATTATATTTGTAGTGTCTAAATTTTTGAAAAATAAATAAATTAAAAAATTAAAACTTAAGTTGTAGCAAATTTGTAGCAAGTTGCTACGGATTTCCTACAAAAAAATTATTTTATTTGTTAATTTATCAATTTTAGAAATAAAATGTTAAATTTGTCGGAATTTGTAGCAAACTAACACACCAGTAGCTACAGATTTCCTACAAAAACATATTGATTATAAAAAAATATAGTTTTGAAAATAAAATTTTACATTTGTCGATAATTTGTAGGAAATTGAACTTATTTGCTACAGGTTTTCGACAAAAAAATGGTCAAATTATTTGTTATTTCTTAACTTAGTTAAATAAAAAAAATAAAAATAAAATGCTAAATTTGTCGAAAATTTGTAGCAAATTGACCTCGTTTTCTACAATTTTCTTAAAAAAAAAGTTATTATATTTGTAATGTCTAAATTTTTGAAAAATAAATAAATTAAAAAATTAAAACTTAAGTTGTAGCAAATTTGTAGCAAGTTGCTACGGATTTCCTACAAAAAAATTATTTTATTTGTTAATTTATCAATTTTAGAAATAAAATGTTAAATTTGTCGGAAATTTGTAGCAAACTAACACACTAGTAGCTACAGATTTCCTACAAAAACATATTGATTATAAAAAACATATAGTTTTGAAAATAAAATTTTACATTTGTCAATAATTTGTAGGAAATTGACCTTATTTGCTACAGTTTTTCGACAAAAAGGGATCAAATTATTTGTTATTTCTTAACTTAGTTAAATAAAAAAAAATTAAAAATAAAATGCTAAATTTGTCGAAAATTTGTAGCAAATTGACCTCGTTTTCTACAATTTTCTTACAAAAAAAAAAGTTATTATATTTGTAATGTCTAAATTTTTGCAAAATAAATAAATTAAAAAATTAAAACTTAAGTTGTAGCAAATTTGTGGCAAGTTGCTACGGATTTCCTACAAAAAAGGTATTTTAATTGTTAATTTATCAATTTTAGAAATAAAATGTTAAATTTGTCGGCAATTTGTAGCAAACTAACACACCAGTAGCTACAGATTTCCTACAAAAACATATTGATTATAAAAAATATAGTTTTGAAAATAAAATTTTACATTTGTCGATATTTTGTAGGAAATTGACAACGGTTCTTACAGATTTCCTACAAACTGAAAGTTATTTTATTTGCTATTTATCAAATTTAGAAAACGTATATTTTTAAAAAATAAAATTTTAAATTTGTCAGAAATTTGTAGTAAATTGTCAGCAGTTTCTACAGATTTCCTACAAAAACAATATTTTATTTGTTAATTATTAATTATAAAAATCATTTAATTTTATTTCTCAATAATTTGTAGCAAATGACCCCTATACTGGCTGAGGAATAGTTACGGGGGCGTAAAACAAAAAAAATACGCTGATGGGGACCGACAAACTATGTGCAGTGCTTTTCTCATTTACGACAAATAAAAAATAAAAAGGTCATTTACTCACTTACGATACGATACGATACCATATTACCATATTACCATACCATACCATACCATACCATACCATACAACACCATCCATACCATACCATACCATACCATACCACATACCATACCATACCATACAATACCATACCACACCACATACCATACCATACCTTACCATACCATACCATACAACACCATCCATACCATACCATACCATACCATACCATACCATACCATACCATACCATACCATACCATACCATACCATACCATACCATAAGATACGATACCATACCATACGATAAGATACGATACCATACCATACCATACCATGCCATACCATACCATACCTTACCATACCATACCATACCATACCATACCATACCATTCCATATGATAAGATACGATACCATACCATACGAAAAATACGATACGATACCATACCATACCATACCATACCATACCATACAACACCATCCATACCATACCATACGATAAAATACGATACCATACCACACGATAAGATACGATACGATACCATACGATACCATACCACACGATAAGATACGATACGATACGATACGATGCGATACGATACCACCACCATATCTATATTTCTTTGTCTTCGACAACCACCACTATCCATGTGTCTCATCATCTCCGACAATATCTCTGAGTTCCGATCTAGTTTTGTGAAGTTGTGGATTTCGGCGGTGGTGGGTTTTAGAAGGGTTCCCTTTGCAGTTATACTTGAAAGAGGAAATTCTTTGATTTATTAGGGTTTAGTAGCAATTAAATATGAAATTAGTGGTTTAGGATACACAGCAGGCGATAGGGAAGGGTGTTGGATGTAAGGAGGTAGGTAATGATGATGGGAGCAGACGGATTTGGGGCGGCGAAGGAGGTAGGTGATGATGGCTGGATTTGGAGTTGCGGTGGTGACGGTTGGATTTGGGGTTATGGTTGCAGTCGAACTTGGGGTTTTGGGATTTGGGGTTGCGAAGGGGTTCGTTTTTCAAGTGAGGTGATGGTGTTTGATAGTGGTGGTGACGACTATTGGTTGTTACAAAAGGGAGAAAGAGAGATATACTGAGTGAGAGGAGGATGATGAAGTGAGGAATGTTTTTTTAATGATTATAATGATAAACAATTACATTATTTTTAAAGTTACTATTTACTAAAACACCCTTCTAATTACATGTAAAATTACCAAATTGCCCTTATTTTTAACAAACATTTTGGATGTCGTTAAGGGCGGGGAGTGAAATAGAGATAATCTTCATAGATCAGGGAGTAAAATGACTATTTTTAATGAATTGGGGCAAAAATCATTAAAACGACCAAAACACAGGGAGTAAAACGAAAGTTTACTCATAATAATAATACTAATTGGTATATGTTTTCATTGGATCATTCTCCAACCATTGGATCACCCAACTTTTAGACTACAAAAAAATTATTTTATTTGTTAATTTATCAATTTTAGAAATAAAATGTTAAATTTGTCGGAAATTTGTAGCAAACTAACACACCAGTAGCTACAGATTTCCTACAAAAACATATTGATTATAAAAAAATATAGTTTTGAAAATAAAATTTTACATTTGTCGATAATTTGTAGGAAATTGACCTTATTTGCTACAGTTTTTCGACAAAAAATGGTCAAATTATTTGTTATTTCTTAACTTAGTTAAATAAAAAAATTAAGAATAAAATGCTAAATTTGTCGAAAATTTGTAGCAAATTGACCTCGTTTTCTACAATTTTCTTACAAAAATAAAGTTATTATATTTGTAATATCTAAATTTTTGCAAAATAAATAAATTAAAACTTAAGTTGTAGCAAATTTGTAGCAAGTTGCTACGGATTTCCTACAAAAAAGTTATTTTATTTGTTAATTTATCAATTTTAGAAATAAAATGTTAAATTTGTCGGAAATTTGTAGCAAACTAACACACCAGTAGCTACAGATTTCCTACAAAAACATATTGATTATAAAAAAATATAGTTTTGAAAATAAAATTTTACATTTGTCGATAATTTGTAGGAAATTGATCTTATTTGCTACAGTTTTTCGACAAAAAATGGTCAAATTATTTGTTATTTCTTAACTTAGTTAAATAAAAAAATTAAAAATAAAATGCTAAATTTGTCGAAAATTTGTAGCAAATTGACCTCGTTTTCTACAATTTTCTTACAAAAAAAAAAGTTATTATATTTGTAATGTCTAAATTTTTGAAAAATAAATAAATTAAAAAATTAAAACTTAAGTTGTAGCAAATTTGTAGCAAGTTGCTACGGATTTCCTACAAAAAAATTATTTTATTTGTTAATTTATCAATTTTAGAAATAAAATGTTAAATTTGTCGGAAATTTGTAGCAAACTAACACACCAGTAGCTACAGATTTCCTACAAAAACATATTGATTATAAAAAAATATAGTTTTGAAAATAAAATTTTACATTTGTCGATAATTTGTAGGAAATTGACCTTATTTGCTACAGGTTTTCGACAAAAAATGGTCAAATTATTTGTTATTTCTTAACTTAGTTAAATAAAAAAAAATGCTAAATTTGTCGAAAATTTGTAGCAAATTGACCTCGTTTTCTACAATTTTCTTACAAAAAAAAAGTTATTATGTTTGTAATGTCTAAATTTTTGAAAAATAAATAAATTAAAAAATTAAAACTTAAGTTGTAGCAAAAGGAAATTCTTTGATTTATTAGGGTTTAGTAGCAATTAAATATGAAATTAGTGGTTTAGGATACACAGCAGGCGATAGGGAAGGGTGTTGGATGTAAGGAGGTAGGTAATGATGATGGGGGCAGACGGATTTGGGGCGGCGAAGGAGGTAGGTGATGATGGCTGGATTTGGAGTTGCGGTGGTGACGGTTGGATTTGGGGTTATGGTTGCAGTCGAACTTGGTGTTTTGGGATTTGGGGTTGCGAAGGGGTTCGTTTTTCAAGTGAGGTGATGGTGTTTGATAGTGGTGGTGACGACTATTGGTTGTTACAAAAGGGAGAAAGAGAGATATACTGAGTGAGAGGAGGATGATGAAGTGAGGAATGTTTTTTTTAATGATTATAATGATAAACAATTACATTATTTTTAAAGTTACTATTTACTAAAACAACCTTCTAATTACATGTAAAATTACCAAATTGCCCTTATTTTTAACAAACATTTTGGATGTCGTTAAGGGCGGGGAGTGAAATAGAGATAATCTTCATAGATCAGGGAGTAAAATGACTATTTTTAATGAATTGGGGCAAAAATCATTAAAACGACCAAAACACAGGGAGTAAAACGAAAGTTTACTCATAATAATAATACTAATTGGTATATGTTTTCATTGGATCATTCTCCAACCATTGGATCACCCACCTTTTAGACTGTGGGGTATGAGGGGCTTGGGTTGGGGCATTTGTTAACACGTGGAATGGGAAAAAACCCACCACCAAAACCCACGCCCATGGGGTATGGTGGGGCTTGGGTTGGGTTGGGGGCATGAATTTGGTTTGGCCATTGAGAGTCTGCCATGTCACTTACTAGCCCGCCCCACGCCCGGCTTCAAACCCACGCTAATGGGGCCACGCATCATTTACAGCTCAATCCCTCAAAATTTCCAGTAATTTGTATTTGCCGCTCCTTATTCCCGCCCCTAATTTCTCACCCAACCCCTTATCTTCCTCCCACCACCATAGATTCCTCATTTTTGTTTTTTGTTGATAGGGCAAATTTTAATTTGAGCTTTTCTCTCCATCATCGGCGCTAGAGACTCCTAATCAGTTCAAGCAACGGTAATGAGTAACCAATACGCGAGCAGGAAACAACTGTGATTTTTCATAACGTTATTTTAGTTGGAGGAAGAAAATGACTTTGACTATACTATACTATACTATACTATACTATACTATACTATACTATACTATACTATACTATACTATACTATACTATACTATATCATACTACACTATACGATACTATACCATACAACACACTGTATTACTATATACCATACTGTACAATGCCATACGATCCTATACCGTGACAACGTGACAAAAAAACACATTTGAATTTTCGAGCGGATTTGGTTGAACATCTATGGAGTAACCGTGTTAATGATGACGAAGACAACAAAAACGAGTAGCAATAATATATTTTTAGTGCAATGTGTCGTGTTTGAATTTAAAATTTATATACTTATTTTACTTGTTTAACCTTAATATAAATCTAACTTAAAAAATATTAATAGTTGAGCAGTGATGACATGAGCTTTATCTCAGTGCAAGACAGTTAACAATGGAGCTCCTTGCTGAGTTGACGTTGATGTGGAATATATTTAATTTTAATTTTTTAGAGGAACTAAGATAAGGATACGTTTTTTTTTTAGAAATAAAATGTTAAATTTGTCGGCAATTTGTAGCAAACTAACACACCAGTAGCTACAGATTTCCTACAAAAACATATTGATTATAAAAAAATATAGTTTTGAAAATAAAATTTTACATTTGTCGATAATTTGTAGGAAATTGACCTTATTTGCTACAGTTTTTCGACAAAAAATGGTCAAATTATTTGTTATTTCTTAACTTAGTTAAATAAAAAAATTAAGAATAAAATGCTAAATTTGTCGAAAATTTGTAGCAAATTGACCTCGTTTTCTACAATTTTCTTACAAAAATAAAGTTATTATATTTGTAATATCTAAATTTTTGCAAAATAAATAAATTAAAACTTATGTTGTAGCAAATTTGTAGCAAGTTGCTACGGATTTCCTACAAAAAAGTTATTTTATTTGTTAATTTATCAATTTTAGAAATAAAATGTTAAATTTGTCGGAAATTTGTAGCAAACTAACACACCAGTAGCTACAGATTTCCTACAAAAACATATTGATTATAAAAAAATATAGTTTTGAAAATAAAATTTTACATTTGTCGATAATTTGTAGGAAATTGACCTTATTTGCTACAGTTTTTCGACAAAAAATGGTCAAATTATTTGTTATTTCTTAACTTAGTTAAATAAAAAAATAAAAAATAAAATGCTAAATTTGTCGAAAATTTGTAGCAAATTGACCTCGTTTTCTACAATTTTCTTACAAAAAAAAAAGTTATTATATTTGTAATGTCTAAATTTTTTAAAAATAAATAAATTAAAAAATTAAAACTTAAGTTGTAGTAAATTTGTAGCAAGTTGCTACGGATTTCCTACAAAAAAATTATTTTATTTGTTAATTCATCAATTTTAGAAATAAAATGTTAAATTTGTCGGAATTTGTAGCAAACTAACACACCAGTAGCTACAGATTTCCTACAAAAACATATTGATTATAAAAAAATATAGTTTTGAAAATAAAATTTTACATTTGTCGACAATTTGTAGGAAATTGACCTTATTTGCTACAGGTTTTCGACAAAAAAATGGTCAAATTATTTGTTATTTCTTAACTTAGTTAAATAAAAAAAATAAAAATAAAATGCTAAATTTGTCGAAAATTTGTAGCAAATTGACCTCGTTTTCTACAATTTTCTTACAAAAAAAAAGTTATTATATTTGTAATGTCTAAATTTTTGAAAAATAAATAAATTAAAAAATTAGAACTTAAGTTGTAGCAAATTTGTATCAAGTTGCTACGGATTTCCTACAAAAAAATTATTTTATTTGTTAATTTATCAATTTTAGGAATAAAATGTTAAATTTGTCGGAAATTTGTAGCAAACTAACACACTAGTAGCTACAGATTTCCTACAAAAACATATTGATTATAAAAAACATATAGTTTTGAAAATAAAATTTTACATTTGTCAATAATTTGTAGGAAATTGACCTTATTTGCTACAGTTTTTCGACAAAAAGGGATCAAATTATTTGTTATTTCTTAACTTAGTTAAATAAAAAAAAATTAAAAATAAAATGCTAAATTTGTCGAAAATTTGTAGCAAATTGACCTCGTTTTCTACAATTTTCTTACAAAAAAAAAGTTATTATATTTGTAATGTCTAAATTTTTGCAAAATAAATAAATTAAAAAATTAAAACTTAAGTTGTAGCAAATTTGTGGCAAGTTGCTACGGATTTCCTACAAAAAAGGTATTTTAATTGTTAATTTATCAATTTTAGAAATAAAATGTTAAATTTGTCGGCAATTTGTAGCAAACTAACACACCAGTAGCTACAGATTTCCTACAAAAACATATTGATTATAAAAAATATAGTTTTGAAAATAAAATTTTACATTTGTCGATATTTTGTAGGAAATTGACAACGGTTCTTACAGATTTCCTACAAACTGAAAGTTATTTTATTTGCTATTTATCAAATTTAGTAAACGTATATTTTTAAAAAATAAAATTTTAAATTTGTCAGAAATTTGTAGCAAATTGTCAGCAGTTTCTACAGATTTCCTACAAAAACAATATTTTATTTGTTAATTATTAATTATAAAAATCATTTAATTTTATTTGTCAATAATTTGTAGCAAATGACCCCTATACTGGCTGAGGAATAGTTACGGGGGCGTAAAACAAAAAAAATACGCTGATGGGGACCGACAAACTATGTGCAGTGCTTTTCTCATTTACGACAAATAATAAATAAAAAGGTCATTTACTCACTTACGATACGATACTATACCATATTACCATACCATACCATACCATACAACACCATCCATACCATACCATACCATACCACATACCATACCATACCATACAATACCATACCATACCACATACCATACCATACCTTACCATACCATACCATACAACACCATCCATACCATACCATACCATACCATACCATACCATACCATACCATACCATACCATACCATACCATACCATACCATAAGATACGATACCATACCATACGATAAGATACGATACCATACCATACCATACCATGCCATACCATACCATACCTTACCATACCATACCATACCATACCATACCATACCATACCATACCATACCATACCATTCCATATGATAAGATACGATACCATACCATACCAAAAATACGATACGATACGATACCATACCATACCATACCATACAACACCATCCATACCATACCATACGATAAAATACGATACCATACCACACGATAAGATACGATACGATACCATACGATACCATACCACACGATACGATACGATACGATGCGATACGATACCACCACCGTATCTATATTTCTTTGTCTTCGACAACCACCACTATCCATGTGTCTCATCATCTCCGACAATATCTCTGAGTTCCGATCTAGTTTTGTGAAGTTGTGGATTTCGGCGGTGGTGGGTTTTAGAAGGGTTCCCTTTGCAGTTATACTTGAAAAAGGAAATTCTTTGATTTATTAGGGTTTAGTAGCAATTAAATATGAAATTAGTGGTTTAGGATACACAGCAGGCGATAGGGAAGGGTGTTGGATGTAAGGAGGTAGGTAATGATGATGGGAGCAGACGGATTTGGGGCGGCGAAGGATGTAGGTGATGATGGCTGGATTTGGAGTTGCGGTGGTGACGGTTGGATTTGGGGTTATGGTTGCAGTCGAACTTGGGGTTTTGGGATTTGGGGTTGCGAAGGGGTTCGGTTTTCAAGTGAGGTGATGGTGTTTGATAATGGTGGTGACGACTATTGGTTGTTACAAAAGGGAGAAAGAGAGATATACTGAGTGAGAGGAGGATGATGAAGTGAGGAATGTTTTTTTAATGATTATAATGATAAACAATTACATTATTTTTAAAGTTACTATTTACTAAAACACCCTTCTAATTACATGTAAAATTACCAAATTGCACTTATTTTTAACAAACATTTTGGATGTCGTTAAGGGCGGGGAGTGAAATAGAGATAATCTTCATAGATCAGGGAGTAAAATGACTATTTTTAATGAATTGGGGCAAAAATCATTAAAACGACCAAAACACAGGAAGTAAAACGAAAGTTTACTCATAATAATAATACTAATTGGTATATGTTTTCATTGGATCATTCTCCAACCATTGGATCACCCACCTTCTAGACTACAAAAAAATTATTTTATTTGTTAATTTATCAATTTTAGAAATAAAATGTTAAATTTGTCAGAAATTTGTAGCAAACTAACACACCAGTAGCTACAGATTTCCTACAAAAACATATTGATTATAAAAAAATATAGTTTTGAAAATAAAATTTTACATTTGTCGATAATTTGTAGGAAATTGATCTTATTTGCTACAGTTTTTCGACAAAAAATGGTCAAATTATTTGTTATTTCTTAACTTAGTTAAATAAAAAAATTAAAAATAAAATGCTAAATTTGTCGAAAATTTGTAGCAAATTGACCTCGTTTTCTACAATTTTCTTACAAAAAAAAAGTTATTATATTTGTAATGTCTAAATTTTTGAAAAATAAATAAATTAAAAAATTAAAACTTAAGTTCTAGCAAATTTGTAGCAAGTTGCTACGGATTTCCTACAAAAAAATTATTTTATTTGTTAATTTATCAATTTTAGAAATAAAATGTTAAATTTGTCGGAAATTTGTAGCAAACTAACACACCAGTAGCTACAGATTTCCTACAAAAACATATTGATTATAAAAAAATATAGTTTTGAAAATAAAATTTTACATTTGTCGATAATTTGTTGGAAATTGACCTTATTTGCTACAGTTTTTTGACAAAAAATGGTCAAATTATTTGTTATTTCTTAACTTAGTTAAATAAAAAATTAAAAATAAAATGCTAAATTTGTCGAAAATTTGTAGCAAATTGACCTCGTTTTCTACAATTTTCTTACAAAAAAAAAGTTATTATATTTGTAATGTCTAAATTTTTGAAAAATAAATAAATTAAAAAATTAAAACTTAAGTTGTAGCAAATTTGTAGCAAGTTGCTACGGATTTCCTACAAAAAAATTATTTTATTTGTTAATTTATCAATTTTAGAAATAAAATGTTAAATTTGTCGGAATTTGTAGCAAACTAACACACCAGTAGCTACAGATTTCCTACAAAAACATATTGATTATAAAAAAATATAGTTTTGAAAATAAAATTTTACATTTGTCGATAATTTGTAGGAAATTGAACTTATTTGCTACAGGTTTTCGACAAAAAAATGGTCAAATTATTTGTTATTTCTTAACTTAGTTAAATAAAAAAAATAAAAATAAAATGCTAAATTTGTCGAAAATTTGTAGCAAATTGACCTCGTTTTCTACAATTTTCTTAAAAAAAAAAAGTTATTATATTTGTAATGTCTAAATTTTTGAAAAATAAATAAATTAAAAAATTAAAACTTAAGTTGTAGCAAATTTGTAGCAAGTTGCTACGGATTTCCTACAAAAAAATTATTTTATTTGTTAATTTATCAATTTTAGAAATAAAATGTTAAATTTGTCGGAAATTTGTAGCAAACTAACACACTAGTAGCTACAGATTTCCTACAAAAACATATTGATTATAAAAAACATATAGTTTTGAAAATAAAATTTTACATTTGTCGATAATTTGTAGGAAATTGACCTTATTTGCTACAGTTTTTCGACAAAAAGGGATCAAATTATTTGTTATTTCTTAACTTAGTTAAATAAAAAAAATTAAAAATAAAATGCTAAATTTGTCGAAAATTTGTAGCAAATTTACCTCGTTTTCTACAATTTTCTTACAAAAAAAAAAGTTATTATATTTGTAATGTCTAAATTTTTGCAAAATAAGTAAATTAAAAAATTAAAACTTAAGTTGTAGCAAATTTGTGGCAAGTTGCTACGGATTTCCTACAAAAAAGGTATTTTAATTGTTAATTTATCAATTTTAGAAATAAAATGTTAAATTTGTCGGCAATTTGTAGCAAACTAACACACCAGTAGCTACAGATTTCCTACAAAAACATATTGATTATAAAAAATATAGTTTTGAAAATAAAATTTTACATTTGTCGATATTTTGTAGGAAATTGACAACGGTTCTTACAGATTTCCTACAAACTGAAAGTTATTTTATTTGCTATTTATCAAATTTAGAAAACGTATATTTTTAAAAAATAAAATTTTAAATTTGTCAGAAATTTGTAGCAAATTGTCAGCAGTTTCTACAGATTTCCTACAAAAACAATATTTTATTTGTTAATTATTAATTATAAAAATCATTTAATTTTATTTGTCAATAATTTGTAGCAAATGACCCCTATACTGGCTGAGGAATAGTTACGGGGGCGTAAAACAAAAAAAATACGCTGATGGGGACCGACAAACTATGTGCAGTGCTTTTCTCATTTACGACAAATAATAAATAAAAAGGTCATTTACTCACTTACGATACGATACCATATTACCATATTACCATACCATACCATACCATACCATACAACACCATCCATACCATACCATACCACATACCATACCATACCATACAATACCATACCATACCACATACCATACCATACCTTACCATACCATACCATACAACACCATCCATACCATACCATACCATACCATACCATACAATACCATACCATACCATACCATACCATAAGATACGATACCATACCATACGATAAGATACGATACCATACCATACCATACCATGCCATACCATACCATACCTTACCATACCATACCATACCATACCATTCCATATGATAAGATACGATACCATACCATACGAAAAATACGATACGATACCATACCATACCATACCATACCATACCATACCATACAACACCATCCATACCATACCATACGATAAAATACGATACCATACCACACGATAAGATACGATACGATACCATACGATACCATACCACACGATAAGATACGATACGATACGATACGATGCGATACGATACCACCACCATATCTATATTTCTTTGTCTTCGACAACCACCACTATCCATGTGTCTCATCATCTCCGACAATATCTCTGAGTTCCGATCTAGTTTTGTGAAGTTGTGGATTTCGGCGGTGGTGGGTTTTAGAAGGGTTCCCTTTGCAGTTATACTTGAAAAAGGAAATTCTTTGATTTATTAGGGTTTAGTAGCAATTAAATATGAAATTAGTGGTTTAGGATACACAGCAGGCGATAGGGAAGGGTGTTGGATGTAAGGAGGTAGGTAATGATGATGGGAGCAGACGGATTTGGGGCGGCGAAGGAGGTAGGTGATGATGGCTGGATTTGGAGTTGCGGTGGTGACGGTTGGATTTGGGGTTATGGTTGCAGTCGAACTTGGGGTTTTGGGATTTGGGGTTGCGAAGGGGTTCGTTTTTCAAGTGAGGTGATGGTGTTTGATAGTGGTGGTGACGACTATTGGTTGTTACAAAAGGGAGAAAGAGAGATATACTGAGTGAGAGGAGGATGATGAAGTGAGGAATGTTTTTTTAATGATTATAATGATAAACAATTACATTATTTTTAAAGTTACTATTTACTAAAACACCCTTCTAATTACATGTAAAATTACCAAATTGCCCTTATTTTTAACAAACATTTTGGATGTCGTTAAGGGCGGGGAGTGAAATAGAGATAATCTTCATAGATCAGGGAGTAAAATGACTATTTTTAATGAATTGGGGCAAAAATCATTAAAACGACCAAAACACAGGGAGTAAAACGAAAGTTTACTCATAATAATAATACTAATTGGTATATGTTTTCATTGGATCATTCTCCAACCATTGGATCACCCACCTTTTAGACTACAAAAAAATTATTTTATTTGTTAATTTATCAATTTTAGAAATAAAATGTTAAATTTGTCGGAAATTTGTAGCAAACTAACACACCAGTAGCTACAGATTTCCTTCAAAAACATATTGATTATAAAAAAATATAGTTTTGAAAATAAAATTTTACATTTGTCGATAATTTGTAGGAAATTGACCTTATTTGCTACAGTTTTTCGACAAAAAATGGTCAAATTATTTGTTATTTCTTAACTTAGTTAAATAAAAAAATTAAGAATAAAATGCTAAATTTGTCGAAAATTTGTAGCAAATTGACCTCGTTTTCTACAATTTTCTTACAAAAATAAAGTTATTATATTTGTAATATCTAAATTTTTGCAAAATAAACAAATTAAAACTTAAGTTGTAGCAAATTTGTAGCAAGTTGCTACGGATTTCCTACAACAAAGTTATTTTATTTGTTAATTTATCAATTTTAGAAATAAAATGTTAAATTTGTCGGAAATTTGTAGCAAACTAACACACCAGTAGCTACAGATTTCCTACAAAAACATATTGATTATAAAAAAATATAGTTTTGAAAATAAAATTTTACATTTGTCGATAATTTGTAGGAAATTGATCTTATTTGCTACAGTTTTTCGACAAAAAATGGTCAAATTATTTGTTATTTCTTAACTTAGTTAAATAAAAAAATTAAAAATAAAATGCTAAATTTGTCGAAAATTTGTAGCAAATTGACCTCGTTTTCTACAATTTTCTTACAAAAAAAAAAGTTATTATATTTGTAATGTCTAAATTTTTGAAAAATTAATAAATTAAAAAATTAAAACTTAAGTTGTAGCAAATTTGTAGCAAGTTGCTACGGATTTCCTACAAAAAAATTATTTTATTTGTTAATTTATCAATTTTAGAAATAAAATGTTAAATTTGTCGGAAATTTGTAGCAAACTAACACACCAGTAGCTACAGATTTCCTACAAAAACATATTGATTATAAAAAAAATATAGTTTTGAAAATAAAATTTTACATTTGTCGATAATTTGTAGGAAATTGACCTTATTTGCTACAGTTTTTCGACAAAAAATGGTCAAATTATTTGTTATTTCTTAACTTAGTTAAATAAAAAAATTAAAAATAAAATGCTAAATTTGTCGAAAATTTGTAGCAAATTGACCTCGTTTTCTACAATTTTCTTACAAAAAAAAAAGTTATTATATTTGTAATGTCTAAATTTTTGAAAAATTAATAAATTAAAAAATTAAAACTTAAGTTGTAGCAAATTTGTAGCAAGTTGCTACGGATTTCCTACAAAAAAATTATTTTATTTGTTAATTTATCAATTTTAGAAATAAAATGTTAAATTTGTCGGAAATTTGTAGCAAACTAACACACCAGTAGCTACAGATTTCCTACAAAAACATATTGATTATAAAAAAATATAGTTTTGAAAATAAAATTTTACATTTGTCGATAATTTGTAGGAAATTGACCTTATTTGCTACAGGTTTTCGACAAAAAATGGTCAAATTATTTGTTATTTCTTAACTTAGTTAAATAAAAAAAAAATGCTAAATTTGTCGAAAATTTGTAGCAAATTGACCTCGTTTTCTACAATTTTCTTACAAAAAAAAAGTTATTATATTTGTAATGTCTAAATTTTTGAAAAATAAATAAATTAAAAAATTAAAACTTAAGTTGTAGCAAAAGGAAATTCTTTGATTTATTAGGGTTTAGTAGCAATTAAATATGAAATTAGTGGTTTAGGATACACAGCAGGCGATAGGGAAGGGTGTTGGATGTAAGGAGGTAGGTATTGATGATGGGGGCAGACGGATTTGGGGCGGCGAAGGAGGTAGGTGATGATGGCTGGATTTGGAGTTGCGGTGGTGACGGTTGGATTTGGGGTTATGGTTGCAGTCGAACTTGGTGTTTTGGGATTTGGGGTTGCGAAGGGGTTCGTTTTTCAAGTGAGGTGATGGTGTTTGATAGTGGTGGTGACGACTATTGGTTGTTACAAAAGGGAGAAAGAGAGATATACTGAGTGAGAGGAGGATGATGAAGTGAGGAATGTTTTTTTTAATGATTATAATGATAAACAATTACATTATTTTTAAAGTTACTATTTACTAAAACAACCTTCTAATTACATGTAAAATTACCAAATTGCCCTTATTTTTAACAAACATTTTGGATGTCGTTAAGGGCGGGGAGTGAAATAGAGATAATCTTCATAGATCAGGGAGTAAAATGACTATTTTTAATGAATTGGGGCAAAAATCATTAAAACGACCAAAACACAGGGAGTAAAACGAAAGTTTACTCATAATAATAATACTAATTGGTATATGTTTTCATTGGATCATTCTCCAACCATTGGATCACCCACCTGTTAGACTGTGGGGTATGAGGGGCTTGGGTTGGGGCATTTGTTAACACGTGGAATGGGAAAAAACCCACCACCAAAACCCACGCCCATGGGGTATGGTGGGGCTTGGGTTGGGTTGGGGGCATGAATTTGGTTTGGCCATTGAGAGTCTGCCATGTCACTTACTAGCCCGCCCCACGCCCGGCTTCAAACCCACGCTAATGGGGCCACGCATCATTTACAGCTCAATCCCTCAAAATTTCCAGTAATTTGTATTTGCCGCTCCTTATTCCCGCCCCTAATTTCTCACCCAACCCCTTATCTTCCTCCCACCACCATAGATTCCCCATTTTTGTTTTTTGTTGATAGGGCAAATTTTAATTTGAGCTTTTCTCTCCATCATCGGCGCTAGAGACTCCTAATCAGTTCAAGCAACGGTAATGAGTAACCAATACGCGAGCAGGAAACAACTGTGATTTTTCATAACGTTATTTTAGTTGGAGGAAGAAAATGACTTTGACTATACTATACTATACTATACTATACTATACTATACTATACTATACTATACTATACTATACTATACTATACTATACTATACTATACTATACTATATCATACTACACTATACGATACTATACCATACAACACACTGTATTACTATATACCATACTGTACAATGCCATACGATCCTATACCGTGACAACGTGACAAAAAAACACATTTGAATTTTCGAGCGGATTTGGTTGAACATCTATGGAGTAACCGTGTTAATGATGACGAAGACAACAAAAACGAATAGCAATAATATATTTTTAGTGCAATGTGTCGTGTTTGAATTTAAAATTTATATACTTATTTTACTTGTTTAACCTTAATATAAATCTAACTTAAAAAATATTAATAGTTGAGCAGTGATGACATGAGCTTTATCTCAGTGCAAGACAGTTAACAATGGAGCTCCTTGCTGAGTTGACGTTGATGTGGAATATATTTAATTTTAATTTTTTAGAGGAACTAAGATAAGGATACGTTTTTTTTTTAGAAATAAAATGTTAAATTTGTCGGCAATTTGTAGCAAACTAACACACCAGTAGCTACAGATTTCCTACAAAAACATATTGATTATAAAAAAAATATAGTTTTGAAAATAAAATTTTACATTTGTCGATAATTTGTAGGAAATTGACCTTATTTGCTACAGTTTTTCGACAAAAAATGGTCAAATTATTTGTTATTTCTTAACTTAGTTAAATAAAAAAATTAAGAATAAAATGCTAAATTTGTCGAAAATTTGTAGCAAATTGACCTCGTTTTCTACAATTTTCTTACAAAAATAAAGTTATTATATTTGTAATATCTAAATTTTTGCAAAATAAATAAATTAAAACTTATGTTGTAGCAAATTTGTAGCAAGTTGCTACGGATTTCCTACAAAAAAGTTATTTTATTTGTTAATTTATCAATTTTAGAAATAAAATGTTAAATTTGTCGGAAATTTGTAGCAAACTAACACACCAGTAGCTACAGATTTCCTACAAAAACATATTGATTATAAAAAAATATAGTTTTGAAAATAAAATTTTACATTTGTCGATAATTTGTAGGAAATTGACCTTATTTGCTACAGTTTTTCGACAAAAAATGGTCAAATTATTTGTTATTTCTTAACTTAGTTAAATAAAAAAATTAAAAATAAAATGCTAAATTTGTCGAAAATTTGTAGCAAATTGACCTCGTTTTCTACAATTTTCTTACAAAAAAAAAAAGTTATTATATTTGTAATGTCTAAATTTTTGAAAAATAAATAAATTAAAACTTAAGTTGTAGCAAATTTGTAGCAAGTTGCTACGGATTTCCTACAAAAAAATTATTTTATTTGTTAATTTATCAATTTTAGAAATAAAATGTTAAATTTGTCGGAAATTTGTAGCAAACTAACACACCAGTAGCTACAGATTTCCTACAAAAACATATTGATTATAAAAAAATATAGTTTTGAAAATAAAATTTTACATTTGTCGATAATTTGTAGGAAATTGACCTTATTTGCTACAGGTTTTCGACAAAAAATGGTCAAATTATTTGTTATTTCTTAACTTAGTTAAATAAAAAAAATAAAAATAAAATGCTAAATTTGTCGAAAATTTGTAGCAAATTAACCTCGTTTTCTACAATTTTCTTACAAAAAAAAAGTTATTATATTTGTAATGTCTAAATTTTTGAAAAATAAATAAATTAAAAAATTAAAACTTAAGTTGTACAAAATTTGTAGCAAGTTGCTACGGATTTCCTACAAAAAAATTATTTTATTTGTTAATTTATCAATTTTAGAAATAAAATGTTAAATTTGTCGGAAATTTGTAGCAAACTAACACAACAGTAGCTACAGATTTCCTACAAAAACATATTGATTATAAAAAAATATAGTTTTGAAAATAAAATTTTACATTTGTCGATAATTTGTAGGAAATTGACAACGGTTCTTACAGATTTCCTACATACTGAAAGTTATTTTATTTGCTATTTATCAAATTTAGAAAACCTATATTTTTAAAAAATAAAATTTTAAATTTGTCAGAAATTTGTAGCAAATTGTCAGCAGTTTCTACAGATTTCCTACAAAAACAATATTTTATTTGTTAATTATTAATTATAAAAATCATTTAATTTTATTTGTCAATAATTTGTAGCAAATGACCCATATACTGGCTGAGGAATAGTTACGGGGGCGTAAAACAAAAAAATATGCTGATGGGGACCGACAAACTATGTGCAGTGCTTTTCTCATTTACGACAAATAATAAATAAAAAGGTCATTTACTCACTTACGATACGATACCATACCATACCATATTACCATACCATACCATACCATACAACACCATCCATACCATACCATACCCCATACCATACCATACCATACCACATACCATACCATACCTTACCATACCATACCATACAACACCATCCATACCATACCATACCATACCATACCATACCATACCATACCATACCATACCATACCATACCATACCATACCATACCATACCATACCATACCATACCATACCATACCATACCATACCATACCATACCATACCATACCATACCATACCATACCATACCATACCATACCATACCATACCATACCATACCATACCATACCATAAGATACGATACCATACCATACGATAAGATACGATACCATACCATACCATACCATGCCATACCATACCATACCATTCCATATGATAAGATACGATACCATACCATACGAAAAATACGATACGATACGATACCATACCATACCATACAACACCATCCATACCATACCATACCATACGATAAAATACGATACCATACCACACGATAAGATACGATACGATACCATACTATACCATACCACACGATAAGATACGATACGATACGATGCGATACGATACCACCACCATATCTATATTTCTTTGTCTTCGACAACCACCACTATCCATGTGTCTCATCATCTCCGACAATATCTCTGAGTTCCGATCTAGTTTTGTGAAGTTGTGGATTTCGGCGGTGGTGGGTTTTAGAAGGGTTCCCTTTGCAGTTATACTTGAAAAAGGAAATTCTTTGATTTATTAGGGTTTAGTAGCAATTAAATATGAAATTAGTGGTTTAGGATACACAGCAGGCGATAGGGAAGGGTGTTGGATGTAAGGAGGTAGGTAATGATGATGGGAGCAGACGGATTTGGGGCGGCGAAGGAGGTAGGTGATGATGGCTGGATTTGGAGTTGCGGTGGTGACGGTTGGATTTGGGGTTATGGTTGCAGTCGAACTTGGGGTTCTGGGATTTGGGGTTGCGAAGGGGTTCGTTTTTCAAGTGAGGTGATCGTGTTTGATAGTGGTGGTGACGACTATTGGTTGTTACAAAAGGGAGAAAGAGAGATATACTGAGTGAGAGGAGGATGATGAAGTGAGGAATGTTTTTTTAATGATTATAATGATAAAAAATTACATTATTTTTAAAGTTACTATTTACTAAAACACCCTTCTAATTACATGTAAAATTACCAAATTGCCCTTATTTTTAACAAACATTTTGGATGTCGTTAAGGGCGGGGAGTAAAATAGAGATAATCTTCATAGATCAGGGAGTAAAATGACTATTTTTAATGAATTGGGGCAAAAATCATTAAAACGACCAAAACACAGGGAGTAAAACGAAAGTTTACTCATAATAATAATACTAATTGGTATATGTTTTCATTGGATCATTCTCGAACCATTGGATCACCCACCTTTTAGACTACAAAAAAATTATTTTATTTGTTAATTTATCAATTTTAGAAATAAAATGTTAAATTTGTCGGAAATTTGTAGCAAACTAACACACCAGTAGCTACAGATTTCCTACAAAAACATATTGATTATAAAAAAATATAGTTTTGAAAATAAAATTTTACATTTGTCGATAATTTGTAGGAAATTGACCTTATTTGCTACAGTTTTTCGACAAAAAATGGTCAAATTATTTGTTATTTCTTAACTTAGTTAAATAAAAAAATTAAAAATAAAATGCTAAATTTGTCGAAAATTTGTAGCAAATAGACCTCGTTTTCTATAATTTTCTTACAAAAAAAAAGTTATTATATTTGTAATGTCTAAATTTTTGAAAAATAAATAAATTAAAAAATTAAAACTTAAGTTGTAGCAAATTTGTAGCAAGTTGCTACGGATTTCCTACAAAAAAATTATTTTAATTGTTAATTTATCAATTTTAGAAATAAAATGTTAAATTTGTCGGAAATTTGTAGCAAACTAACACACCAGTAGCTACAGATTTCCTACAAAAACATATTGATTATAAAAAAATATAGTTTTGAAAAAAAAAATTTACATTTGTCGATAATTTGTAGGAAATTGACCTTATTTGCTACAGGTTTTCGACAAAAAATGGTCAAATTATTTGTTATTTCTTAACTTAGTTAAATAAAAAAAAATAAAAATAAAATGCTAAATTTGTCGAAAATTTGTAGCAAATTGACCTCGTTTTCTACAATTTTCTTACAAAAAAAAGTTATTATATTTGTAATGTCTAAATTTTTGAAAAATAAATAAATTAAAAAATTAAAACTTAAGTTGTAGCAAATTTGTAGCAAGTTGCTACGGATTTCCTACAAAAAAATTATTTTATTTGTTAATTTATCAATTTTAGAAATAAAATGTTAAATTTGTCGGAAATTTGTAGCAAACTAACACACTAGTAGCTACAGATTTCCTACAAAAACATATTGATTATAAAAAACATATAGTTTTGAAAATAAAATTTTACATTTGTCGATAATTTGTAGGAAATTGACCTTATTTGCTACAGTTTTTCGACAAAAAGGGATCAAATTATTTGTTATTTCTTAACTTAGTTAAATAAAAAAAATTAAAAATAAAATGCTAAATTTGTCGAAAATTTGTAGCAAATTTACCTCGTTTTCTACAATTTTCTTACAAAAAAAAAAGTTATTATATTTGTAATGTCTAAATTTTTGCAAAATAAATAAATTAAAAAATTAAAACTTAAGTTGTAGCAAATTTGTGGCAAGTTGCTACGGATTTCCTACAAAAAAGGTATTTTAATTGTTAATTTATCAATTTTAGAAATAAAATGTTAAATTTGTCGGCAATTTGTAGCAAACTAACACACCAGTAGCTACAGATTTCCTACAAAAACATATTGATTATAAAAAATATAGTTTTGAAAATAAAATTTTACATTTGTCGATATTTTGTAGGAAATTGACAACGGTTCTTACAGATTTCCTACAAACTGAAAGTTATTTTATTTGCTATTTATCAAATTTAGAAAACCTATATTTTTAAAAAATAAAATTTTAAATTTGTCAGAAATTTGTAGCAAATTGTCAGCAGTTTCTACAGATTTCCTACAAAAACAATATTTTATTTGTTAATTATTAATTATAAAAATCATTTAATTTTATTTGTCAATAATTTGTAGCAAATGACCCCTATACTGGCTGAGGAATAGTTACGGGGGCGTAAAACAAAAAAAATACGCTGATGGGGACCGACAAACTATGTGCAGTGCTTTTCTCATTTACGACAAATAATAAATAAAAAGGTCATTTACTCACTTACGATACGATACGATACCATATTACCATATTACCATACCATACCATACCATACCATACCATACAACACCATCCATACCATACCATACCACATACCATACCATACCATACAATACCATACCATACCACATACCATACCATACCTTACCATACCATACCATACAACACCATCCATACCATACCATACCATACCATACCATACAATACCATACCATACCATACCATACCATAAGATACGATACCATACCATACGATAAGATACGATACCATACCATACCATACCATGCCATACCATACCATACCTTACCATACCATACCATACCATACCATTCCATATGATAAGATACGATACCATACCATACGAAAAATACGATACGATACCATACCATACCATACAACACCATCCATACCATACCATACCATACGATAAAATACGATACCATACCACACGATAAGATACGATACGATACCATACGATACCATACCACACGATAAGATACGATACGATACGATGCGATACGATACCACCACCATATCTATATTTCTTTGTCTTCGACAACCACCACTATCCATGTGTCTCATCATCTCCGACAATATCTCTGAGTTCCGATCTAGTTTTGTGAAGTTGTGGATTTCGGCGGTGGTGGGTTTTAGAAGGGTTCCCTTTGCAGTTATACTTGAAAAAGGAAATTCTTTGATTTATTAGGGTTTAGTAGCAATTAAATATGAAATTAGTGGTTTAGGATACACAGCAGGCGATAGGGAAGGGTGTTGGATGTAAGGAGGTAGGTAATGATGATGGGAGCAGACGGATTTGGGGCGGCGAAGGAGGTAGGTGATGATGGCTGGATTTGGAGTTGCGGTGGTGACGGTTGGATTTGGGGTTATGGTTGCAGTCGAACTTGGGGTTTTGGGATTTGGGGTTGCGAAGGGGTTCGTTTTTCAAGTGAGGTGATGGTGTTTGATAGTGGTGGTGACGACTATTGGTTGTTACAAAAGGGAGAAAGAGAGATATACTGAGTGAGAGGAGGATGATGAAGTGAGGAATGTTTTTTTAATGATTATAATGATAAACAATTACATTATTTTTAAAGTTACTATTTACTAAAACACCCTTCTAATTACATGTAAAATTACCAAATTGCCCTTATTTTTAACAAACATTTTGGATGTCGTTAAGGGCGGGGAGTGAAATAGAGATAATCTTCATAGATCAGGGAGTAAAATGACTATTTTTAATGAATTGGGGCAAAAATCATTAAAACGACCAAAACACAGGGAGTAAAACGAAAGTTTACTCATAATAATAATACTAATTGGTATATGTTTTCATTGGATCATTCTCCAACCATTGGATCACCCACCTTTTAGACTACAAAAAAATTATTTTATTTGTTAATTTATCAATTTTAGAAATAAAATGTTAAATTTGTCGGAAATTTGTAGCAAACTAACACACCAGTAGCTACAGATTTCCTTCAAAAACATATTGATTATAAAAAAATATAGTTTTGAAAATAAAATTTTACATTTGTCGATAATTTGTAGGAAATTGACCTTATTTGCTACAGTTTTTCGACAAAAAATGGTCAAATTATTTGTTATTTCTTAACTTAGTTAAATAAAAAAATTAAGAATAAAATGCTAAATTTGTCGAAAATTTGTAGCAAATTGACCTCGTTTTCTACAATTTTCTTACAACAATAAAGTTATTATATTTGTAATATCTAAATTTTTGCAAAATAAATAAATTAAAACTTAAGTTGTAGCAAATTTGTAGCAAGTTGCTACGGATTTCCTACAAAAAAGTTATTTTATTTGTTAATTTATCAATTTTAGAAATAAAATGTTAAATTTGTCGGAAATTTGTAGCAAACTAACACACCAGTAGCTACAGATTTCCTACAAAAACATATTGATTATAAAAAAATATAGTTTTGAAAATAAAATTTTACATTTGTCGATAATTTGTAGGAAATTGATCTTATTTGCTACAGTTTTTCGACAAAAAATGGTCAAATTATTTGTTATTTCTTAACTTAGTTAAATAAAAAAATTAAAAATAAAATGCTAAATTTGTCGAAAATTTGTAGCAAATTGACCTCGTTTTCTACAATTTTCTTACAAAAAAAAAAGTTATTATATTTGTAATGTCTAAATTTTTGAAAAATTAATAAATTAAAAAATTAAAACTTAAGTTGTAGCAAATTTGTAGCAAGTTGCTACGGATTTCCTACAAAAAAATTATTTTATTTGTTAATTTATCAATTTTAGAAATAAAATGTTAAATTTGTCGGAAATTTGTAGCAAACTAACACACCAGTAGCTACAGATTTCCTACAAAAACATATTGATTATAAAAAAATATAGTTTTGAAAATAAAATTTTACATTTGTCGATAATTTGTAGGAAATTGACCTTATTTGCTACAGGTTTTCGACAAAAAATGGTCAAATTATTTGTTATTTCTTAACTTAGTTAAATAAAAAAAAATGCTAAATTTGTCGAAAATTTGTAGCAAATTGACCTCGTTTTCTACAATTTTCTTACAAAAAAAAAGTTATTATATTTGTAATGTCTAAATTTTTGAAAAATAAATAAATTAAAAAATTAAAACTTAAGTTGTAGCAAAAGGAAATTCTTTGATTTATTAGGGTTTAGTAGCAATTAAATATGAAATTAGTGGTTTAGGATACACAGCAGGCGATAGGGAAGGGTGTTGGATGTAAGGAGGTAGGTAATGATGATGGGGGCAGACGGATTTGGGGCGGCGAAGGAGGTAGGTGATGATGGCTGGATTTGGAGTTGCGGTGGTGACGGTTGGATTTGGGGTTATGGTTGCAGTCGAACTTGGTGTTTTGGGATTTGGGGTTGCGAAGGGGTTCGTTTTTCAAGTGAGGTGATGGTGTTTGATAGTGGTGGTGACGACTATTGGTTGTTACAAAAGGGAGAAAGAGAGATATACTGAGTGAGAGGAGGATGATGAAGTGAGGAATGTTTTTTTTAATGATTATAATGATAAACAATTACATTATTTTTAAAGTTACTATTTACTAAAACAACCTTCTAATTACATGTAAAATTACCAAATTGCCCTTATTTTTAACAAACATTTTGGATGTCGTTAAGGGCGGGGAGTGAAATAGAGATAATCTTCATAGATCAGGGAGTAAAATGACTATTTTTAATGAATTGGGGCAAAAATCATTAAAACGACCAAAACACAGGGAGTAAAACGAAAGTTTACTCATAATAATAATACTAATTGGTATATGTTTTCATTGGATCATTCTCCAACCATTGGATCACCCACCTGTTAGACTGTGGGGTATGAGGGGCTTGGGTTGGGGCATTTGTTAACACGTGGAATGGGAAAAAACCCACCACCAAAACCCACGCCCATGGGGTATGGTGGGGCTTGGGTTGGGTTGGGGGCATGAATTTGGTTTGGCCATTGAGAGTCTGCCATGTCACTTACTAGCCCGCCCCACGCCCGGCTTCAAACCCACGCTAATGGGGCCACGCATCATTTACAGCTCAATCCCTCAAAATTTCCAGTAATTTGTATTTGCCGCTCCTTATTCCCGCCCCTAATTTCTCACCCAACCCCTTATCTTCCTCCCACCACCATAGATTCCCCATTTTTGTTTTTTGTTGATAGGGCAAATTTTAATTTGAGCTTTTCTCTCCATCATCGGCGCTAGAGACTCCTAATCAGTTCAAGCAACGGTAATGAGTAACCAATACGCGAGCAGGAAACAACTGTGATTTTTCATAACGTTATTTTAGTTGGAGGAAGAAAATGACTTTGACTATACTATACTATACTATACTATACTATACTATACTATACTATACTATACTATACTATACTATACTATATCATACTACACTATACGATACTATACCATACAACACACTGTATTACTATATACCATACTGTACAATGCCATACGATCCTATACCGTGACAACGTGACAAAAAAACACATTTGAATTTTCGAGCGGATTTGGTTGAACATCTATGGAGTAACCGTGTTAATGATGACGAAGACAACAAAAACGAGTAGCAATAATATATTTTTAGTGCAATGTGTCGTGTTTGAATTTAAAATTTATATACTTATTTTACTTGTTTAACCTTAATATAAATCTAACTTAAAAAATATTAATAGTTGAGCAGTGATGACATGAGCTTTATCTCAGTGCAAGACAGTTAACAATGGAGCTCCTTGCTGAGTTGACGTTGATGTGGAATATATTTAATTTTAATTTTTTAGAGGAACTAAGATAAGGATACGTTTTTTTTTTAGAAATAAAATGTTAAATTTGTCGGCAATTTGTAGCAAACTAACACACCAGTAGCTACAGATTTCCTACAAAAACATATTGATTATAAAAAAATATAGTTTTGAAAATAAAATTTTACATTTGTCGATAATTTGTAGGAAATTGACCTTATTTGCTACAGTTTTTCGACAAAAAATGGTCAAATTATTTGTTATTTCTTAACTTAGTTAAATAAAAAAATTAAGAATAAAATGCTAAATTTGTCGAAAATTTGTAGCAAATTGACCTCGTTTTCTACAATTTTCTTACAAAAATAAAGTTATTATATTTGTAATATCTAAATTTTTGCAAAATAAATAAATTAAAACTTATGTTGTAGCAAATTTGTAGCAAGTTGCTACGGATTTCCAACAAAAAAGTTATTTTATTTGTTAATTTATCAATTTTAGAAATAAAATGTTAAATTTGTCAGAAATTTGTAGCAAACTAACACACCAGTAGCTACAGATTTCCTACAAAAACATATTGATTATAAAAAAATATAGTTTTGAAAATAAAATTTTACATTTGTCGATAATTTGTAGGAAATTGACCTTATTTGCTACAGTTTTTCGACAAAAAATGGTCAAATTATTTGTTATTTCTTAACTTAGTTAAATAAAAAAATTAAAAATAAAATGCTAAATTTGTCGAAAATTTGTAGCAAATTGACCTCGTTTTCTACAATTTTCTTACAAAAAAAAAAAGTTATTATATTTGTAATGTCTAAATTTTTGAAAAATAAATAAATTAAAACTTAAGTTGTAGCAAATTTGTAGCAAGTTGCTACGGATTTCCTACAAAAAAATTATTTTATTTGTTAATTTATCAATTTTAGAAATAAAATGTTAAATTTGTCGGAAATTTGTAGCAAACTAACACACCAGTAGCTACAGATTTCCTACAAAAACATATTGATTATAAAAAAATATAGTTTTGAAAATAAAATTTTACATTTGTCGATAATTTGTAGGAAATTGACCTTATTTGCTACAGGTTTTCGACAAAAAATGGTCAAATTATTTGTTATTTCTTAACTTAGTTAAATAAAAAAAATAAAAATAAAATGCTAAATTTGTCGAAAATTTGTAGCAAATTAACCTCGTTTTCTACAATTTTCTTACAAAAAAAAAGTTATTATATTTGTAATGTCTAAATTTTTGAAAAATAAATAAATTAAAAAATTAAAACTTAAGTTGTACAAAATTTGTAGCAAGTTGCTACGGATTTCCTACAAAAAAATTATTTTATTTGTTAATTTATCAATTTTAGAAATAAAATGTTAAATTTGTCGGAAATTTGTAGCAAACTAACACAACAGTAGCTACAGATTTCCTACAAAAACATATTGATTATAAAAAAATATAGTTTTGAAAATAAAATTTTACATTTGTCGATAATTTGTAGGAAATTGACAACGGTTCTTACAGATTTCCTACAAACTGAAAGTTATTTTATTTGCTATTTATCAAATTTAGAAAACCTATATTTTTAAAAAATAAAATTTTAAATTTGTCAGAAATTTGTAGCAAATTGTCAGCAGTTTCTACAGATTTCCTACAAAAACAATATTTTATTTGTTAATTATTAATTATAAAAATCATTTAATTTTATTTGTCAATAATTTGTAGCAAATGACCCATATACTGGCTGAGGAATAGTTACGGGGGCGTAAAACAAAAAAAATATGCTGATGGGGACCGACAAACTATGTGCAGTGCTTTTCTCATTTACGACAAATAATAAATAAAAAGGTCATTTACTCACTTACGATACGATACCATACCATACCATATTACCATACCATACCATACCATACCATACAACACCATCCATACCATACCATACCCCATACCATACCATACCATACCACATACCATACCATACCTTACCATACCATACCATACAACACCATCCATACCATACCATACCATACCATACCATACCATACCATACCATACCATACCATACCATACCATACCATACCATACCATACCATACCATACCATACCATAAGATACGATACCATACCATACGATAAGATACGATACCATACCATACCATACCATACCATGCCATACCATACCATACCATACCATACCATACCATACCATTCCATATGATAAGATACGATACCATACCATACGAAAAATACGATACGATACCATACCATACCATACAACACCATCCATACCATACCATACCATACGATAAAATACGATACCATACCACACGATAAGATACGATACGATACCATACGATACCATACCACACGATAAGATACGATACGATACGATGCGATACGATACCACCACCATATCTATATTTCTTTGTCTTCGACAACCACCACTATCCATGTGTCTCATCATCTCCGACAATATCTCTGAGTTCCGATCTAGTTTTGTGAAGTTGTGGATTTCGGCGGTGGTGGGTTTTAGAAGGGTTCCCTTTGCAGTTATACTTGAAAAAGGAAATTCTTTGATTTATTAGGGTTTAGTAGCAATTAAATATGAAATTAGTGGTTTAGGATACACAGCAGGCGATAGGGAAGGGTGTTGGATGTAAGGAGGTAGGTAATGATGATGGGAGCAGACGGATTTGGGGCGGCGAAGGAGGTAGGTGATGATGGCTGGATTTGGAGTTGCGGTGGTGACGGTTGGATTTGGGGTTATGGTTGCAGTCGAACTTGGGGTTCTGGGATTTGGGGTTGCGAAGGGGTTCGTTTTTCAAGTGAGGTGATCGTGTTTGATAGTGGTGGTGACGACTATTGGTTGTTACAAAAGGGAGAAAGAGAGATATACTGAGTGAGAGGAGGATGATGAAGTGAGGAATGTTTTTTTAATGATTATAATGATAAAAAATTACATTATTTTTAAAGTTACTATTTACTAAAACACCCTTCTAATTACATGTAAAATTACCAAATTGCCCTTATTTTTAACAAACATTTTGGATGTCGTTAAGGGCGGGGAGTAAAATAGAGATAATCTTCATAGATCAGGGAGTAAAATGACTATTTTTAATGAATTGGGGCAAAAATCATTAAAACGACCAAAACACAGGGAGTAAAACGAAAGTTTACTCATAATAATAATACTAATTGGTATATGTTTTCATTGGATCATTCTCGAACCATTGGATCACCCACCTTTTAGACAACAAAAAAATTATTTTATTTGTTAATTTATCAATTTTAGAAATAAAATGTTAAATTTGTCGGAAATTTGTAGCAAACTAACACACCAGTAGCTACAGATTTCCTACAAAAACATATTGATTATAAAAAAATATAGTTTTGAAAATAAAATTTTACATTTGTCGATAATTTGTAGGAAATTGACCTTATTTGCTACAGTTTTTCGACAAAAAATGGTCAAATTATTTGTTATTTCTTAACTTAGTTAAATAAAAAAATTAAAAATAAAATGCTAAATTTGTCGAAAATTTGTAGCAAATTGACCTCGTTTTCTATAATTTTCTTACAAAAAAAAAGTTATTATATTTGTAATATCTAAATTTTTGAAAAATAAATAAATTAAAAAATTAAAACTTAAGTTGTAGCAAATTTGTAGCAAGTTGCTACGGATTTCCTACAAAAAAATTATTTTAATTGTTAATTTATCAATTTTAGAAATAAAATGTTAAATTTGTCGGAAATTTGTAGCAAACTAACACACCAGTAGCTACAGATTTCCTACAAAAACATATTGATTATAAAAAAATATAGTTTTGAAAAAAAAAATTTACATTTGTCGATAATTTGTAGGAAATTGACCTTATTTGCTACAGGTTTTCGACAAAAAATGGTCAAATTATTTGTTATTTCTTAACTTAGTTAAATAAAAAAAATAAAAATAAAATGCTAAATTTGTCGAAAATTTGTAGCAAATTGACCTCGTTTTCTACAATTTTCTTACAAAAAAAAGTTATTATATTTGTAATGTCTAAATTTTTGAAAAATAAATAAATTAAAAAATTAAAACTTAAGTTGTAGCAAATTTGTAGCAAGTTGCTACGGATTTCCTACAAAAAAATTATTTTATTTGTTAATTTATCAATTTTAGAAATAAAATATTAAATTTGTCGGAAATTTGTAGCAAACTAACACACTAGTAGCTACAGATTTCCTACAAAAACATATTGATTATAAAAAACATATAGTTTTGAAAATAAAATTTTACATTTGTCGATAATTTGTAGGAAATTGACCTTATTTGCTACAGTTTTTCGACAAAAAGGGATCAAATTATTTGTTATTTCTTAACTTAGTTAAATAAAAAAAAATTAAAAAAAAAATGCTAAATTTGTCGAAAATTTGTAGCAAATTGACCTCGTTTTCTATAATTTTCTTACAAAAAAAAGTTATTATATTTGTAATGTCTAAATTTTTGCAAAATAAATAAATTAAAAAATTAAAACTTAAGTTGTAGCAAATTTGTGGCAAGTTGCTACGGATTTCCTACAAAAAAGTTATTTTAACTGTTAATTTATCAATTTTAGAAATAAAATGTTAAATTTGTCGGCAATTTGTAGCAAACTAACACACCAGTAGCTACAGATTTCCTACAAAAACATATTGATTATAAAAAAATATAGTTTTGAAAATATAATTTTACATTTGTCGATAATTTGTAGGAAATTGACAACGGTTCTTACAGATTTCCTACAAACTGAAAGTTATTTTATTTGCTATTTATCAAATTTAGAAAACGTATATTTTTAAAAAATAAAATTTTAAATTTGTCAGAAATTTGTAGCAAATTGTCAGCAGTTTCTACAGATTTCCTACAAAAACAATATTTTATTTGTTAATTATTAATTATAAAATCATTTAATTTTATTTGTCAATAATTTGTAGCAAATGACCCCTATACTGGCTGAGGAATAGTTACGGGGGCGTAAAACAAAAAAAATACGCTGATGGGGACCGACAAACTATGTGCAGTGCTTTTCTCATTTACGACAAATAATAAATAAAAAGGTCATTTACTCACTTACGATACGATACCATACCATACCATATTACCATATTACCATACCATACCATACCACACCATACAACACCATCCATACCATACCATACCATACCATACCATACCACATACCATACCATACCATACCATACCATACCATACCATATACCATACCATACCATACCAAATACCATACCATACCATACCAAATACCATACCATACCATACCACATACCATACCATACCTTACCATACCATACCATACAACACCATCCATACCATACCATACCATACCATACCATACCATACCATACCATACCATACCATACCATACCATACCATACCATACCATACCATACGATAAGATACGATACGATACCATACCATACCATGCCATGCCATGCCATGCCATACCATACCATACCATTCCATATGATAAGATACGATACCATACCATACGAAAAATACGATACGATACGATACCATACCATACCATACAACACCATCCATACCATACCATACCATACCATACCATACCATACGATAAAATACGATACCATACCACACGATAAGATACGATACGATACCATACGATACCATACCACACTATAAGATACGATACGATACCATACCATACGATGCGATACGATACCACCACCATATCTATATTTCTTTGTCTTCGACAACCACCACTATCCATGTGTCTCATCATCTCCGACAATATCTCTGAGTTCCGATCTAGTTTTGTGAAGTTGTGGATTTCGGCGGTGGTGGGTTTTAGAAGGGTTCACTTTGCAGTTATACTTGAAAAAGGAAATTCTTTGATTTATTAGGGTTTAGTAGCAATTAAATATGAAATTAGTGGTTTAGGATACACAGCAGGCGATAGGGAAGGGTGTTGGATGTAAGGAGGTAGGTGATGATGGCTGGATTTGGAGTTGCGGTGGTGACGGTTGGATTTGGGGTTATGGTTGCAGTCGAACTTGGGGTTTTGGGATTTGGGGTTGCGAAGGGGTTCGTTTTTCAAGTGAGGTGATGGTGTTTGATAGTGGTGGTGACGACTATTGGTTGTTACAAAAGGGAGAAAAAGAGATATACTGAGTGAGAGGAGGATGATGAACTTGAGTTTATGTTATTGTATCTGTGGTTAATTCGTAAACAAGATTGTATTAGATATTTTCTGCATTTTTAGCTGGAAAAACTGATTTTTATTTATTTTTTTAGATTTTTTTGTTATTTGTCGGAAATTTGTGGAAACCGAAAATTAATGTATTGTCAAAAAGTTGTTGGAAAATTTAAAGAAAAATATGTGGGAAATTTGTAAGAAAATTAGGTTGTTTGAAATTTGTAGGAAAATTTAAAATCTATTTCTAAGAAAAATAAGAAATTATTTGTCGAAAATATGTAAGAAAAATTAGAATTTATTTGTCGGTATTTTGTTAGAAATTAAAAAACATATAATAACATTAATATTATCATTATTAATAAAAATTATTATTATTATTATTATTATTATTATCATAAAAATATATTTTTTTATTTGTAGGAAATTTGTAGCAAACTGTTAAGAGAAAGTTTTATAATTTTGTAGGAATTTTGTCGCAAAATAAAAATAATTATTCGTAATTATGGATAATATTTCTTATTAATGTTATTAATTTTAAAAGTAAAATATCATAAAATAAAATACAAAAATAGGCATAATTGTAGAAGAATTGTAGGAAAAACATAAAAAAACCGGTTTGTAGGTATTTTGTGGCAACGCTTGTGACGATAAATTTTTGTCGAAAATTTGTGAGAAATTTTGTAGCTAACATGATTTTCGACAAGCTTATTTTGCACGAAATGTTTTGTAGCAAATCTGTAGGTAAGACCAATTTTCTACAAATTTGCTACAAATTTGGCTGTCACAAATTAGGCACTTTTCTAGTAGTGAATTGAACCTATAAATTTATTAAACTGGGTGTATTATTAGTACCGATTCGGCATCGGTATTCACCGGTTTTTACCCTCAAATACTAGTGCCGTACCAGTACCGACCGGTACCGAACCGTACCATGTATATTCGGTATCGGTACCCACTTTTGTGGATTTCGGTAACGGTATTTTTGGTACCGGTTGGTACCAAACTCATTAAATCCTGTAGCAACGTAGCAATGCAAGTAATTGCACCGTTTAAATTACTTTTCATACGCACAGTAAGTAAACTATATTTCGTTTGAATGAGTTTTATATACACAACAACTTAATTTGCTTTCTTTTTTGTCTTTTTCTGTAATGAATGAATTGTAGCATGTACAATTAACTTGGATATTAAGATTATTGATGAACAAATCGTATCACGTAATCAAACTGGTATCATATCGGTACCAAATTTACTATACCAAATCATTCTCGATACCAATTTGGTACCCACCTTTTGGCGTTTTCAGAATCGTTACTTTCGGTTCGACACCGGTCTAGCACTATAACTGTATTTATTGATTTTTACCTTCAAATACCATACCGTATTGTACCGAGCATTTTCGGTGCCGGTACCTAATTTCGATGATTTTCCGGATCAGTACTTTCGGTGACGTTACCGGTACCGAGCTCATCCATATTTTAACGTGATTGCACCGTAATATCTGAACTGAAAACAACCGAATTTCCAACATATAGGACGTGTGGGTCCTATTATTATATATTAGGTTATTTAAAATCGTTTTTTTAGGACGGAGTGACTATCCTTACCACGTCATTTTTATTTATGTTTTGATATTCGGTATATGCATAGCGTTGCTGACAAGTGTTTTGCAGTCATTGGGTCCCAGCCGTAACGTGCGGGCGGAAAATCAACTAGTTCAATTAATGTATCACAATTCACAACAAAACATGTGTCATGAAATAATCCATTTTATTCCGTATTTTAGTCCTTTTTACCAAATACTACTTAATTGTTTTACGGGTCATATAGCCTACGTATAGTGTTTATTTATGAAAGCAGTAGCTAACCTTAAAAACTGAATAAACAACAATTCAACAGAAACTGAAAATATATGGTTAAAACTAAATTCAGATAAAAGTATAACAATCACTTTATTCATCAGAAACATCAAAGACAAGTACAAAATATAAGTATAAACAATCACTTTTTTCATCAGAATGCGTCAGGCACATGAACCTGATTCTCCCCTCGTTAACTGAAACATTAGAAAAGGGTACAAATTCAATTCCTACAATCACTAATATGAAGGAAATCTGCTTCTTGTAAGTATTTTCAAACAACTAGATTTAAAATCACATTCATAATATTCAACAATATAGGCACTTGAAAACTAGCAAGGCTTCATATAGAATTAATATAAAAGTATCAAACAGTTACTGAATGCATCAAAGGCAAGATAATAGAAAGTAGACATCTGAAACTATTTTCATGCTGCAACATTTGTCATCTTGACTGCTTCTTCAAAAGCATCAACGCACAGGAGAACGGTCCCCTTATTATCTGCATACGAATAACAAGAAGAGAGGTGAATGAATGTTGAGAAACAAAAAGGCAAGGAAAATCTATAATCTATACTCTCTGTTAAAAGAAAAGAATACAACTCACCTTGTCGGCTTCGGCCTCCCATTGTAATGGGGAGTTACAAGGTCCGGCGGAGCATCAATAGAACCCACCATAGAATTCCTCACGATATTAATAGCACTAGCTGGCCTCCCATTACATGTGGAGATACAAGGCTCTGCACAAATATCGGTGCATCATAACGCAAACCCAATTCAACACCCCAATGATGTTCGAAAGTACTTGATAACCTTGATACATCTCCCTTCAACCGGTGAACAATATCAAGCTTCATATTATGATTATGGGGCAGCCGTTCCCACGACTCTTTTACATTGTAGCTTTTCATCATCCATAAATCGTCATGAAAACAACAGTTTGATCCACGAAATATGCACAGACATTCTTTGACAATTCCCAGCTGGCTACGACCAGTAAATTCATATCCTGCATCAGCAGGTTGTGGGATTTCTTTAAATTCTTCTTTGGATAAATCAAAAGAAATAATCAGTATCTTATAATTTTGATCTCTTACAATCCAGTGAAGTGCACCATTGCTTAGAATACCAATCGTACTAATAAATTCATAGTTCACTTCTTCAATAACTCTCCAAACATCTGATTTCAAACTCATCACCCAAACGCATGTTTGCTCGTAGCCGTAGCCTTTTACGATGACCTTGTAATCATCAGTGGATGAATCATAACCGAAACCCCAACATCTTTCTAAATCCATCAAAGGGGGAGGTGTCAGCTCTTTTACCTCTCCAGTCAAGGGATTGGCTACTGAAACTTCAAAACCATAACCAGAGGTGATGCAAACCAGGCCATTGGAAGAACCAACAAGCTGATGATCAACATGGTCATAATCTACGTAAGTAACTCTTCTATGTCCAATCTCATTGTCGTTGCAATCTTCGTTGTAACTACGGTTAAGATGACGATTAGTGAAACCAGGACTTGTGATTAAAGAGTGCCATGACTTACACACTCTCTTGCAACGGATCAGATCTTTTACATCTAATCTTATCAGTATCCGCTCAACCACATCGTCATGAGCATGATCTGCCATTGAAAGTTGAAACCCTAAAAGCAATCGTAAAACAGAGTTGTAAAGGAAGGAGATAAATACGGAGTAAATTCAAAGGCTAAAATAACAGATATCATCCATTATGGAAAATGATTTCACGTTTGAATAAGATATGTGTTTAGTCTATTCCTTGAAGAGAAATTTATGGAAGTTATATTTTCCAATATAAACCAACTAGGTTAGAACCCCGTGTATTACACGGGTTGAATAAATGTAATTTTATATACCAAATAATAAAATAATATATGTTTAAAAATCTCGTTTAATACATGGGTTGAATAAATGTAAATTTATATATTAAATAATAAAAAAAGTTGTATTTTTAAGAAACTCATGTATTGTACAGGTTGAGTAAATTTAATTTTATATATTAAATAATGAAAAAAATTACATTTTTAAGAACCTCATATGTTATACAGGTTGAGCACATGTAAT
The DNA here is from genome assembly GCA_030545235.1 of Helianthus tuberosus. Lineage (NCBI taxonomy): Eukaryota > Viridiplantae > Streptophyta > Magnoliopsida > Asterales > Asteraceae > Helianthus > Helianthus tuberosus. Next base: position 5,562,617 of record CM060358.1, read on the forward strand.
TTTATATACCAAACAATAAAAAGTTATATCTTTATAAACACTATGTATTATATGGATTGAATAAATATAATTTTATATACTACATAATAAAAAAGTTATATTTTTTAAAAACCCCGTGTATTACACTAGTAAAAGTATAGAACCAATAAACATTGATTAATATTTTTGTTTATCCCTTATAAACATTTACATTATATTAATTTATATTTAGCGTACATCTTTTGTTAATTTCAGGATAAATAATTTTGAAATCTGATAAATATTTTAAAATATTATATTATCTCCTATACGAATTGTTTAAATTTATATTAAATTTAATTTTATAATTATCTTTGAATTGATATTAATTATCTATAAAAATAGATGGGCTTCAATGAATGACACGTGTCCTCTCATTGGTTTATTTTATTATATAGTATAGAAGATATTCTATTTTATCTATAAAATACAATATTTAGCGGTTGTTCTTAATGGTTCAGATCTCTTCATACTGGTTTAATACTTAATGGTTTAGACTGTTTTTGTGCAAGCGGATGTTTGAATCATTCAGACATTTTGTTGGTACATAATTATGTGGACGCGACTCGGTTCGGCTCAACTTGGTTCGGTTCGGCTCGGTTAGGTTCGGCTCAAGCCAGACGTATCAACATTCATCCGTCGTGTGCCCTAGAGTTCGACACGCGAAGCACGGAGTGCCGTGAACCAATTCCCGCCGACACATCACCATAACATCATGATGATGATGTAATGAGAAGACTTTTGCATGTTCCAATCTATTTGCTGTTGTGTGTTTTGTTAAGATAATCAGCAACTACGACGAAAGATCTACACCTAGTCTGCGACGAAACTTCCAGAACAACATGCATGACGAAAGTTCTTCAATGCTGATGACGAAACTTGATGATGAAACTTAAATTTCGTCAAACAGGAGTTTCGCCAATGTATTTTCGGCTGCTTCTGAAGTTTCATCGAATGCCTTAAGTTTCGTCGGCTCCTTGATTTTTCGTCTGATCTTTCGTCGGAGTCCATCCTGTTTCATCGACCTGAACAAGTTTCGTCGACCTTGCTGCTATATATATCAGCAGGTGAACACAGACAGAAGGGAGACACAGAACACACAAGAGAGAACACAGTTAGAATATCAGAGAGTTTGTGAGATTTTCGTGTTTGTAATCTTGTATCTAAACTTTCTGGTGTTAATATATTTGAGCTGTAAACAGTGAATCTTTGTGTCTTGTGTTCTTTATCTCGGTTTGCTTTCTCGGTTGGATTCCGCACAACCGGGTCAGTTCGTATACAAGGATTAGGCGACTAGATCCTCCGCTAGCCGGACCTACAAGTGGTATCAGAGCCTTGGCTCTCTTCCTTGTTAAAACCGAGTGTTTTTCAAGTGTTTAAAATTCTTATTTTCTAGAAAGTCATCTTAAAAATCCTTGAAAATATTGTTACTTTGCAGTTAGTTCTTATAAAAACCATGTTAAACTTCATGTACACATGTTAAAATTTGGTTTTTTAGTGAAGTTTCAAGCGAAATCGTGTTTCGGAAATTTCTCTGGTCACCGGAATCATCATATATTTCACCAGAGTTCTTGGTGTTCTTCATATGTTCATCAGTTTCTTCATATATTCTATTCTGGGTTTTGATTTGAATCTGCTTTATGTGTTTGGGTAAATTTTCATTGAGAAGTTTAATATTATAATGTTGGTACTATGAAAGTTGGTAGGAAAAGATGATGGACAAAACGGGTAAAGGTATGGATGGTTGAAAGGTTGGTCCACCAACTTTGTGTGTGTCAGGGGATAATGTTTGATTATTGAAAATATCTTTCTTTTCCATTGCAACTTTGGTCAACGAAATTCCCATTTTTTTTGCAATTGTTTTTGACGAAACTTGTATTTTCGTCATATTTGTCCTAGACGAAACTTTCTAGAGTTTCGTCACTTTCTCATTTAGAAAAGTCCTGTGTTTCATCGGTCACTTGTCATTTTTTTTAACAGAAGGTTTCAAAAAGTGTTTTAACTGTTTATTTCAAGTGATTTAATCAGGTTTTCATTTTTATTCATCTAAAATGAGTTCGGATTGGTGGGGTATTCCGTCTAATACGGAGAGCAAGTATAGAAGCACAGGTTTATCGCCATCATGGGCCGAATCTCCCGCACCTGCATCTTCGTCTATTCCATCGTAAGCGAATCAAATTTCGTCAAGTCAATGGGTGTTCGTTTCTGACGGGTGGTCCGTAGGACAACCCTTAAAAGGCTTAATACAATGCACATTCTACATTTATTTCGGTTATTTGCTTGAACATGGTAATCACAAGATCTTGATGATGCAGGTGTTAAAGTGTTCAAGATGAGGATTTTAGGAGGCATGAATGAGTGCTAGAAGTTGGTGGAGTCAAGGAGCGAAAGAAGTGAACCATTAGTGAAGAAATAAGAAAAAAATGAAGTTGACTGCCGTAACCTACGGCAGGGAGCCGTAGGTTACGGCTCCATCTCTTTTCAAAGTATTACCACCGTAAAACAGGAGGCTTCGGGCGTAAAGAATTGATGCTAGCCGTAAGGTACGGCACCCAGCCGTAGCTTACGGCTCTGTGTTGACCTTTTGAGCTTGTTGACTGCCGTAACCTACGGCAAGGAGCCGTAGCTTACGGCTCCGACTGAAGTTACTTTGTAACCTCCACATTAAATGCTATTTTCAAGTGGTTTTATGGTGGCTAATCATCTTCTTTCGGTTATCACTTGTTGTTGGACGAAAATTGGAGCAACTTGGGAGACTTTGGCAAGGAGAAACACTATCTAATCATTAGTTTATTGTCTTTGATCTTGATGAACAATTGTACTTTTGTTATGATGTTGCTTCAAGCCATGAGTGGCTAAACACTTTATGATTGTCCTAGATTGAAGGTTTGTTTGAGACATTTTGTATTTGATTTCCTAATTTCTAGAATAGCAATCCTTATCTTTATGGTTGGTTTGTTATGGTGTGTGATTGTTTGTTAGTAACGTGTTAATTCTTATATTAATCTAGTTTGAAACCATACGTTCTTGGTGCCGTTGGCAATCGAGATATCATGGGTAGAATTAGGATTGGGTAAGGGTTGATTGATCATCGGGTAACAACCTCACGTTCTAGGAATCTGAGTACTTAGTTCCCTTTCATCACTGCAAGTAATCACACATGAGCTATGTCTATGTAGTTCTTTCTAGTGGAATGATAATATGAATGTCGAAACAAACCGAAAATCTAGGATGGTCATTTGTCTCTAATTTGCTTACAACCAAACTTTTCTCTTGCAATTTACTTAGTTTAATTTAGTCTAAAATCAATTCACTCACATAAACTCTCGAATCTTATTTCTTTTGCAATTAGATTAATTTAGTTAAATTAGACAAACTTTCAAATAACACATATTCCACAAACTCCCTGTGTTCGATACCCACTTGCCACTATCTATATATAGTTGTTTTTGGGATTAAATTTGATTATGACCACGACATCACGTCAAATTTTGGCGCCGTTGCCGGGGAGTAGTGCGCAACGTGTGTTATTTTATTTCTGTTTAAGTTTGTTATTTTTCTGGTTTACGCTGGGTGTGTTAGTGTGCAGGTATTGACAGGTGCATGCGTACTAGGAGCTCTCACAAGCTTTCACCATTAGCATTTGATCCGGAAATCGATCGAACTTTGCGAGCAAACAGAATTTTGTTAAGGGAAAACACAATTAGCGGTTCACCAACAACACCAACTACACCAATCACACCAATTCGATACATGGATCCACCACAACCACCACCCACTACGGGTGAAGTTGTACCACCTTTCATACCATCATCCACTCAACCTTCACCAAATACCACCATGCCTATTTCCACTACCGAATTTACTTCACCACATGGAGTTACATCAACCAACACCACATCACCTATTACTACCCAAGTCGAACCTACTCTTACCTATAGCCCTTCCGCAACAATTCCACCACTTTCACACTTCTTTCCTCCAACTACGGGTCAATCATCTTCTACTCACTCATTACCACAAAGCTCAACCGTTATCCATACTACTTCTACATATCGACCATCGAACCAACCCGGTATGCAATATTCGTCTTATCCTTATATGCAATCTTCGGGTATAGGAGGAGATGGGTATTTTGAAGGTTATGAAGAAGAGTTTGAGGGATACGAGGAAGAAGGATATGCTTATGGGGGTGATGGAGATCAAGGAGAGTTTGGGTATGTGCCGGGTCAATCTCAAGGGATAGCAAGTGTAGGTGGAGTGCCACAACAACTTATACCGCAACACATTAGACCAAGGCCACAAGGGGTACAAGTGCAACGTCCTATTCCTTTGCAACAAATTCGGCCACAAAACATACAACCTCAATTGCAAAGGCCGATTCAATATCCACCGATGCCCCAGCAACAATTTCAACAACCAATCGCACCACAAGGGTATATACCAAGACCTATGGGTCCTATTCGCCCAAGGGGTCGAGTGGGTGTTCCAAGAAGGCATCTTAGGGAACAAGCACGGGGGATAGAAGCACATTTCAGGCCAATCATTACTCAAAATCCTTCACCGGTGGTTATCCCTCACAACAACCAAGGGAGAACTTTTGAAGTAAGAACAAATTCGTTGCAAAGTTTACCGAAGTATAAAGGGCTAGCAACGGAAGAGCCGTATTTTCATCTAGAGGCCTATGACTCAATTTGCAACACTTTTGGGAGTCAAGGTTTTTCGGCTGATGATGTCAAGTTGGTCTTATTTCAGTTCTCTTTGGAGGATAAGGCGAAGAAATGGTTCTACACGTTACCTTCGGCATCCATATATACATGGGGGGGGATGCAACAAACTTTCTTGGATGAGTTTTACACCGCCCAAAAGACAAACGATGCTAGAAAGGGATCGAGAAGCTTCCAACAACAACATGGTGAGATGTTCCATGAGGCATTTGAACGTTTCAATATGATGATCAAAAATTGCCCTCACCATGGAATCGAATTGTGGGAATTAATGAATGCTTTTCACGAGGGGTTGAGTGCTGAAGATGTTCGTGATCTCATGTCTATTACCGGTGGGACTTTTGGAACAAATTATGAGAATGATGATTGGGAGTTCTTGGAAAGCATGGCAACTACATCAAAAAGAAAAGCTCAAGCATCAAGGAGAGCTCGACCGGCCATTGCCCGACCTCAAGTGCATGCGATAGATGACGGTAATGTACAAACTTCTAATCAAATTTATGATGTTTGTGCTTTATGCAATGAAATAGGTCACGCGGCTGAAAATTGCCAAGGGATGGTGGAAGGGCAATACGAAGAGGTGCATGCTATTCAAGGTCAAGGTCAAGGAGGGGGTGGTAGAAACTACAACAATATGAATTCTAACACTTATCACCCCGGGTTGAGGAATCATCCGAATTTTCGTTATGGGAACCCTTCGAATCAATCAAATCCGAATTTTCAAGGTAACCAAGGAAACTATGGTTCGCGCCAACCTTATAACAATCAAGGTGGATATAGAAGTGGGAACAACCAAGGGTACCAAAGGCAAACGGGTCAAGAACAAGGGGGGTCTTCGGGTGGAAACGAAATGATGGATATGTTGAAGAGCATGCAAGCGAAGATGCAAAGGAGAAACCAACTGGATGATGCTCGTATTCAAAAAGATGAGGCCCGAGATAAGGCAATTCAAACTTTGACCACCCAAATGGGTCAAATTGCAACTGAAGTGTCAGAATTGAAGAAAAACAAAGGTCAATTACCAAGCGACATTAAGGTAAACCCATCTCATGGTACTTCTAGAGGTAATCATGTTCCCATTCATCATGTAAGTGTTTTGAGAAGTGGGAAAGAGTACAAAACCAATCCTTTACCGGATTTGGTTGATGGGGTGGTTGAAGATATCACGGGTCAAGATAGTGAGGAAGAAAATGAACCACCTATTGTTTCTTCTAAAAAACCCAATTTTGAAAAACCCGAAATTAATAAAGAAAATAAACAGAAAAACGAGGGTGAGGGATCTAGTCAAGTACCATTTCCCTCGGCTTTATTAGATCCGGGTAAGAAAAATTTCATTTCAAAAAGGGGGCCTCAAAAAGAGGAAATGTGGAAGGTTTTTAAACAGGTTAAAATCAATCTTCCTTTGCTTGAAGCTATTAAACAGGTACCCGCTTACGCCAAGTTTTTAAAAGAATTGTGTACCCAAAAGAGGCAACAAAAAGTGCCTAAATTGGTTGATTTGAAGGAGCGGGTAAGCGCGGTTTTGAAAGGAGATCTTCCTCCTAAGCTACAAGATCCGGGAACGCCTCTTATAAATATTCAAGTAGGAAATTTTCAAACTGCAAGGGCGTTATTGGATCTTGGAGCCGGAGTAAGTATCTTACCGGGGGGGTTATATGACCAATATGATTTTGGTCCATTGAAACGGGTTGAGACAACGGTGGTATTAGCCGATTTGTCTCATAAACTTCCTCGGGGAATTGTACGGGATGTGATAGTTAAGGTTGATGAGTTTTATTATCCCGTGGACTTTCTTGTGCTAGACTACTCATCCGCGGACCCAATTCAACAACAAAATATTATTTTGGGTCGGCCATTTTTAAACACTGCACGTGCCGTTATTGATTGTCGATATGGTACGGTCGACATGACATTCGGTAATAGAAAGATGAGATTGAACGTTTTTACTAATGGTACTAATGTTTATGATGAGTGTTTTGTAGCAGATTTCATAGATGGATACGACCCAAAGGAGTTCGAGGAAGAGATTTTGGGTTCTTGTGTTTGTGATGTGTCTTTGCAGGTGCATGCATGTGATTTGGAAAAAGAAGAGAAAGAGCAAGGGGCTCTTGCGGTAAAAGAAGGAAGACCGCCATGGACTCACCAAACGGATACTCTACCGGTGGAAATTAATTCGGGTACAAAGCCTTCTTTGGAATGTCCACCAAGTGTGGAATTGAAAGAGCTACCAAAGCACCTAAAATATGTATTTTTGGGGGAGAATGACACTTTACCGGTGATCATTGCTTCCAATTTGGAGGTAGCTCAAGAGGATGAGTTGATACGGGTGTTGAAGGCTCACAAGGCGGCAATCGGGTGGACAATAGCCGACCTAAAGGGTATTAGTCCTTCCATCGTAATGCATAAAATTATTACAAGTGAGGATGCAAAGCCGACCCGTGAAACACAAAGAAGGTTAAACCCGAATCTGAGAGAGGTGGTCAAGAAAGAAGTTATCAAATGGTTGGATGCGGGGATCATATATCCCATTTCGGACAGTGCGTGGGTAAGTCCGACTCAGGTAGTGCCTAAAAAATCAGGCATTCAGGTAATTAAAGATGAGCAAGGTGAGCAAATCGCCACCCGCCCGGTAACCGGGTGGCGAGTTTGTATCGATTATAGAAAATTAAAATCCGCTACCTCCAAAGACCATTTCCCGTTACCCTTCATTGACCAAATCATTGAAAAACTTTCCGGTCAAAAATACTATTGTTTTTTGGATGGGTATTCGGGATATAACCAAATTGCTATTCACCCGGACGACCAACACAAAACCACGTTTACATGTCCATATGGAACATTTGCTTTTCGGCGGATGCCATTTGGACTATGTAACGCCCCCGCCACATTCTAAAGATGTATGATGAGTATATTTTCGGACATGGTGGGGGATTCTCTTGAAGTGTTTATGGATGATTTTTCCATTTTTGGGCCAAGTTTTGACTCTTGTCTTGATGAGTTAGAAAAAGTTTTGAAAAGGTGTGTAGAGACAAACTTGGTCTTAAGTTGGGAAAAGAGCCATTTTATGGTTCAAGAGGGTATTGTGTTGGGGCATGTGATTTCGGACCGGGGAATGGAGGTAGATAAAGCAAAAATTCGGGTAATTTCATCTCTACCCCCACCAAAGAATGTTAAGGGGGTGAGATCATTTTTGGGACATGCGGGGTTTTATAGAAGGTTTATTAAAGGCTTTAGTGTAATTACAAAACCTTTATGTAACTTATTGTTGAAAGATGTTCCCTTTGATTTTACTGACGAATGTTTGCAAGCGTTTCATGTGTTGAAGGAACAGTTGGTGAAGGCTCCTATCTTGCAACCACCGGATTGGTCGAAGCCGTTTGAAATTATGTGTGATGCTAGTGATACGACCATTGGAGCGGTTTTGGGTCAAAGAGTTGATAAGAAGCCGGTGGTAATCTACTATGCAAGCAAAACTTTGTCCGAGGCGCAACTGAATTACACCACGACCGAGAAAGAATTATTAGCGGTGGTGTATGCCTTAGACAAGTTTAGAGCTTACATTTGGGGGAGCAAGGTGATTGTTTATTCGGATCATAGCGCGGTCCGATATCTAATGGAAAAGAAGGATGCAAAGCCCCGGTTGATTCGTTGGGTGCTTTTGTTACAAGAATTCGATCTCGAGATTCGGGACAAGAAAGGGTGTGAAAATGTTGTTGCGGATCATTTGTCCCGAATCCCGTTAGAAGGTGTTGACGACCCGAGTGAGATTAATGAACGGTTTCCCGATGAACAATTGTTAGCCGTTTCTACTTTTGTTGCACCTTGGTACGCCCATTATGTGAACTATTTGGCCAAGGGTGCAATTCCGAATCATTGGACGAAGAAGAGACGACAACAATTCTTGAGTCAAGTTAAACAATACATTTGGGATGAACCGGATTTGTTCAAGATTGGACCCGATCAAGTGATAAGGAGGTGTGTTCCCGAAACTGAAGTTTTAGAAATTTTGACCCATGCTCATTCATCGGCATGTGGTGGGCATTTTAGTGGGAACAAGACGGGTTACCGGGTGCTATCATGTGGGTTTTACTGGCCCACAATTTTCAAAGATTCTTGTGAGTTTGCCCGGAATTGCTTAAATTGTCAAAAGGTTGGAAGTATATCGAAGCGGGATGAAATGCCTTTACAACCGATTTTGGTGGTGGAGGTGTTTGATGTATGGGGAATAGATTTTATGGGTCCGTTTCCTAATTCGAATGGGTTCTTATACATATTGGTTGCGGTTGACTATGTTACGAAGTGGATAGAAGCCGTTGCTACAAGGACCAATGATCATTCCGTTGTATGTAAGTTTGTGCAATCCAACATATTCGCTCGTTTCGGTGTGCCAAGGGTGATAATAAGTGATGGCGGTTCACATTTCAAAAATTTTAATTTTGCAAAGTTGTTGAAACGATATAATGTGAACCATCGTGTGGCGACACCGTACCATCCGCAAACAAGTGGACAAGTTGAAGTGTCCAACCGTCAAATTAAGGAGATTCTCATGAAGACGGTAAGAACGGATCGAAAAGATTGGTCAAGTAAGCTTGACGATGCGTTGTGGGCATATCGGACGGCTTACAAGACTCCAATTGGTACTACCCCTTATCGGATGGTGTATGGGAAGGGGTGTCATTTACCAATGGAGTTAGCACATCGAGCGCATTGGGCCATTAAAACCGTTAATGCGGATTATGACGAAGCGGGTCGAACAAGGAAATTGCAATTGAACGAGATCGAGGAGATAAGAGATGAAGCCTATGAATGTGCTTCCGCATACAAAGACAAACTGAAGAAAGTTCACGATGCAAAGATAAGGAAAAAGAACTTCGAAGTGGGTCAAAAGGTGTGGTTGTACAATTCAAGGTTGAAGATGTTTGCGGGAAAACTTAAGAGCAAGTGGATGGATCCTTACATCATCCGAAGAGTGGGAAAATTTGGTGATGTTGATATAGAAGACGAACAATCCAATAGGCAACAAACGGTGAACGGGCATCGACTCAAACCGTACTTGGAAGGTAACGACATTAACCATATTGATCTCGACAAAGTGGGCTTCATTTTACGCCCATTGGATGATGAGGAAACTTGAAAGAGGCCCAGGTTTGGTATTTTGTACATATTGTAGCTTAGTTTCGTGTTTTGAATAAAGTTCCGTTTAAAAACCGGTGTTTGAAACAAGTGTGGGGAAATCCTTGCGAATTTCCCAAGCATAGTGTTGAGGACAACACGGGTTTTTAACGGGGGGTAGGGTTAAATTTTCATGTTTTTAAAATATTAAAAAAACCATAAAAATTAAACAATTTTAAATAAATTAAAAAAAAAATGTTTTTACAAGTCAAATTTTTGGTTTTCTTGTAGTTGCCCAGTGATCGCCGTAAGTTACGGCACATAGCCGTAGGTTACGACTCGCAGCAGAAAGTTAAGGGTCCCTTTGGCTGTCGGCGTGTTTAAAAAAAAAAAAACTTGGGATTTGAGAATTTTAGCAAAAGTTGATGTTGTGGTTATAAGCGATCCTTCCCTCAAAGCCATACATTGGGACAATGTATCCCAAGTGTGGGGATGGGGGAAATTTTTGAGAATTTTAAAATTTTGTAAACCCAAGCGAAAATTGCTAAAATTTGAAAACTCGATATTATGCCATTTGACACACCGACACCCATTCCTATTCTTTTCTTGGTGAGGATTTGAGCCACGCATGATTATTATAGAGATTTCATTGTTTGAGTGGCGGTGTGTGTTGTGTGTTAATAGAACTTGTGTGTGAATACTTGTTAAATCCTAGAGTTAGCATGCTTTTGGAAATGATAGGGGACTTGTAGGTAGCCTCGTCTAGATGTGTGAAGAGTGCGGGATTGGTGGGTTGGACCTCATACCTTACATATATGAGCTTGGTATTGTGAGGGGTGGGGGTTTGGTCTTTAGATTGCCACGTTTGAGCCTTAAACCGTTCGTTTGTGACCCAAGCCTACTTCCTACAAAATTTTACCGATTGAGATGACCCGGTTTAGGAATTTAGTTTGTAGTGTTGATGTTTTTGTATTTATTCTTGAAGTTTATTGTTGAAAAAAAAAAAAAAGAGAAAAACATGAGAAAAATGCAAAAAGAAGTATTTAGTTGTAATAGTAGTTGAGAAGTTGAAGATATCTTGTATATAGTTGATGGTTGTTTTGCTTAGTAGTGAAAATAAAAACCGGGTCAAATCAAATTAGCTCTTATAAATATGTTCTACCATTTTCCTACCTTTGCAACTAGCCCCGTTACAACCCGTAAGTTTCCCTTGATTCATAAGCATGCTAAATATTTGTTAGGAGGAAACTTGATTCTTATACAAGCTTATTGTCGCATACACACATACACGCGTTGAGTGGTTTAGCATTATGTTAGTAATTCTTGTCACCGAGAGTTTGGCGAGGGGTGTGTCTTATGGTATGGTTGAAGGTTAGTAAAAGGATGGCATGTTTAGCTTGGTTTGCATAATTGGTTGTTGTGTTTTTTGAAACTGATTTGAATGGGTTGCTTGGGACAAGCAACGGGTAAGTGTGGGGATGTGACGGGTGGTCCGTAGGACAACCCTTAAAAGGCTTAATACAATGCACATTCTACATTTATTTCGGTTATTTGCTTGAACATGGTAATCACAAGATCTTGATGATGCAGGTGTTAAAGTGTTCAAGATGAGGATTTTAGGAGGCATGAATGAGTGCTAGAAGTTGGTGGAGTCAAGGAGCGAAAGAAGTGAACCATTAGTGAAGAAATAAGAAAAAAATGAAGTTGACTGCCGTAACCTACGGCAGGGAGCCGTAGGTTACGGCTCCATCTCTTTTCAAAGTATTACCACCGTAAAACAGGAGGCTTCGGGCGTAAAGAATTGATGCTAGCCGTAAGGTACGGCACCCAGCCGTAGCTTACGGCTCTGTGTTGACCTTTTGAGCTTGTTGACTGCCGTAACCTACGGCAAGGAGCCGTAGCTTACGGCTCCGACTGAAGTTACTTTGTAACCTCCACATTAAATGCTATTTTCAAGTGGTTTTATGGTGGCTAATCATCTTCTTTCGGTTATCACTTGTTGTTGGACGAAAATTGGAGCAACTTGGGAGACTTTGGCAAGGAGAAACACTATCTAATCATTAGTTTATTGTCTTTGATCTTGATGAACAATAGTACTTTTGTTATGATGTTGCTTTAAGCCATGAGTGGCTAAACACTTTATGATTGTCCTAGATTGAAGGTTTGTTTGAGACATTTTGTATTTGATTTCCTAATTTCTAGAATAGCAATCCTTATCTTTATGGTTGGTTTGTTATGGTGTGTGATTGTTTGTTAGTAACGTGTTAATTCTTATATTAATCTAGTTTGAAACCATACGTTCTTGGTGCCGTTGGCAATCGAGATATCATGGGTAGAATTAGGATTGGGTAAGGGTTGATTGATCATCGGGTAACAACCTCACGTTCTAGGAATCTGAGTACTTAGTTCCCTTTCATCACTGCAAGTAATCACACATGAGCTATGTCTATGTAGTTCTTTCTAGTGGAATGATAATATGAATGTCGAAACAAACCGGAAATCTAGGATGGTCATTTGTCTCTAATTTGCTTACAACCAAACTTTTCTCTTGCAATTTACTTAGTTTAATTTAGTCTAAAATCAATTCACTCACATAAACTCTCGAATCTTATTTCTTTTTCAATTAGATTAATTTAGTTAAATTAGACAAACTTTCAAATAACACATATTCCACAAACTCCCTGTGTTCGATACCCACTTGCCACTATCTATATATAGTTGGTTTTGGGATTAAATTTGATTGTGACCACGACATCACGTCAGTTTCAAATCAAACTCAAAGTATTCAAAGTATACTTTTAAGCGAAAGTGAAACCGGAAGCCTTAACCGTCCACCGAAGCTAATGCACATGAATAAATATCCTGGATGGGAAGAAAGATTCCATACGTATGTCCTTGGGCAAAACACGGAATTGTGGTTATGTTTTACTATAGATTCCGATCAAGCACTTGAGGTTGCCACGTCAACTGCCGCGACATTTGCAGATCTTACGGCAGATGAGAAGAAGGCATATGATTTAGAAAAGAAAGCATATTCTATTCTAACTCAAGCGTTGAGCAAGGATATATATTGTCACGGCCTCCGTCCCTGGTTTTACCCGGTCCAGGAGCCGCGGGCAGAAAACCCGTGGTATTTATTATTTGAGTTGACAGCGGTAGTTTAACAGGATCTTTTTACAACATGAAAATGCCTAATTTATTTTATTTCACAAATTGGGAATAACACCCATAATATACAATAAAGGTGACTTCTCACGGAAATCCCATGTATTACAAAAACATGTTTCTTTATTTTTATTGAGCCACTTCTTCAAGCTTGTAGTGCTACGCGGCACTTTTTCCTTGATCACAGCAGATCACCTGAAACATGTTTTAAAAAGGTTTTATCAGCAGGGAAATGCTGGCGAGTCACTCAAGTTGCACAAAACGACACATTGTTATAATATACAGTATTAAGGGTGATTACATTGTTTCTATCAACCAATTACCCCAAATCGGTATTTGTCACTTGACTGTATATGTGACTATGGTCAGTTCACCCATTGGCTAACTCGTTGTCCAATGGTGACGGGAATAAAGTACTGTATACAAAACCCCACATACCGGCAGTAATTGAAGATTACAAAGACTTACTCCCTGTAATTATAACCTTGAAAACATTTAGGGTTTTGGAAAGCAATATGATAAAAAGAGAATGACTCACATTGCAGATTTAAACGGGCAGCGTTTAGCCTACTGATTTTAGCCTGGGTTAACCTAATTCAAATAATAATGCACACGAAAACTAGGTTAGTAACTTAATACAACTTTTACGACAACCCACGAGATTCAAAACCTTCACAATGAATGACAAAGTGCGATACTTAAACATCCATCGAATTTATGACGAATGACAAAGCATAACCCGAGTTTGGGCAGCACTTAAACATCCATCGGATTGGTTTTTATCGATCGGACATTAAATCGTAGCAGTGATCGAGTTATTACCCTATTATCGCGGCAGAATTTCGTGACTGTGTGTGTTTTTGGAGTAATCAGACGATATCTCACTGTACGAATTGAATTTTAGCGTCGAACCAACGCCAAACTTCAAGTGCCACACCCCTCTATATATACTGGAAAAACAGCTCCCTCGCGTGGCGCGAGGGGCTGGTGCGTGGCGCGAGGGGCACCCCCTAGCATAGGGTAGCCTCGTGTCTTAGTAGCTTGGGTGAGTCGACGGTTCGTTAAATTTCGAATTCTATCGAAAACTGTTTAGATAATATCAACTAGGAAATACCCCCCCCCCCCCGAGTTTTAGGGGCCCTGATCCTAATTCTGATTGTTCTGAAAATTTTAGGGGTCATGCAATATTATTTAGGGGTCTTAATTAAGGTTTACTATTGGACAAAATAAAATAAGAAATAGGACTTTTGGGTGAGAGTTGTTACATCCTCCCCATATTAATTAAATCTTGTCCTCGAGATTTAATGGAATAAGTGAGGATATTTTCGCTTCATTTCTGATTCCAGTTCCCAAGTGTATTCCGGTCCTCTCTTTGAATCCCGTTTGACCTTGACCAGCACTAATCTTTTGTGCTTGAGAAACTTGACCTTTCTGTCTTCTATCTGTAGTGGCTTCTCCACAAATTTTAACTTTTCATTTACCTTTACATCTTGAAGAGGTACTATCAGGGATTCGTCAGATAGACATTTCTTGAGATTGGATACATGAAACACGTCATGTACTCCAGCTAATTCTTCTGGTAGTTGTAAGCGATAAGCAACTGGTCCTATTCGCTGGATTATTGGGAATGGTCCTACGTACCTTGGACTTAGCTTTCCCTTTTTACCAAACCGAACTATTCCTTTCCAAGGAGAAACTTTCAATAGTACCTTATCTCTGACTTGAAATTCCAGTGGCTTGCGTCTATTGTCTGCATAACTCTTCTGGCGATCTCGAGCCGTTTTCAGTCTTTCCTTGATTTGAGTGATCTTGTCGGTGGTTTCTTGCACGATTTCAGGACCTGATAATTGGCTTTCTGCTATTTCTGCCCAGCAGACTGGGGTTTTGCATTTTTATCCATACAGTGCTTCGAATGGGGCAGCTTCAATGCTTGAATGGTAACTATTGTTATAGGAGAATTCAATTAAGGGTAGGTGGTCATCCCAGTTTCCACCAAAATCTATCACACATGCCCTAAGCATGTCTTATAGGGTCTGTATCGTCCTTTCACTTTGTCCGTCCGTCTGGGGATGATATGCAGTACTTAAATTTAACTGTGTCCCCATTGTTTCCTGGAAACTTGTCCAGAAATGTGAAGTGAAACGACTATCCCTATCCGATACAATGGAGAGTGGAACTCCATGTAAGGATACCACTTCATTTACGTATAACTTTGCTAACCTTTCCATGCTAAAGGTTTCCTTCATGGGTAGAAAGTGAGTTGATTTGGTTAATCGATCCACAATTACCCAAATCGCATCATTACCTTTTCTGGTTTTGGGTAACTTAGCAACAAAATCCATTGTTATGAGTTCCCATTTCCACACAGGCATTTCTAATTGTTGGAGTAACCCTGAAGGTTTCTGGTGTTCTGCCTTAACTTGTGAACAAGTAAGACACTTAGATACATACCTAGCTATGTCCTTTTTCATTCCTATCCACCAGAAATTACTTCTTAAATCTTGGTACATCTTATTATTTCCAGGGTGCATGGTATACCTAGATTTATGGGCTTCCTCTAAAATCTTATTTCTTAAATTTCCTTGCTTAGGTACCCAAATTCTTCTTTTATGGAATCTCCATATTCCATCAGTCCCTTGCTCTAATTCCTTTGTTCTTCCTTTCATTCCTTCAGCCTCATCCTTGATTGCTGTGGCTTGAACATTTTCCAGTTGTTCCATTAAGTCTAATTGTAAACTTAATCTAAGAGCACGAACTCGCTTTTGCTTTTCGTGATACTTACGACTTAAGGCATCTGCAACTACGTTTGCTTTTCCTTCGTGATATTGAATATCACAGTCGTAGTCACTTAGAATTTCCATCCATCTTTTTTGCCTCATATTCAATTCTTTTTGCCAAAATATGTACTTTAAGCTTTTATGATCTGTATAAACAATAAACTTACTTCCATACAGATAGTGTCTCCAAATCTTAAGGGCAAAAATTATCGACCCTAATTCGAAGTCATGTGTAGTATAGTTTTCTTCATGCTTTTTCAATTGCCTTGAAGCATACGCAATTACCTTTTTGCGTTGCATTAACACACATCCTAATCCTAACTTGGAAGCATCACAGTAAACTTCAAAATCTTCTGTCCCTTCTGGTAAAGCAAGAATTGGGGTGTTTGTTAACCTTTGTTTTAAAATTCTAAAAGCCTCTTCTTGCTTAGGTCCCCATTCAAACTTAACCATTTTACATGTTAGCTTAGTTAATGGCACAACTATCTTAGAGTAATCTTTAATAAAGCGCCTATAGTATCCAGCTAAACCTAGAAAACTTCTAATTTCTGTAGCTGATTGCAGGACCTTCCATTTGGTGATCGCTTCTATTTTAGCGGGATCTACATAAATACCGTCGTGATTCACCATGTGTCCTAAAAATTGCACCTCCTGTAGCCAAAACTCACACTTCAAAAATTTGGCGTAAAGCTTTTCCTTTCTTAACAAAGTTAAGAGTGCATGCAGGTGCTCACAATGTTCTTCCTGACCCTTGGAATAAATAAGTATATCGTCGATGAAGACAATTACAAATTTATCCAAATATGGTTTACAGATCCTATTCATCATGTCCATAAATGCTGCAAGAGCATTTATTAGTCCAAAGGGCATAACTGTAAACTCATAGTGACCATACCTAGTTCTGAAAGCAGTTTTAGGTATGTCTTCTTCTTGTACATTCAATTGATGATATCCTGAACGTAAGTCGATCTTAGAAAAATATCTAGCTCCGTGAAGTTGATCAAAAAGATCATCAATCCTAGGTAATGGGTATCGATTCTTAATTGTAACCTTATTTAATTCCCTATAATCGATATACATTCGCATCGAACCATCCTTTTTCTTTACGAACAACACTGGTGCTCCCCAAGAGGATGAACTAGGTTGTATGAATCCTTTACTGAGCAATTCATCTAATAGCTTTTTCAGTTCTAACATTTCGGTGGGTGCTAATCGGTAGGGTGCCTTTGCTACGGGTGTAGTTCCAGGAATCAAATGAATTCTAAATTCTACCTCCCTATCTGGTGGTAATCCTGGTAATTCTTCTGGGAATACATCCGGGTATTCTGATACTACAGGAATTTCCATAAGTTCCTTACCCTTAGTGCTAATGATTACTGAAATCATATACACTATTCCTTTCTTTTGTTCATAACTAGCAACTTTCATTACTGAAATGAACTTCATGGGTTTACGTGGTTTATCCCCTGTAATCATAATTACTTCTCATGTAGGTGCACGTATTTCTATAGAATTTTTATCACAAAGGATTCGAGCATGGTTGGCTACTAACCAATCCATTCCTAACACGACATCGAATCCAGCTAAATTCATAGGTAATAGGTTTGCAGAAAATTTATGACCTGAAAGTTCTATATTTTCTTTTTGCAAAACCATATCTATGTTAACAGAATTTCCGTCTGCCGTTTCTACTGTAAAAACTTGCCTATGTTTTGTTAAATGTAGCTTAAGAGCTTGGCAGAATGAAGTATTTATAAAACTTTGGTTTGCACCAGAGTCAAATAATACTTTTGCATAAAAGTTGTGAACTAAGAACGTACCAGCTATTATGTCAAGAATCAGTTCAGCTTCCTGCGTAGTCAATTGGAAGGCTCTTGCGTTCTTCTTGTTAGTCCCTTTAGCAGGTTTGGCCTTGTTATCTGCTGGTTTGACCAATTTAGGGCATTCTGGTCGGAAATGCCCAGCTTCTCCACAGTTGTAGCAGACCTTTGTTTTCTTTCTGCAATCTTCTTCACGATGTCCTAGTGTTTTGCAGAAGTTGCAGGGTTCCTTACATTTTCCAAAATGTTTTTTTTACAGTTTCTGCAGAACAACAGAGTGGAAGATTGCCTAGTTCCTCTTTTCTTGAAATTGCTATTATTACCCACACGAAATCCTTGGGTAATTTTCTGAGCCAATTCCTTCTTCCTGTTTTCTTCTCGTGTACCCACCAGTCCGTCAGTCAAAGTGTTGGCCAATTCCATCGCATCATCGATCGTGCGGGGTCTCGGAGCTTTGACAATATCACGTATCTCGCTAATTAAACCCCAAATGTAGCGAGAAATAAGTACCAGTTCTGGCGAAGCCAAAGTAGGCACAATTCGAGCATATTCGAAAAACTTTGAAGTATACCCTCGACAGTTAACATCCCCCATTCGGTGGTTTAGGAATTTATTCGCCATTTGCTCCTTTTCATATTCGGGGCAGAATTTCCTTTCCACCAGACACTTAAATTCTTCCCAACTCATGGCGTAGGCCATGTCACTTCCTTTGGCTTGTAACACCGTATTCCACCATTCTAATGCTTCTTCCTTGAAAAGGTGAGAAGCATACATGACTTTATCCTCCTCGACACATTAACTTATTTTAATTACTGCCTCGGTTTTCTCCAACCAATGCAGGACAGCAGTCGCCCCTTCATTGCCTGCAAATTCAACAGGTTTACAGGCAAGAAATTCCTTGTAAGTGCAACCAGGCGTTGCAGCTTTCATTCTCTTAAAAATTGGGGCATGTACTACATCATTATCATTATTATTAATGTTGCCACCTCCATTTATACTATTACTGAAGTTGTCTTCATGAGTACGCTTGCTAGGAATAATTGGTTGAGGTTCAACTGGATTTCGGGCAGCAGCAAGGATTGCTGGAATAGCATTGGTTATTCCTTGAGCAGCGATATTCTCTATATCTTGCCTATTCAGAAATTGATCTTCATTGTTTTGCTCGGATTGGTTAACTTCGTTAACTGGTTCATTACCAGCGTGTTCCATCTGGTAATTAATATATATAATTTATTAGCATAAAATGAATTAACAATCAAACATAATAAAACAATCGCACATAATCCAGTTAACACGTATAGCCAAAATTGTCGATTTTTTGACTTCCATATTTTATATATTACTATGCGTCCGTACACACCAGTTATCTTAAAAGAGTTTTATTTTTAGTTATTTTACATGATTATATTTTTATTACTATTATTTTGTTATTATACAATCACAACCACACAGTCACACCATCCCCGTTAGCTGGTATCTCAGAAACAACGTTCCCTCTCGTTAGGGATGAGATTTTTTACCGAAATACCGGTACCGTACCGGTATCGTACCGGTACCGTACCGATACCGTACCGTACCGATCATAAACGGTACCGGTAATAGATTTTTTGAAATTCGGTATCGGTAAAAAACGGTATCAGTATAGGTATTTTTCGGTAAATACCGGTTTTAATACTGAATTTAATAAGGAATTCCAATGGGTTTTTAGGTTGGATTACGAAGAGTCCAAGTCCAACTAATCTTATTGGCTACTACAATATACTGAACTAATATAACAAAACTAAACATAAAATCCAAAGGAAGGATCGTCTGAACTAATATAACACAACAACTCACGTTTTCTCTCGTTCCCGCTACCATTCGATTCGATCAAAGTCACGGTAATTATGCCGACAGGTAGATTAACCTTTAGTTTGTTGTTTTGTTTGTACGCTGATTTCGGAACCAAACACACTGTTATTCAAAGTAACACACAATCTATTGTTGTTTATTTTAATTGTTTCAGATTTGATTTATTAGTGACTTACAGTTATTCAAATTTTTGTGTGTTTTAGCTAATTTTGTTTGCTGTTGTGCTTCATTTCACATATCGAGGGTTCAACATAGGAATTATATTATGTAATTGCATATGCATTAGCTATTTCGTGTGGTGTATTGTTATTGACTAATAAGTTTCAGCCTAGTTACATGATCATATTGTCCTTCACATATTTACATTTGAAAAAAAAGAGTTAAAATGGATGGGTTGCACATGATATTTTTTGGGTAAAACAATGGATGACACCAAAGCGGTACCAATGTGGTAAATTACCGAAATACTGGTACCGATACCGGTACCTTACCGGTACCGAATCTATAAATACGGTACGGTAATCGGTATCCACATTTCCTCAATTTTGGTAACGGTATTTACGGTATCGGTACCGGTACGGTACCGGTATCATACCGATCTCATCCCTACCTCTCGTCGTACTTCCAGGAGATCCGTTCTCCCACCTCCCGGATTCGATTCCCTACGTCCACCACCTCCTCGCCATAATGGCGGAGTTCAGCCAAGTTCTCATTACTCATAGGTGGGTGTAGTGGAGGCTCCGTATCAAATTGGGGAAAAAAGATATTAGGGTTATTCAGGAGATTTTGAAACTGCCAGTCGGTGGTCCACCACTCTTCTAGCTCTGTTGGTAGCGGTTGGGTGTGGATAATAGGATCTGGGATCTCAGGCTCTAGATCAACTGGAAGTTGTGCTTCCGCTGGGTAATTAAAGAGGTTTTCATCGGCAGGTCCGATGAGGTCACTAAGTGCCAGTTTATGATCCAGCTCTTCCTACGATGGCATTTCCTGGTCTTGCCTGGAACTTTCTCCGATCTCTATTCCCTTGCCTTTATTCATTGGATCCTCAGTCTGTATAACTTTTCGTGTTGCTGGTTTCTTCCTACGCACACGCCTCCAACCTACAAATCTTCTTTTCTTTCTCGGTTTGGGTTTCTCTAGAGGTTAAGCTTGAAATTTCATAGGTTCATCAGTGTCGACACAATAACCGGTAAAGTCTCTGGAAACTTCCACATTAACATAATAGAGATTGAGATTCTGAAGAGCTTCAGACAACTCATTCATGCTGTTTAGCAGATATGAAGAAACATTAAATATTAATTACAAATTTCTAACACAATTATACAAACAAATTGATTAAAACGAAATATTACGATTTTCATATATATATATATATATATCTTATTACAAATTACAACTGAAATTCGAAATATACTAGTGGTTATGCATCCATAAATTATTTTAGTCTAGCTAGGTTATTTATGTAAAGTTTATTCTGTCTCTTCTACTAGGTTGTTGTCTAATTGATGAAGTTCTGTTAAGGTTTCTGGCTCGTAGGTGGCATAGGTGCTGGTACTGGTTTGGCGATTCAACTATAGGTTAACATTTATTGTTGTAGTAGCTAACATGTAGAGATTTTCCCATTGTTTGTCTAATTCATCTTCCCATGGTGGGTTATTACCTGTTTCCTGAGTCTCTTTATTAACTATCACTCCTTTTGTTTGTGACTTCTTTATTTTCTCTTGACTTTTTCTAATAATCCAACTTCTTTTCTTAGGGGTAAGTGGTTTCTGAGACTGTGCCTTACGAATAAATATTCATTCCTTAGTATCTGCTGAGTATCCTGAGGAATTTGATTGAAATGAGGTTCCCTTATCTTTTGGTGAGCTATCTAATTGACGATAGATGTCCGAAATTCTTTGCTTACCCATACTGGAGATTAACAAATAGTCAAATAACACAAAAACACATAATCACATAATGGCAATCAGAAAAAGTAAGTATTCTAAAATACTTAATTGGCTTAAATCAGTGGCTCTGATACCACCTTTTTCTGTCACGGCCCACGTCCCCTGTTTTACCCGGTCAAGGAGCCGCGGGCAGAAAACCCGTGGTATTTATTATTTGAGTTGGCAGCGGAAGTTTAACGGGATCTTTTTAAAACTTGAAAATGCCCAATTTATTTTATTTCACAAATTGGGAATAACACCCATAATATACAATAAAGGTGACTTCTCACGGAAATCCCCTGTTTTACAAAAACATGTTTCTTTATTTTTATTGAGCCACTTCTTCAAGCTTGTAGTGCTACGCGTCACTTTTTCCTTGATCACAGCAGATCACCTGAAACATGTTTTAAAAAGGTTTTATCAGCAGGGAAATACTGGCGAGTCACTCAAGTTGCACAAAACGACACATTGTTATAATATACAGTATTAAGGGTGATTACATTGTTTCTATCAACCAATTAACCCAAATTGGTATTTGTCACTTGACTATATCTGTGACTATGGTCAGATCACCCATTGGCTAACCCGTTGTCCAATGGTGACGGGAATAAAGTAATGTATACAAAACCCCACATACCGGCAGTAATTGAAGATTACAAAGACTTAATCCCTGTAATTATAACCTTGAAAACATTTAGGGTTTTGGAAAGCAATATGATAAAAAGAGAATGACTCATATTGCAGATTTAAACGGGCAGCGTTTAGCCTACTGATTTTAGCATGGTTAACCTAATTCAAATAATAATGCACACGAAAACTAGGTTAGTAACTTAATACAACTTTTACGACAACTCACGAGATTCAAAACCTTCCCAATGAATGACAAAGTGCGATACTTAAACATCCATCGAATTTATGACAAATGACAAAGCATAACCCGAGTTTGGGCAGCACTTAAACATCCATTGGATTAGTTTTTATCGATCGGACATTAAATCATAGCAGTGATCGAGTTATTACCCTGTTATCGCGGCAGAATTTCGTGATTGTGTGTGTTTTTGGAGTAATCAGACGATATCTCACTGTACGAATTGAATTTTATCGTCGAACCAATGCCAAACTTCAAGTGCCATACCCCTCTATATATACTGGAAAAACAGCTCCCTCGCGTGGCGCGATGGGCTGGCGCGTGGCGCGAGGGGCACCCCCTAGCATAGGGTAGCCTCGTGTCTTAGTAGCTTGGGTGAGTCGACGGTTCGTTAAATTTCGAATTCTATCGAAAACTATTTAGATAATATCAACTAGGAAATACCCCCCCTGAGTTTTAGGGTCCCTGATCCTAATTCTGATTGTTCTGAAAATTTTAGGGGTCATGCAATATTATTTAGGGGTCTTAATTAAGGTTTACTATTGGACAAAATAAAATAAGAAATAGGACTTTTGGGTGAGAGTCGTTACATATATCATCAGTTTGTTAGCTTCAAGACGACAAAACGTTTATGGGATGCATTGAAGACGAGAGGTATAGGAAATGAAGTGTCACACAAATTGCGACATGATCTACTCAAGAAGGAGTTTGATGGGTTCACGTGTATGGAAATGGAATCTTTGGGAGACTTGACAAGTCGATATTATCACTTGTTGACTGAGTTAAGTAACTTTGGGGTAGTAGTGACTCTAGAAGAAGTTGTTATAAAGTTTGCCGACACATTACCAGCTCATTGGAATGGTTTCTTGGAAATCTTGAAATACAACGACACTTTGGCTGCGACAAATATTAATGATTTCATTCAACTCTTGGAGAACAAAGATCAAGAAGAAATCAGGAAGGCCAAAAGGATTCCAATGCCACAGAATCCTGATATGTACTATGGAAACTGTGGAGGTTCTAGTACGGTTGCAAGACCCGTTCAACATGCTCCGCTACAAATGGCGTTTGTCTCAAGCACTGACTTGTATGGAAATCCAATACAGCCAGTTCCTCAGCAGCCAACCCAAAGTTCTCCTATAGCAAGAGATATGTACGGAAATCCTCTACCAGTTCCACAACAAGCCTGTTATGGAAGCACCTCATCTGCTGGTCCGTCATCTAATCCGAATACAGTTCGGCTCGACACTTCAAGCTTCTCGAAAGTAAGTGTTGAAGTAGCAAAAGAACATATGGAGCTACAGAACGCTTTGGTGAGCCCGTATTGTGGGTTAGTAGAAGGCCATATTGGAAACGTCAATCTGACACAAGAAGATTATCAGCAGATTGATAAGGAGGAAATGGATTTGATGGACATCAAATGGGCTTTTGCTAGTGCTGTTAGGCGAGCTAAGGACTTCATGGAAAGGACTGGCAGAACCAGCTTGGAAAGCAAGAAAGATACCAAGTATGGGTTCGATAAACAGTCAGTCAAGTGCTTCAATTGTGGTGAACGAGGTCACTTCAAGAGAGAATGTACAAAGCTAGCTCAACATGGGAACCAGAATCCGTTCAGGAATCAAGGCAATCAAGGTAACCAACAGAATCAGAATCAAAACAGGAATAACGAGCGTACGTTGATGCCTGTTAACAACCCAAATCAAGCAGGAGCATCAAATGCCGACTAGGCTCTTGTGGTACAAGTCGATGAAGGTTGTGACTGGTCAATTCAGTTGGGAAATGATGTTCAGGATGGAACAGCTTATTTTGCTGAGGTTGTCAAGGATCTGAAACACGCTAGTGGTGGAGAATCTTCCGCCAGTGGTGGTGAATCTTCTGAAGATGAAGACAGTTCTGGTTACAGTAGAAGTTCAGATGAAGAATCCTCAACTTCAGGCGATGATCATTTGGATGGCACGTCAAGTGTGTCAGTCGATACAGATGTTGATGAGCTATTGGGAAAAGCTGCAGCAGGAAATCATAGAAGATCTATATTGGTGGATCAAGCTGCTTATTCTTCTTTTTCTAATCATTCAGCCTTTATGGCTAATGTCGGCAGTTCATCAAGTCAGGTATGTGTCGATAAACCAACTTCTGATAGATGTGATAATTGTGTTAGTTTAGGTGATAAATTGTCGGACTTGCAAAGCAAGTATGACGTGACATATATCCACAATCAAAAGTTGATAGTGGATCTTTCAAAATGTAAAGAGGCTAACATGTTTTACGAAAACCATGAAAAAGAGTTTAAATCGGTGATTGAAAAGTTAAGAAAAGATAAAACCGAGCTAACAAAAATGGTTTCAAGAAAACAAACTGACATAAATTGTTATATCAATCGCCTTGAGGTCATACAAAAAGAGTTAGCCTGTGCAAAGTGTGAAAGTGAGGCGATCCAGCTTAAGCTAGATAGTTACTCAAACTCTAGATATGTGTTGGATCACATCATTGACATACAAAAAGAGAAAAAGGATGTCACGTGCATTGGATATAAGAAATGTCCACCACCTGTTAGACACAATTATGATGCACTGCCTGATGAAGAGAATAGAACTTATTTTGAGCAATCTGTTCCTTTAGACATTGAGGAATTTGCAACCGGACTTGGATACAAAAAGGAAGTATCATCAGATTCGGATGTATTAGCAGATACGAAAGTGTCAACTGCTGAACAAAATCAGGATCCTCCAGTCATTGTTGAGGATGCTGATCCTTCAGATGATGAATCCGATGATACTGACTCTGCACAATCTGATGCGGATATCAAAGAAGAGGACATACCTCTCGAGAATCACATTCTATGTGACCCTCCCACAAAACCTGCTAAGACTGTTCAGGTCGAGTCCATGTCTGCAAAAGAGTCTGAGCGTGTGAATTTGCTGTACACTCTTGTTGGTGATGATAAAATCTATTCAGACAAAGATTGTCCGATTAAGAGTGTAAATCAATCTTTAATCAGTAAAGTTTTTAAAGATTCGACAAGTAGGTTTTTGGGAAAGTCGGCTTCACATGTTGTGGTAACACAATGCCCTTCGATTCCAAAAGCTGATGTTCGAAAACAATATGGAAATCAGAAATTACCAAGAGTGAAAAAGCAGCAAAATCATACCAAACCAAAAGGTAAATCAACGACTCAAGGTCGAAAGGAACCGAACCAAAAGAAGAACAAAAGGGTAAACTTTGTGAAATCAAAGGGAACAGATAAATTGGAAACTTTTGCAAATAAATCTAACTTGGATCATATCAATCAAGTTAAATTTTTGAAAAGAAATGAACAAAACAGTTCAAAACCAAGTACCTCGGGATTACAAAGTTCATCAACAAGACAGTCATATGATACTTCGGGGTTTGTTGATCGAAGATCATGTTTTGAGTGTGGTGAAATTGGACATATCATCCGAAATTGTCCATATCTTCATAAACTAAAAGGCAAAATTGATGGTCCCCGTGAACAAGATTACGGAAAGCTATCCGTTTCTACAAAGCAAGATCCCCATCTTGTAAAAGAAAGGGAAAAGAAACAGAAACGCCAACAAGTCAAGGTAATTGAGAAAGCACTTAAAACCGATGTGTTTCAAAAACAATCTGTTTCAGTTAAACCAGAAACTTCAAAAACTTCAAACAATCACGAAGTTAGAGTTTCAAACAATCAAACTAGTAAAACTCAACAGACATGGAAACCTAAAATGACCACAACTTCAGGGGGAGCATCACAATTTCCAAATCATCGAAAAATTGAAGTAACTTTTGTCGATGAAAATGGAAGACCCAAGACCACAAAGGCTTGGGTCCCCATCTCCAACTAATCATGTGAGTTCATGTGCAGGGTGTTCCAGGAGGAACTATCAGTAATCATTGGATTGTTGATAGTGGGGCATCCAGGCACATAATAGGCGACATGAAGCTTCTCTACGACGTTAAATCTATTAGAGGAGGTTATGTTGCTTTTATTGGAGATAAAGGCGGATATATTACTGGTGAAGGAATGATATCCAACGGGGTTGTAAGCTTTGACAAGATCAACTTTGTGCAACAACTTGATCACAATCTTCTCAGCGTTTCACAAATCTGTGATAAGCAGTCAGTACACTTTGATGCAAATGGATGTTACGTGTTGAAACCCGGCTTCAAGATTCCAAAAGAATGGATTCTCTTATCTGCTCCAAGGATTAATGATTTGTATGTCCTTGATATGAGCCAAGCAATTACAACGTCTGCACAAGCAACTTGTTTCGTTTCCAAAGCCACAGAAAAGGATTCAATCTCTTGGCATATACGGATGGGTCACATTCACCTACGCAAAATGAATCATTTGGTGTCGAATGAATTAGTGAATGGTGTTCCTCTTAAAAATTTCCATCTTCAAGACGTCTGTTTTTTATGCCAAAAAGGAAAGCAAAGCAGGAAACGACACCCTACAAAGAAGATTAACACCGTGGCAATTCCGCTTGAACGTTTGCACATGGATTTGTTCAGTCCTGTCAAGCATAAAAGCATCAGGAATGATCAGTACTGCCTCGTGGTGACTGATGATTATTCAAGATTTTCTTGGGTGGCGTTTATGGCACACAAGAGTGACACTTTCGGAATTATCAAAAACTTTATCATTCAGATTGAGAATCTGTATACTCTGAAGGTTAAATGGATTCGCAGCGACAATGGAACAGAATTTAAGAATCATGCCATGGAAGAGTTTTGTAGATCAAAAGGTATTCTTCACGAATTTAGTGCGGCTTACACTCCTCAACAGAATGGTGTCGCTGAGCGTAAAAATCATACATTCATCGAGACTTCTAGGACGATGTTGGTAGAGTCGCAGTTGCCCATTCCATTCTGGAGTGAAGCTGTGGCCTTACAGTCAAAAGACACAACAGGACCTGCTTCAAGCTTCTTCACAAACGGAAACCAGATTTGTCATATCTTGAACCGTTTGGAGCTCCTTGCACAATGATCGATCCTAATGGAAAGTTTGGGGCAAAAGCTATTGAAGGTTACTTTCTTGGTTATGCCACCCCGAACTTAAGAGTCTGGAATCTAGAGACAAAAAGGGTTGAGGAAGGGTCTGAATTCAGAGTACAAAGGCACACATTGCCAGTCAAATGTCCTGGTCAGCCTTGGATGTTTAAGTACGATGACTTTTTCAATTCGATCAATATTAAAGAAGTTGAAGAAAGTGTTGCGGCAAAGATGTTTTTCGTGAGTGACAACGTAACAGATTCACCGTTGGTTCGTCCAATTATTGTCAACAATCAAGATCCATCTTCAGTTAACAATAATGCTCTCGACAATGAGGATTTTCACGATGCTAGCGAACTGAACGAATCTTCAGAGGATGATGAATTTCTCGATGCAGACCAAGAAGCTGTTCATGGTACTTCAGAGGCTACACCTCCAGTGGACGCCCCTAAAACAGCTGAAGCTACTGCATCATCCTCTTCGACAGTTCCGGGTATTAAATTGGTTGTTGATCTCAATCTCAACAATCTGGGTACAAATATTCAAGTTCAAGATAATCCAGAAACAAGGATTCACAATACCCATCCTCAACAAAACATCATCGGAAATGTACAAAGTGGCATATAAACAAGAAACATGTTGCAAAACAACAACAATGCAGGCTTGTATGCAGAAATCCGAGAATCTGGTCAACAAAATGATTGGTCCTTCGCGTGTTATGTTTCACAAGAAGAACTAAAATCTATTAAAGAAGCTTTGAAAGATAATTCTTGGGTTGAAGCAATGCAGGAAGAACTGCAGCAATTCCAGAAGCTAGGTGTATGGAAACTCGTTGAGAAACCTGAGAACTACAAGAAGATTGGTACCCGTTGGGTTTATAAGTACAAAAAGGATGACCGTGGAGTAGTGATTCGAAACAAAGAAAGATTTGTCGTTCAAGGTTTTCGTCAGATTGAAGGGATCGACTACAACGAAGTTTATGCACCAGTTGCACGTCTCGAAGCTATTCAGATTTTTCTAGCCTATGCGTCCTTTAAAGGATTCAAGGTTTACCAGATGGACGTGAAAAGTGCATTCTTACATGGTGTGGTTGAAGAAGAGGTGTATGTCGAACAGCCTCCAGGTTTTGAAGATCCTATTCAACCTGATCGAGTTTGGTTGCTGAACAAAGCTCTCTTACTCTACATCAAGCACCACGAGCTTGGTACGTGACGGGTGGTCCATAGGACAACCCTTTATGATGTTAAAAGACAAGTTTATCCCTCATTTAATTGTGTAATTATCTTGAATTAGATAACTACTGTTGCTTATGTTTCAGGTGTGGTTCGGGAGCTAAAAAGGGATAAAACACAGCTTTGGAAGGTTTGGAGATGAACGTGTCGTGCGTGGAACGAAAGAAGAAACAAAGCACAACATTCAGGGTGCCACCGTAATTTACGGTGCCACCGTAATTTACGGTGGCCCTGAAAAACAACCAAATCCCACCGTAACTCAGGAAAGATCTACCGTAACAATATGATGACCACCGTAATTTACGGTGGTACCATAAATTACAGTGGAGGCTGCGACAGAATCGTAACTGCCCTCATTAAATCAGTTTTTGGGTGTCTTTTCACATGATCTCATGATTGGGACGTTTCTCTGGAGTCTAGGGGCGATTTTGGCTGATTGCACTTGGTTCCAAACAATTTCTAACATTCGGTTTATGTTTTCGATTGGTATGAACACTAAACTTGTTGTTATGATGATTCACCAAGCTATGTCTGGCTAAACTTTCGGTGATCATCTTAGGTGAAGGTTTCTCTTGAACTTTTGTGTGTTTATTTCTGAATTTCTAGAATGATAACTTGTGTTTGCTTGATTATCATGGTGTATGCATAATTTTTTTGTAGCTTGTTAATTGATAGTGCAATTTCTAGTCTCAATCGTGCGTTCTTGGTGCCGTTGGCAATCGAGATATCACGGGAAGGGTTAGGGTTGGTTATTGATTAATTGGTCATCGGGAAACAACCTCGCGTTTATATAATCCGAGTACTTTGTTCCCTTTTATCACTTCAATTATCTATACACGAGTTATGTCTATGTAACTCTTTCTAGTTGGAATTTCACACAATTGTTAAAAGAAACTGAATCCTAAGATGGTCATTGTTCTCCTAATCTGTTTTACAACCAACCTTTGATTTGAAATTAATTAGTTAAGTTTAGTTTTAAAACCAAACAATCCAAACTATTGATCTTTACCTTCTGCAATTTTGGTTAATTTTAGTTAAAGTGCAAGGCTACATAATCGGCATATTTTCCACATACTCCCTGAGTTCGATACCCACTTACCACTATCTATAGTTGTTATTGGGAATAAATTTGCGTGACCACGACATCACGTCAAATTTTGGCGCCGTTGCCGGGGAGTTGTGCGCAACGTGTGTCAGTTTGTTAGTTTTGCTTTGTTATTTTCGGATTTACACTGGTGTGTTTAGTGTGCAGGTTCTACAGGCGCATGCATACTAGAGGCTCGCATAAAGCATCACCATTGTCCTTTGATCCGGAGATCGAAAGAACGCTAAGACAAAACAGAGTTTTAGTAAGAGAAAACAGAATTATTAGTTCACCTACATCACCCATCACACCACGAAACATCATGCAAGAATCTCAAGTACCACCCACAACGGGTCAAACGACCTCATCATTTATACCTACTTCCACACAACCATCACCAAACACAACCATACCAAATTCCACTACGATTCCTACTCCACCTCGTGACACTACACCAACCAACACCACACAACCGATTACTACTCAAAGTGAACCCAATCTTACCTTTAGTCCTTCAGCCACAATCCCACCATTATCACACTTCTTCCCTCCATCTACAGGTCAATCATCTTCCCACTATTCAATACCACCAAATTCAACCATTGTCCAAGCTACTTCAACATTCAGACCATCGAACCCATCAGGTTTTCAATACTCTACCCTTCTATTTGGGCAATCTTCGGGTATAGGGGGAGATGGATATGAGGAAGGTTATGAAGATTTTGAGGGTTATGATGAAGACGGGTATGCTTATGGGGGTTACGGTGATCAAGGAGAGTTCGGTTATGTGCAAGGTCAATCTCAAGGGATGGTAAGTGTAGGTGGAATGCCACAACAACAACAACTCATACCACAACATATTCGGCCAAGACCACAAGGGCTACAAGTGCAACGCCCTACACCATTGCAACAAGTTCGCCCACAAAATGTACAATCTCAATTCCAAAGGCCGATTCAACACCAACCGATGCCACAACAGCAATTTCAACAACCATTCGCACCACAAGGTCATATACAAAGGCCAATGGGTCCGATTCGACCAAGGGTTCGGTTGGGTGTGCCAAGAAGGCATCTTAGAGAACATGCAAGAGGAATTGAAGCACATTTTAGGCCGGTAATCACTCAAAATCCCTCACCGGTAGTTATTCCTCACAATGATCAAGGGAGGACTTTTGAAGTGTGAACAAATTCTTTGCAAAGTTTGCCGAAATATAAAGGGCTAGCAACGGAGGAACCGTATTTCCACTTAGAGGCCTATGACTCAATTTGCAATACTCTTGGGAGTCAAGGTTTTTCGGCTGATGATGTCAAGTTGGTCCTGTTTCAATTTTCTTTGGAGGACAAGGCAAAGAAGTGGTTCTACACTTTGCCTTCAGCATCTATTTATACTTGGGCGGAGATGCAAAAAAATTTCCTAGATGAATTTTATACCGCTCAAAAGACTAACGATGCTAGGAAGGGGTTGAGGAGTTTTCAACAACAACATGGTGAAATGTTCCATGAGGCATTTGAACGTTTCAATATGATGATCAAGAATTGCCCTCACCATGGGATTGAACTTTGGGAGTTGATGAACGCCTTTCACGAGGGGTTGAGTGCCGAAGATGCTCGTGACTTAATGTCCATTACCGGTGGGACTTTTGGTACAAATTACGAGAATGATGATTGGGAGTTTTTGGAGAACATGGCAATTACATCAAAAAGAAAAGCTCAAGCATCGAGGAGAGCACGACCGGCCATTGCCCGACCTCAAGTGCACGCAATAGATGATGGTAATGTTCAAACCACTAACCAAATTTATGATGTTTGTGCATTGTGTAATGAAATAGGTCACGCGGCTGAAAATTGCCAAGGAATGGTGGAAGGGCAATACGAAGAAGTTCATGCGGTTCGAGGTCAAGGAGGGGGTGGTAGAAATTACAACAACATGAATTCTAATACTTGCCACCCCGGGTTGAGGAACCACCCAAATTTTCGGTATGGGAACCCTTCAAATCAAGCTAACCCGAACTTTCAAGGTAGCCAAGGTAACTTTGGTTCGCGCCAACCTTACAACAATCAAAGTGGATATCGAGGTGGGAACAACCAAGGGTATCAAAAGCAATATCAAACGGGTCAAGAACAAGGGGGGTCTTCGGGTGGAAATGAGATGATGGAAATGCTAAAAAGCATGCAAGCGGAGATGCAAAAACGGAACCAACTTGATGAAGTTCGAATGCAAAAGGATGAGGTTCGTGACAAAAACATCCAATCACTAACAACTCAAATGGGTCAATTAGCAACTGATGTGGCGGAATTTAAGAAAAACAAAGGTCAACTTCCTAGCGACACTAAGGTAAATCCTTCACATGGTTCGTCACGAGGTAATGTTAATGTTCATCATGTTAGTGTTTTAAGAAGTGGAAAAGAATTTAAAGCCAATTTGTCACCCGAATTGGTTGAGGGGGTAGTTGAGGACATCACGGGTAATGATAGTGATGATGAAGTTTCACCGGTTACACCTAAAGAATCAAATGTTAAAAAACTGGGGTTGGGTGAAAATAAAGAAAACGAAAAAAATGAAAAAGTTGAGGTTGAACCGAGTCAAGTCCTGTTTCCATCGGCTTTACTTGACCCGGAAAAGAAAAATTTTATTACATCAAGAGGTCCCCAAAAAGAAGAGTTGTGGGACATGTTTAAACAAGTTAAAATTAACCTTCCACTCCTTGATGCAATAAAACAAGTACCCGCTTATGCAAAATTTTTAAAGGAATTATGTACACAAAAGAGGCAACAAAAGAAGAAAATGCCTAAGCGGGTAGACTTAACCGGGCAAGTAAGTGCAGTTTTAAATGGGGAACTTCCTCCTAAGCTCCAAGATCCGGGCATGCCATTAATTAATATACAAGTTGGTAACTTTCAAATGGCAAATGCGTTACTAGATCTTGGAGCCGGAGTTAGTATTTTACCGGGGGGCTTATATGACCAATATGATTTTGGTCCGTTAGCTAGGGTGGAGACAACGGTTGTTTTGGCTGATTTGTCTCATAAGCTACCTCGGGGGATGGTTCAAAATGTAATTGTTAAAATTGATGAATTTTATTATCCGGTTGACTTTCTAGTCTTGGACTACTCATCCGCGGACCCAAAGCAACAACAAAACGTAACTTTGGGTCGGCCATTTTTTAGCACCGCACATGCAGTAATCGATTGTAGATTTGGTACAGTCGATATGATTTTGGGAACCGAAAAATGCGTTTGAATATTTTTACTAACAATTCTAATGCTAATGGTGTTGATGAGTGTTTTATGGCAGATATAGTTGAAGGATGCAGCCCGCATGAGTATGAGGAGGATGGTATGGATATTTGCTTGTGTGATTTTTCTGAACAGGTACATGCTTATGTACTCCGGGTTGAAGAGGAAAAACAAGATGCCATGGCTTTAAAGGAAGGTCGACCGTCGTGGACTCATCAATTCGAAGGCTTACCGGTGGAAATTAGCTCGGGTACAAAACCATCATTGGAAGAACCACCGAAGTTGGAACTCAAAGACTTGCCGAGCCACTTGAAGTATGCTTTCTTAGGGGATAATGACACTCTACCGGTCATTATTGCCTCTAATTTAGAGTTGGTGCAAGAGCAAGCATTGTTGGAGGTTTTGAAAGAAAACAAGGGAGCTATTGGATGGACGATTGCCGATCTCAAAGGAATTAGTCCATCAATCGTCATGCACAAGATTATTACCACCGAAGATGTAAAACCAACACGAGAAGCGCAAAGGCGATTGAACCCGAACTTAAGGGAGGTAGTAAAAAAGGAGGTAATCAAATGGTTGGATGCGGGAATCATCTATCCGATTTCGGATAGTGCTTGGGTGAGTCCCACCCAAGTTGTGCCTAAGAAGGCTGGCATTCAAGTAGTCAAAGATGAAAATGGTGAACAAATTGCCACTCGACCGGTCACCGGGTGGCGTGTATGTATTGACTATCGAAAGTTGAATGCCGCCACTTCTAAGGATCATTTCCCGCTACCTTTTATTGACCAAATTATTGAAAAATTATCGGGTCAAAAATATTACTGCTTTTTGGACGGGTATTCGGGTTACAATCAAATAGCAATACAACCGGATGACCAACACAAGACCACCTTCACTTGTCCATATGGTACCTTTGCCTTTCGGCGAATGCCATTTGGCTTGTGCAACGCACCGACAACTTTCCAACGATGTATGATGAGTATTTTTTCGGACATGGTTGGAGAGTCGCTTGAAGTATTTATGGATGACTTTTCCTTTTTTGGCACTAGTTTCGAATCTTGTCTCAACGAATTACAAAAAGTTTTAAAAAGATGTGTTGAGAAAAATTTAGTGCTTAGTTGGGAGAAAAGTCATTTCATGGTGCAAGAGGGTATTGTGTTGGGTCACATAATTTCGGAAAGGGGAATGGAGGTGGATAAGGCAAAAATAAGGGTAATAGCATCTTTGCCACCTCCGAAAAATGTCAAGGGTGTAAGGTCATTTTTGGGACATGCGGGGTTCTATAGACGTTTCATAAAAGGTTTTAGTGTTATCACCAAACCTTTATGCAATTTGTTATTAAAAGATGTCCCATTTGATTTTACTAACGAGTGTATGCAAGGTTTCACTGTTTTGAAGGAACACTTGGTCAAAGCTCCTATTTTGCAACCACCGGATTGGTCAAAGCCGTTCGAGATAATGTGTGATGCAAGCGACACTACTATTGGTGCAGTTTTGGGTCAACGGGTTGATAAAAAGCCGGTGGTGATTTACTATGCAAGCAAGACTTTATCCGAAGCGCAACTCAATTACACCACAACCGAAAAAGAGTTATTAGCGGTGGTGTATGCTTTGGATAAGTTTCGTGCTTATATTTGGGGGAGCAAGGTGGTGGTTTATTCGGATCATAGTGCGGTCTGATTTTTTGATGGAGAAGAAGGATGCAAAGCCCCGTTTAATTCGGTGGGTGTTGTTATTACAAGAGTTCGATTTAGAGATCCGAGACAAAAAGGGAAGTGAAAACGTAGTAGCGGATCACTTGTCTCGGATTCCGGTGGAAGGGATCGACGATGTTAGTGAAATAAATGAAAGTTTTCCCGACGAGCAACTCTTAGCCGTTTCCACCTTTGTTGCACCGTGGTATGCTCACTACGTAAATTACTTAGCCACGGGTGCCATCCCAAGTCATTGGACCAAGAAGCGAAGACAACAATTTATGGTCCAAGTGAGGCAATACATTTGGGATGAACCGGATCTTTTAAAGATTGGGCCGAATCAAGTGATTAGGAGGTGTGTGCCCGAAACGGAAGTGTTGGAAATTTTGACCCATGCTCATTCATCCGCATGTGGAGGTCACTTTAGTGGGTATAAAACGGGCTACCGAGTTCTTTCATGTGGGTTTTATTGGCCCACAATTTTCAAGGATGCATGTGAGTTCGCTAGAAATTGCATAAATTGTCAAAAGATGGGAAGCATATTGAAAGTTATTATCTTTGTCTTGAAAAAAAAATCAGAAAGAAAAGAAAAAAAAAGAAGAGGAAAAGCAATGAAAAATGAAAAAAAAGAAGAAGTGATATTTAGTTATCTTGAATATAGTAGTTAAGCTTGGTAGTTGTTTGTTTGTTTCTTTGTGTAATAAAAGACCGGGTCAAGTTTTCGCTACTTCATATATATTCCATTTCCTACCGATGCACCTAGCCACGTTACAACCTTGAAAGTCCCTTTGATTTGATTCATGTTTGACACGATTTAGGAGAAGGATTGATTTAGGTACAAGCTTATAGTTGTGCAACCGCCCATTAGCCTTTGTGTGTCTAGCTCACATTGCTAGTGCTTACTTGTTACCGAGAGGAGAGACATAGCGAGGGGTGCGTTATTTTGGGTGTTAAAAAGGGGTTAGTAAAAAGACTACATGTTTTTGCTTGGTTTACATTGATCGCTTATTTTGAAAACGGTTTGATGAGTTGTTTGGACAAGCAACGGTTAAGTGTGGGGATGTGACGGGTGGTCCATAGGACAACCCTTTATGATGTTAAAAGACAAGTTTATCCCTCATTTAATTGTGTAATTATCTTGAATTAGATAACTAGTGTTGCTTATGTTTCAGGTGTGGTTCAGGAGCTAAAAAGGGATAAAACGTAGCTTTGGACGGTTTGGAGATGAACGGGTCGTGCGTGGAACGAAAGAAGAAACAAAGCACAACATTCAGGGTGCCACCGTAATTTACGGTGGCCCTGAAAAACAACCAAATCCCACCGTAACTCAGGAAAGATCTACCGTAACAATATAATGACCACCGTAATTTACGGTGGTACCGTAAATTACGGTGGAGGCTGCGACAGAATCGTAACTGCCCTCATTAAATCAGTTTTTGGGTGTCTTTTCACATGATCTCATGATTGGGACGTTTCTCTGGAGTCTAGGGGCGATTTTCGCTGATTGTACTTGGTTTCAAACAATTTCTAACATTCGGTTTATGTTTTCGATTGGTATGAACACTAAACTTGTTGTTATGATGATTCACCAATCTATGTCTGGCTAAACTTTCGGTGATCATCTTAGGTGAAGGTTTCTCTTGAACTTTTGTGTGTTTATTTCTGAATTTCTAGAATGATAATTTGTGTTTGCTTGATTATCATGGTGTATGCATAATTGTTTGTAGCTTGTTAATTGATAGTGCAATTTCTAGTCTCAATCGTACATTCTTGGTGTCGTTGGCAATCGAGATATCACGGGAAGGGTTAGGGTTGGTTATTGATTAATTGGTCATCGGGAAACAACCTCGCGTTTATATAATCCGAGTACTTTGTTCCCTTTTATCACTTCAATTATCTATACACGAGTTATGTCTATGTAACTCTTTCTAGTTGGAATTTCACACAATTGTTAAATGAAACTGAATCCTAAGATGGTCATTGTTCTCCTAATCTGTTTTACAACCAACCTTTGATTTGAAATTAATTAGTTAAGTTTAGTTTTAAAACCAAACAATCCAAACTATTGATCTTTACCTTCTGCAATTTAGGTTAATTTTAGTTAAAGTGCAAGGCTACATAATCGACATATTTTCCACATACTCCTTGAGTTCGACACCCACTTACCACTATCTATAGTTGTTATTGGGATTAAATTTGCGTGACCACGACATCACATCAGTACGCAACCTTATCTAATTATCTGCTAGAGAATGGATTTCGAAGAGGTCTTATCGATTGCACTCTCTTCATTAAAGAACAAGATGGAGATCTTCTATTGGTACAGGTATACGTTGATGATATTATATTTGGTTCTACTAACGATGTTTTGTGTAGGAACTTTGAGCGCATTATGCAGGATAAATTCGAGATGTGCGCATTGTGGGAAATGAATTTCTTTTTGGGCCTACAAGTTCAGCAAACTGAGTCTGGGATATTCATCCATCAGACTAAATATTTTGGTGACATCTTAAGCCGATTCAAGATGTCTGATGCAACGCCCATTGGTACCCCACTGCAGCAAAATCATGGAATTAATCCGGACTTGAAGGGTGAAGTTGTTAGCCCCTCATACTACCGCGCAATGATCGGATCTCTTATGTACCTCACAGCATCAAGACCAGACATAATGTACCCAACGTGCCTGCTTGCCAGATATCAAGTGAACCCGAAGGCCTCACCTCTTGCAGCTGCAAAAAGGATTTTTCGTTATTTGAAGGGTTGCCCTGACACCGGTCTATGGTACCCTAGGGATAATAACTTTGACTTGATCGCTTTCAGTGATTCTGATTTTGGCGGATGCAAAATCGACGGCCAATCCACAACGGCTGGATGTCAGTTTTTAGGAAATCGCCTAGTCACATGGCAGTGCAAGAAGCAGACTTGTGTCGCTACATCAACATTCGAAGTTGAATACATTGCTTCCTCAAGTTGTTGCTCCCAAGTCCTGTGGATCCAACAACAAATGCGCGACTACGGTTTTGAATTCCTATCTACTTCTATTTACGTTGATAATTCTGCTGCCTTACAGATCACTAGAAATCCTGTGCAGCACTCAAAAACCAAACACATCGAAATCAAATATCACTTCATACGTGATTGCTTTGATAAAGGGTTTATCGATGTTGTTAAGGTCCACACCGATGACCAACATGCCGACCTTTTTACCAAAGCATTTGACAAATCAAGATTTGACTTTTTATTAATGGTAAACGGCATTAACGTCAAGCAAGAGTAAAACCAACATCGGAAAATCATTTTTGTAAATATTTGTTTGTGTTTTTCTAAATTTCTCGTACTTTTTGCAGTTTAGGGGCAGTAGAAACGAAAAATACAAAATCATTGAAAAATTTTTAAAATCCAAAAACATCGAAAAATTTCAAAAACACAAAAACAGTAGAAAAACAAAAATGAGTTTCCTGGCGAACAAAAGAGAAAATGATAGTACATCAGTGGTCTGTCCAAACCTCTTTAAACCTTAAATGAAAAATGATAAGCAGCTCTATATAAGATGTATCGGTAGGCTCACAATCATTTTAAAGTGTGCAGGGTGATATAAACCTAAATCGACTGAAGACCAGGTGGGAACCGCTCATTGGCATATGATCTTAGCACCGAAATTTTGTTTGATAGATTGCCGAGGTTCTGAGATACGTGGTCTTTATGCTGTTTATCATCTGGGTATCATCGTTGTTTCTTTTACCGAAAACAACGGGGACGCAAGTCTAGATCTTCCAAGATACCATACATACGTGTACATATTCCATACGACCTCAATAAGTGATAAACAATCACATGTCCAATCAAAATAGGTGATAATATATCACAGCTTTCTTGCGGGAGTCAAGTTCGTCTCTTTGTTGTACGTTAGTACTGACCAGTTCACGGACTTGTTCATGTGCCCTCATGCATCGAATATCAAGTTCCTCATCAATAAGTGACTCTATCACATAGGGCTTGTTTTCAAATCAAAATAAGTGAGTATCTCACATTTTCATATACGTCAAAATAGATGATAAATGGTGTACTCACCAGTAAGATGAATTCCTGTGCATACCTTGATACGGGAATGTGTCGTGTGTGGATGGACACTGGTCAGTAAGTATAAATCATACCTTAACGTATCTCCTCGCCGCGATTACATCTGATAAGTTGAGCTTATGTGGAAAACAATACCGATAATCGTTATAGGATGCTTATCTAAACGTTAACAAATTGAACAACAAGAGCGCTTTGACATGACTGTACACTGATATGATTCTCTTACCTTCGAAACTCGCAAAAAGAATGTCTGTAAATATTTATTTAATGCTTTTAGTTTCTGTATCTTTGTATATATTTATTTACTGCTTTCAGTCTTTACATTTGAAATATTCAAAATACCAAAAAGATTTTGTTTCTATCTTATTTTCGATTGTACGATGTTGGAACTCGAGTCTTCGTCACTTGAAATCTGTTTCAAAACCAAATCGACTAAATCTTCATAATCGGTCAAAAATTTGCAAGTTTTGAAAGTTAAGATCTAAAATTGAACAATTTGTTAAACTTTCAAACTGTCGGACTGTAGTTGATTGAACAATGGTCACATATGTGTCGTTCGTTTATGTTAACTATATTCCTAGTGGTCGTTCTCATTATGCGTTTATATTTCTTGTATGTGCAGATGCTAAAGGCGAAGAGAACATGTTCGATGACAAGCTTCGGAATGAAGACACGACGTGGAGGCACTCAAAAGATAAAGATGATCGAGTTGCCGCTGATCTATCATCAACACCACAAGGATCTAAAGAATTGAAGATCAACAGA
Source organism: Helianthus tuberosus (assembly GCA_030545235.1). Lineage (NCBI taxonomy): Eukaryota > Viridiplantae > Streptophyta > Magnoliopsida > Asterales > Asteraceae > Helianthus > Helianthus tuberosus. The sequence continues at coordinate 5,601,970 of CM060358.1, forward strand.
TTCACGAGCATAACTCAAGGGAGAGCTTATGTTAAGGGGGAGTTTGTTAACACACTTCCTAAATGTAATGGGCAGTTTGTCGACATTCCTCCGTCGTGCGCCCCAGAGTTCAACACGCGAAGCACGGAGTGTGATGTGTGCGAGGGTGTATACAAGTTTAAGTATATTTTAAGCCATTTTTACCCGTTAGTCAAGTTTTAAATTTATAAAACACGATATTTTACTAACACCAAACACACATATGGGCAAGTGCATCCATCGTGAGCGTAGTATAGTGTTGGCAAGATAACGAGGTCGTCCAAGGACACAAGAGCTTTTAGTACCGGTTTATCCTCAACGTCTAATCAAATTAAAAGTTAGAAAAATGTTTTTAAACTAGAAAAATAAAAATTAACTAAAATGCTGAAAAATAAAATAAAAATAAAAATAAAAATAAAAATAGATAGACAAGATGAATCACTTGGCTCCGACTCGTGTTTAGTGTAACCTTTGATTATTTCCGCACTTTTGCACTTTTTAAGAGATTATCTTAGTTATTGTAGTAGGCCCCTCTTTTGAAGGCGACGTTACCCTCAACCCAGTAGTTTGAGTCAGCAAGGATACAATCCTAAAGGGTCGGATTATTGAAAGATAATTAATTAAGTTATTAATGCATATTATGGTAGGCCCCTCTTTTGGAGGTGACGTTACCCTCGGCTAAGTAGTCTGAGTCAGCAGGGATACAGTCCTAAATAGCCGGGTTAAAGTATTAATAGTAGCTTACATATGAGGGGATAAAAGAGTTTGGACCCCCGCCATCCAATATCGGTTGGGTATTGAAGGAGGTCCTACTAAATTTGACCCAGGTCCTTGCAGGATCTATACACTGAACAAGGCAAGACTCTTACCAAACCGTTCCCTTAACCCCCGACCAGGTAGCCAACATATCTCCATATAGACCGTGGAGATATGAATGGTGAAAATCTTTTATTTTATATAGACAGTAAAATAATGCCAAGACACCACGGACAAACGATAAGGAAGAATCACCTTCAACATAAGAAACTAGTTATTAAAGTCATTAATACATAACCAAGTAAAAAGTGCGAAAAGATTAAAAATAAAAAGTATTACACTAGACACTTGTCTTCACCAAGTGATGTAAGAGACTTAGGCAAACATGGACTTTGATTGTCAAGAACTCTTACGATCAATCTTGGATCCCGAGACGACTCACACAATCTATGATGGACAATGGATGATGGTGGTGGATGATGGTGTTGTGATGGTGGTGGGTGGTGGGTGAAGTGTGAGATAGGTGGTGTGCCAAGGGATGGTTTGCAAATGAGCCAAGCACCCCTATTTATAGCCTGAATAGCAGCTCGGGCACGGCCCCGTGTCCACCTTCTTCTCTGTCTTCATTAATTGCAGTTTGTCTGCATTAGTTGACCATGCCCCCGTGTCCGCTGGGCACGACCCCGTGTGCAGAAGCGTATCTGTACTATGAAGATTTCCCCAGATTCTGCGAATCTTAAAGTTGACCACGGCCCCGTGTCCTCTGAGCACGACCCCGTGGTGGTTGATAGAAGCTTCTACAGCTTTGTCTTTTCTGCTGGCACTTGGGCACGCCCCCGTGCTCATTGAGCACGGGGCGTGTTCAGCCTTCTGTTCTCTTGTTTTACTTGGGAAGATGCTGTCAGGAAGGCTGGGCATGCCACGTTTGTTCCTTTTCTTCTATTTATGTTAGATTTAGCTGCATTTTTGCTTCTTTTGTTTATTTGAGCCCATTTAATCCTGAAAATACAAAAGGAAGACAAAAACACACTTTTTCCAATATTAGTACTAAAAAATGGTTAGTTTTATGCCACAATTGATGTAATTTATATGTTGCATTTTGTGCACATCAAATACCCCCACACTTGAATCTTTGCTTGTCCTCAAGCAAAACTCTTTACAATGTGGCTTTACACTCCCAAATGGAATGGGTAGAAGAGAAGATTTTTTTGGGCTTGTCATAGAGTGTCGGGATTTCCAAGATTCTTTATTAAGTTTTATTTTTATTTATTTGCAATCCTATTTGTCATGATTTATTTAAAACATTACATAAGATAAATTACTTATTAGGGCATAACATGCCTTTTTAAAATTCCATTTATATACAATTTCACATACCTCACGGGGGATCACTTAACACTCAGCCGAAGATGTATTTTAGTGAATCACTCGAGAGCGGAATGGAACTTACTCCTACCATAAGCTTGCCAAGCAATCAATCCTCCTCCTTTTTAACTATACACCTTTGTAAATATCAAGAGGACTTTTGGGGTGAAGGGTTAGGCTTGGGTTAAAGGGAGGTGGTTGGGTTAGTGGTTAGTAAAAGGGCGAAAAGGCGTAAAAAGCGTCGGTTTTCGTAAGACTTTTTATTTTTGAAGTTTTTATTTTGATGAAGCCATTATTCAAACAAAGCTATTTTTGATAAACTTGTTTGTTTATTTCTCTTTTGCTTCATCATCATAATTTTTTTTTGGAAGTCATAAGAAAAACCGAGCTTGTTACTAAAACAAAGGGTTAAAAATAAAAAGGTTTTGGTGGGTGAAAGGGTGTTTTTTTAGGGTTATGAAATGAAAAGGTTTAGGCTCAAAGGGGTTAACTAGGGGGATTTTGGGTAGGTGGTAAAAAAAAGAAAAATAATGGTGTAGAAATAAAAAAAAAAGGTTAGTCCTAATGCCTCCATCATTTACTTACTCGGGTTTAATTTGGTAAGGGCCGGGAATGTATCGTCGTGGCAAGTTCTAGAGTCGTACGAACCAAGCGGCTATTCACACAGGAAACGAAAAATGAGCATTTAGTTTAAAGATATATATTTGTATGCTCAATAAAGGCTCAAAACTCACTTTTTGTGGGAATGAGTTTTTATGTGATCAAGTATATATAATCAAATTTTAATTAAGCTTGTCATGCCTTTTCATAATTTTCTTATGTTGGTTCTTTTTATCACGACACTATCGGTTGCAAATTTGTAAAAATATAACCTTTTTAGAACTTGAATTTCCCAAATTAAACCTAGATAAGTAAAAAAAATGAAAAATTTTTGAAAAAATGTGGGGTGATTAGCGGTTCCAACAGAGTTTTGTGTAAGGCTTGCATTTAGGACTTGCAAGATTCAAGGTTTTAGCATCCCCCCACACTTAAATTACACATTGTCCTCAATGTGTCCAAAAAATAAGTTTTTAGGTTGATTGAATGTGTAAAAAAGTGTGAAAAAGCAAAATTTTATGTTACTGGGCGTCTGGACACGGCCCCGTGGTGTCCGTGCATGGCCCCGTGTTCAGATCGCTAGTAACAAAAGTTTGTAAAAAGAAACAGAAGCCTGGGCATGTGGGCGTGTTCAGAGAGCACGCCTCGTGTCCAGTTACCTGAACTGGGCATTTCCTGCAGATTGTGCAACACGGGGCCGTGTTGGGCGGGCACGGCCCGTGCTGAACTTGCTGTAATGAAGAAAAATTTGTCGGGTGGCCCTGTTTTCATGCATGGGGTGCTGGTTCATGTTCCCTTGGTATCCTTCACCATCCCGAGTGTGTTTTATCCATTACAACATCATCCAAACACCAAATTAGCTAAAACCATCATTCATTAAAACATAGAGAGAATTACATAATAGTCCTAAAAGTTTAAATTCTAGATAAATAGGTCAAAGAAACACAAGAAATCTAAACCAAGAAGTTCTAGCCTAATATTTATTCTATTAGCAAAATTTCCGAAAAGATAATTCCCTCGGTTGGATGCGGCTTGCAAAACTTCTTTCTCCGGGCATGGGTCCCTCACACGTTGGCGAGCCACTCTTCTATCTCCCTAGGGAGAAGAAAGGCGGGCTCATTGGCATTGGTTTGAGGGGTTGCAACCTCCACCGGGACTTGTAGATCTTCAAGGGGAGGTTCCGCTGGAATGTCGTCCCATCCGGTCGGGTTGTTGATTCCAAGTGCTAAGTTCCAATCCTCTTGAGGGAGGATTGGTTCCATGGGAGGTGTCACAAGAATGTTCAACCTCTGGTGCAAGAGGTTGATTTCTTGAAAACTGTTCCAACCCCACCGTAAGATAATTTATACGGTCTATTAGGACCTCCTCAACCGATGTCATCTCATCAAGAGCCTCACGTAATGCCATTACGTAGCGTACGAGAGTTGCTTCAATTGATGACCTTCTTTCCCTTCGACTGTCTCTGGAGTGCACAGAAGAGGTTCCACTGTTTTGACTAGACATTCTACGAAAGCACACCAAAAATAGTTCATTTTAATGGAACAGTATCTCCGGACACGGCCCCGTGCTCAATGAGCACGGCCCCGTGTTCACCTTTCTGCAGATCTTTGGAACAAGGAATCTTGGAGTTTCAAATTATTTTTCCAATTTATGAAGCATTTTTTAGCAGAAATAACTTAAAACAATGTTGTACAACTTATTTTTTACAAGATTCCTTGAACAAAAACCTAATAAACATCACAATAAAGCTTGGAATCATGGTGATCTCAAGCTTTAATGGAGGGGTTAATGCAAGAAAGATGAAGAAGAAGGCAATGGACAAAAGAGGAAAGGACAAGATGGTTTTTAGAACCTTCTTTTAGAAAATACCTAAGATGGTAGGTGAGAAGATCCTTTCAAATCTCTGTCCTGGATGGTCCAAATGTGCAGGATTCTTGGCTGCATTTATAGAAAACGACAGCATGCTGGACACGGCCCCGTGTCGGCTGGACACGGCCCCATGTGCAGGCAAGATCCTGACACACTTTGTTCGTATTCTGACAAAAAGTCAGAAAGGAATCTTTTGGTGGACACGGGGGCGTGTTGACCTTGGCACGGCCCCGTGTCGAACGGTTGTTTTATGAAGTTCGTCTATTTCTAAGGAACTTATCCGGATCGGGTGGTTCCTTACTGGACGGAACAACCCCAAAGTGCCTAAGATACCTTAATTGCTCTAGATTAAGACGAGAACGCAAGAGGTTGTCAGTGAGGGTGATTCCTATGCTAAATGTAGGTGGACAAGTCCAACCCTTTCCTGGGCTCTCGTTAAAGAAGGTGTATGACGAATCGCTCAGGTCTATGTATGCACCGAACGAAGTCGATGGAGAGTCCTTCACGGCACAATCGGCACAGGGACGACTATCACTCAAGTCCTCGCTAGAGTTAGAGGTAACATCGGGAACAACGAAGTTGTTTTTATTTGAATGCGATCCCAACGATTCGTCTTGGTTATCGTCTTGAGATAAATTATTGAAATCTATCCTAAGTTCTTTTAACCAATTAAGAATTAGATCTTCCATTTGAAATAGTTCATCAAGAAGCATTTCTCCTAGAAGATCCGGTTGAGAGCATTCAAGGGAGAGATATGGATTATTTTTACTTTCGCCCCTCTTAAGGCTACATGAAAACAATGGGTCTATATAGTGGGGCTTATAATTTAGAAAGTAACATTCTAATTCTTTATGAGGGCCACCACATATTTAACACCACGTACCATAAGAGTGCCGAAAGTAAAAAATACCAGTATCTCTCATGTTTGTGTCAGAAATTACCAATCGTTGGGATCTTACGGTTCTGTTTTCAGTAACTGAATCTTGGGCACGGGGCGTGTTGAGTGGGCACGGCCCCGTGTTCAGCTTACTGTCTGACTTAAAACAGGATTGCTAGTTCCAATGATTGGGCACGGGGCGTGTTCAGCGGGCACGGCCCGTGCTGAGTTCTGCAGAAGCTGAAAAACTAAGAAAATCCTAAAAAAACAGAAAAATTTAGAAAAACGATTAGGCCGTTGATTCCTAACTTTCTTAAAATCTTTGTGTCCCGGGAAACGACCTCCAAAAACTTGATGTGTGCGAGGGTGTATATAAGTTTAAGTATATTTTAAGCCCTTTTTACCCGTTAGTCAAGTTTTAAATTAATAAAACACGATATTTTACTAACACCAAACACACATATGGGTAAGTGCACCCATCGTGAGCGTAGTACAGTGTTGGCAAGATACCGAGGTCGTCCAAGGACACAAGAGCTTTTAGTACCGGTTTATCCTCAACGTCTAATCAAATCAAAAGTTAGAAAAAAAATTTTAAACTAGAAAAATAAAAATTAACTAAAATGCTGAAAAAATAAAAATAAAAACAGATAGACAAGATGAATCACTTGGCTCCGACTCGTGTTTAGTGTAACCTTTGATTATTTCCGCACTTTTGCACTTTTTAAGAGATTATCTTAGTTATTGTAGTAGGCCCCTCTTTTGAAGGCGATGTTACCCTCAACCCAGTAGTTTGAGTCAGCAATGATACAATCCTAAAGGATCGGATTATTGAAAAATAATTAATTAAGTTATTAATGCATATTATGGTAGGCCCCTCTTTTGGAGGTGACGTTACCCTCGGCTAAGTAGTCTGAGTCAGCAGGGATACATTCCTAAATAGCCAGGTTAAAGTATTAATAGTAGCTTACATATGAGGGGATTAAAGAGTTTGGACCCCCGCCATCCAATATCGGTTGGGTATTGAAGGAGGTCCTACTAAATTTGACCCAGGTCCTTGCAGGATCTATACACTGAACAAGGCAAGACTCTTACCAAACCGTTCCCTTAACCCCCGACCAGGTAGCCAACATATCTCCATATAGACCGTGGAGATATGAATGGTGAAAATCTTTTATTTTATATAGACAGTAAAATAATGCCAAGACATCACGGACAAACGATAAGAAAGAATCACCTTCAACATAAGAAACTAGTTATTAAAGTCATTAATACATAACCAAGTAAAAAGTGCGAAAAGATTAAAAATAAAAAGTATTACACTAGACACTTGTCTTCACCAAGTGATGTAAGAGACTTAGGCAAACATGGCCTTTGATTGTCAAGAACTCTTACGATCAATCTTGGATCCCGAGACGAATCACACACTCTATGATGGACAATGGATGATGGTGGGTGGTGGTAGGTGAAGTGTGAAAGAGGTGGTGTGCCAAGGGATGGTTTGAAAATGAGCCAAGCACCCCTATTTATAGCCTGAACAGCAGCTCGGGCACGGCCCCGTGTCCATTGGGCACGGCCCCGTGTCCACCTTCTTCTCTATCTTCATTAATTGCAGTTTGTCTGCATTAGTTAACCACGCCCCCGTGTGCAGAAGCGTATCTGTACTATCAAGATTTCCCCAGATTTTGCGAATCTTAAAGTTGACCACGGCCCCGTGTCCGCTGAGCACGACCCCGTGGTGGTTGATAGAAGCTTCTACAGCTTTGTCTTTTCTGCTGACACTTGGGCATGCCCCCGTGCTCATTGAGCACGGGGCGTGTTCAGCCTTCTGTTCTCTTGTTTTGCTTGGGAAGATGCTGTCGGGGAGGCTGGGCATGCCACGTTTGTTCCTTTTCTTGTATTTATGTTAGATTTAGCTGCATTTTTGCTTCTTTTGTTTATTTGAGCTCATTTAATCCTGAAAATACAAAAGGAAGACAGAAACACACTTTTTCCAACATTAGTACTAAAAAAGGGTTAGTTTTATACCACAATTGATGTAATTTATATGTTGCATTTTGTGCACATCAGAGTGCCGCGAACCAATTCCCGCCAACACATCACCATGGCATCATCATGATGATGTAATGAGAAGACTTTTGCATGTTCCAATCTATTTGCTGCTGTGTGTTTTGTTAAGATTATCAGCAACTACGACGAAAGATCTACACCTAGTCTGCGACGAAAATTCCAGAACAACATGCATGACGAAAGTTCTTCAATGTTGATGACGAAACTTGATGATGAAACTCAAGTTTCGTCAAACAGGAGTTTCACCAATGTAGTTTCGGCTGCTTCTGAAGTTTTGTCGAATGCCTTAAGTTTCGTAGGCTCCTTGATTTTTCGTCTGATCTTTCGTCGGAGTCCATCCTGTTTCGTCGACCTGAACAAGTTTCGTCGACCTTGCTGCTATATATATCAGCAGGTGAACACAGACAGAAGGGAGACACAGAACACACAAGACAGAACACGGTTAGAATATCAGAGAGTTTGTGAGATTTTCGTGTTTGTAATCTTGTCTCTAAACTTTCTGGTGTTAATATATTTGAGCTGTAAACAGTGAATCTTTGTGTCTCGTATTCTTTATCTCGGTTTGCTCTCTCGGTTGGATTCTGCACAACCGGGTCAGTTCGTATACAAGGATTAGGCGACTAGATCCTCCGCTAGCCGGACCTACACATTTGCCTCTGAATGATTAAGTATTATTCCGATTCTGAATGGTTAAGATCTCTTATATGAATTGGTTAGACATTTACCTTTAAATGGTTAAGCATTATACTTGCTTTTAATGGTTAAGACCTCTAACTGGTTCAGCATTTACCCATTCAGAAGTTGCCAAACTGCCCGTTATTCTATTTCATGAAAAGAAATTTATGGAAGTTATATTTTTCAATATTCTATTATAGATAAATACAACTTTTATTTTATAATTTTTAAATTTTAATTTTGTATTATTATAATTAATTATGAGTATATTTTGTTTTTCTCTTATAAAATTTTAATTTTGTATTATTATAATTAATTATGATCATGTTTTGTTTTTCTCTTATAAAATTCTTAATCTGTTGTTACAATGTGCCTATTTTTATCTGATATTTTTATGATATAAATTTATTTCAAAACCAAGATGTGATAATGATGCACAAATAATTGAAATAAAGATATACATGTTATCAAGGCTATCTCACATTTGGTTGTTATTAATTGACTTCATTTATGCTTCTTTATTTTAATAATATAATGTAACGATTCATAAAAGTCTAAATATACATGCTTATTTTTCTTAGGTATCCGTAAAAAGTTTTGTCTAAAGTCGAACCGGTCAAATATAAGTTTGTTTCGATTCTGACTGAACAATGTTGAAAATTGAGTTGTATTTAGGGTTGTAAACGAACCGAACGAACACAAACAAAGCCTTGTTCATTTTCATTCGTTAAGGAAATAATGTGTTCACGGATGGTTTATAAACACTTACCGAACGAGATTTTTTGTTCGTGTTCGTTCATTAAGGAAATGAATGTGTTCACGAACGGTTCACAAACACAAATAAAACGGCAAACGCAGCGGAGGCTAGAGGTGGATCGTGGAGGGACAACACTGGAACTCGATGCCCTAATTGTAGAAAGATGTAGAAAGATAGTCGATCGTATTCGTCAATGTGAATAATGAAAAGGAAAGGTGGCGATGCATAAACAAGGTGGGAATATAATGTCCTATTTTATTTGATATGGTAATATGATAAATAAGAAGTAAAGAATATGAAAAAAATCGATATAATATAAAAGAAGTGCACAAATCTTGAACAATATAAACAAACGAACATGAACAAGCGTAAATGAACAAATGTTCACAAACACTTTACCGAACGTTTACGATCGCAATCGAACGAACGAGACCTCTGTGAAGATGAAAGCAGTAGCTTACCTTAAAAGATTGAATAAACAACAATTCAACATAAACTGAAAATATATGGTTAAAACTAAATTCAGATAAAAGTATAAGAATCACTTTAATCATCAGAAACAAGATACAAGAAACATCAAAGACAAGAACAAAATATAAGTATAAAAATCACTTTTTTCATCAGAATGCGTCTGGCACATGATCCTGATTCTCCCCTCATAAACTGAAACATTAGAAAAGGGTACAAATTCAATTCCAACAATCACTAATATGAAGGAAATCTGCTTCTTGTAAGGATTTTCAAACAACTAGATTTAAAATCACATTCATAATATTCAATAATATAGGCACTTGAAAATAAGCAAGGCTTCACATAGAATTAATATAAAAGTATTAAACAGTTACAGAATGCATCAAAGGCAAGATAATATAAACTAGAAGCCAGACACCTAAATGAACAAGCAAAACTCATAACCCTACAATCTTCAGCTTTAACACTTGTCCGATATTATTGCCAGTTACAAGTGGAAGTCATAGAAAGAAGACAACTGAAACTATTTTCATGCTGCAACATTTGTCATCTTGACTGCTTCTTCAATAGCGTCAACGAACAAGAGAATGGTCCCCTTCTTATCTGCATAAGAATAACAAGAAGAGAGGTGAATGAATGATAAGAAATAAAAAGGCAAGGAAAATCTATAATCTATACTACCTGTTAAAAGAAAAGAATAGAACTCACCTTGTCGGGCTTTGGCCTTTCACTATAATGGGGAGATACAAGGTCTGGTGGAACATCAATAGAACTCCCATTATAACAGCGATATCCAGGGTCTGGGGGAGTATCAATAGAACTCCCATTATAACGGCGATATCCAGGGTCTGGCGGAGCATCAATAGAACCCACCCTAGAATTCCTCATGATATTAATAGCACTAGCTGGCCTCCCATTTACATGTGGAGATACAAGGCTCCGCACAAATATCGGTGCAGCAGTATGATACAAACCACATTCAAAACCCCAATGATGTTCGAAATTGCTGTAAAACCCTGATACATCTCCCTTCAAGCGGTGTACAATATCATGCTTCATATTATGATTATGCGGCAGCCGTTCCCACGACTCTTTCACATTGTAGCTTTTCATTATCCATAAATTGTCAAGCAAACAACAGTTTGATCGACGAAATATGCACAGACATTCTTTGACAATTCCCAGCTGGCTACTATAAGTACGTTCATATCCTGCATCAGCAGGTTGGGGGATTTCTTTAAATTCTTCTTTGGATAAATTAAAAGAAATAATCAGTTTCTTATAATTTTGATCTCTTACAATCCAGTGAAGTGCACCATGGCTTAGAATACCAGTCTTACTAATAAATTCGTACTTCACATCTTCAATAACTCTCCAAACATTTGATTTCAAGCTCATCACCCGAACACATGTTTGAATGTCGCATTTTACAATGACCTTGTAATCATCTGTGGATTCATCATAACCAAAACCCCAACATAACCAAAAACCCATATAAGGAGAACGCCTCAGCCGTGTTACCTCTCCTGTCAAGGGATTGACTACTGAAAATTGAAGATAAGCAGACCTGACGCAAACCAGGCCATTGGAAGAACCAACAAGATTACGAGGACGATGATCATCATCTGCGAAAGTAATTCTTCTATGTCCAATCTTATTGTCGTTGCGATCTTTATTATAACTAAGCTTAAGGTGACGATTAACGAAACGAGGACTTGTGATTAAAGAATGCCATGACTTACACACACTCTTGAAACGGATCAGATCCTTCACTTCTGATCTTAAAAGTATCTGCTCAACCAAATCTTCATGAACAACCTCTGCCATTGAAACTTGAAACCCTAAAAGTAATCGGCAAACAGAGTAACCAGGGGTAAGAGATAAATACGGAGTAAATTCAAAGGCTAAAACAAACAGATTTGATTCATTATTGAAAATGATCACGTTTAAAGAAAATATTTATTCTATTTTATGGAAATATATTCCTATAAATATTTTCTTTACAAAATTTAGATCCAAATGTATTTTATTCTAAATTTGTCTTATGGAATGTGAAAATTCCATATACATTTAAAAAAAATCCGTAGTCCTTTACATATATTTATGCTAACAAGGTTTCCACGCGATATAGTGGGGATGTCAATTTGCATTGCAATACTCGTTTTTTGTAGTTTTCTTTCATATAATACTAGTTTAAGAACACGCGAGGTTCGCGGGTGGACTAAAACACAAATGAATAAGTTTAATTTATTGAACTAATCGTTTGAATTAAATGACCGTTCAAGTAATAATAAATTAGTAAACTACAATGAGACAAATAATTTAATCTCTCGAGATACATGATGATGCAAATTTGTGTAATATTGTGTTTATGGAAGATAATGGATAGCGAATTATAAGTCAACGTACTGTTTATTTATGTAGAATTTTAGGTTAATATTTAAGTGTGTGTATGAGTATCCATGTTTTTTTTTTCCTTTAAAAAAAAAAACAAAATTCATTAAAAAACAACAAAAAATAAACATTAAATGACTTCAAAAAAATGTTATGGATCATTTTAGAGAACAGTTACATGGAATGAATGATCGAACGATGAATGAGTACATGGAGATCACAAGTCACGAAATACTTCTTTGTAAACTACATTTGTCGTTTTATTAGTAGGTTTGCCGTCATTGTCCAAAATCAGAAGTTTAACTCCTTGTCTGGTTTTAACTCTCGATAAAGCAACATACAGCTGACCGTGGGTGAAAACTGGCTGTTTCAGATACAGACCAACTCTAGACAGTGATTGTCCCTGGCTCTTGTTAATAGTCATTGCGAAACAAACAGCCAACGGAAATGCTTCGATATTAATCCAAATATGATTGTTTTTTATATTTTTTCAATCATCAAAAACTTACCAATAATATAGATATTTGAATTTCAAATTTTGAATTCGTAAATATCTAAGAATTCGATTTAGTAAATAAATGATCATAATCACTAATATGAAACTGTGGTACCCACGGGGTTATAACCTATTACTAAAATATTGGTTTATTTTAGGATACAGTTATAATTTATTTAAAAAATTATTCAAACTACTACTAAAAATATGAGATTGATAATTAAAATTGTGTGAAACCATATATGTTTCGTAAAAGAATATTTTTTTTTATAACATATTTTATTTTAGTAATACAAAATGTAAATGTAAATGTAAATGTAATAACAATCAATGTTTTAATTTCATTCTAATTAACTTATATCAAAATGAATATGACAATTACATCACAAATTAGCAAATATCTCCTTGTAAACTACGTTAGATGTCTTCGTTGTATTTTATTTTAATAGTTAATAATCATGTATACTAAATAATTTTCAATGTAGGTACAATGATGACACATAAACTCAGAGGATGACAACCCGTCACGCCATTCTCTGGAAACACATTTATAGCGATCAATTGATCTAGCATCTAGCTTTGTTAAAATCTCAAACAGTACCATCTCAAATGGCAAATAAAGCATTGTATTAAACAATTGAAACATATCAATGATAAAAGTGTGTATATTATAACATAAATTGTATTAAACCAAGAAACATGGGGCTTTTTATAGGAAAATGAATTGGGCCTCTTCATTCCAATATAACAGTGGTTTCCATTTATTGGAATCAATAAATGGACAACGAAGCAGTTGTAAACGTCAAATAAGTTAAATTGCAACAGATTATCTTTATTTATGGTTGATAAGTTTTTCCAAATTTAAAATTACATATATTTTCATACTTTCCAAGTATACGTTTTGTATTTTTGGTATGTTATCAATTACAATAATCAAATCACGGATAAATATTATAGCTGATATTATTACATTTCGAATAACATGTTTTTTTACATACAAATGTTATAATGTTATAATACGTGTATTATAAATCGTAAAAATAACTTTTTTTTTAAACGTGGGAAGGAAAGAATCTTTGATAATTTTGTAAAAGTTTAATACATTTCGAATATATCGAACAACTAATATCATATATATCCAATGTAGATAAAAATAGGTAAATAATAGCATCAAATAACATTGCATTTTAACATTGCATTGAAAGCTTAAAAAAGTATATATAAATAAGTAAAAGAATGCCATGTAACATAAAACAATGAACGGGTCATTTTGTAATACAATCGCATGGAATAGATGATCGAATATTAAAACCAAGAAGATGTGCTTCCGGAATTTTAGGCTCAAAAATGATGTTAGTCAAATCCGTTGATCTCAAAATGTTTCCTGCAAATTATATTATAGACTTTTAAACAAATAATTGGGTAAACTTAAATGTTTCCTGCATCAATGTGTAGCCATGTAAGAGAAAGCAAACAACAATTTACAGACTAACGATTCATTACTCTCTTCTAGATAGCCTATACCTAACAAAATAAGCATCATCTAGTTACCAGACCATCCCAAATTCCATTCCAAGCCACCAAATTCAACATAGTTCAAATTAAAATCACATCTCAATCCCCCATATTGCTAATTTAATCATCAATAACATGTTACTTCCATCCAAAAAGCGTTTAACCCCAAATACTGATCTTTCATTACAAATTTGCATCCAACACACCAAAACTTACAGTTTGCAGCATCATTACATCAATATACAACCATTAACTTCTATAAAAAATTAGATAAACCAAACACAAACGTCACTCTCCTAAAAATAAACATCCCTGGTATATCTATATATATATCTAGGTTAATCTAACCCTAAAGACGACCTAATTTCACTTCACATCCATATCAGATCTCAAAATACTACATTTCACATTTCGATCAACAAAAACATTAAACAAAACCTAGGGTTTCTGAAATCAGAAAAAATGTACCGACGGATGTTATTCCCTTGCCGACCTGGTACATGCCCCAAGAGATAGAGCCAAAAGCAGCGAGGAATATGGTGACGGCACTGAATCCGGCGAGCATAGCAGGCCGGAGCGAAACCACCAGGAGGGGTACCGTCTTGGAGGAGATGCATGTCTTTGACGCTCGCCATACGCGGTTTGTTCTAATCGCTGCCTCAGTCATCGTTGATGTTAGTGACCAAATTTTAGGGCTAATTTGTGCTAAATTGTTAAACTGGATTTGGAGGATGTGTGGACAGAGAAGGCTAAATAAGAAATGGAGTGAAATAGCTTGATAGAGAAGAAAGGTGTTGAGAGGAAAAGAAGTCGTGTATTGAGGAGCGGGTGAACAAACACAAAAGAGGCATAAGGGTTTTTTGTTTTACCGCTCATTTTTTTCCATTAAGGAGTATTAAGTTGCCAGGTGGCAATTAGTGGATTAAATTTATGCCAAGTGGCACCAAAATGTTTTGTTTTAATATACATTATAGATTTATTTATTTATTGTAATATTATTGTGGTGGATATACGTCATAAGCAAAGTTCAGGTAATCCATTTCATTCTAATGTGTATGGTTTGGTGGGTTCGGCTATTATCCTCAACCGAAGTTGAAACCAAAGTCATCGAATAGTCTATATTATTAACCAATGGTTTTTTCGGTTAATCAGTTCGATTTATTTAGTTAGATTGACTGTTTTTTTGCGGTTCTTTAGTTTCGGTTATTAGTCAAGACAATACTTGGGCTAAAACTTTTGCCTAAAAATACATGAAATTGATGTATTAATACATGAAGTGAATAATTAATATATGATATGGTGGTATAAAATATGAATGCATGAACATGAGGTATAAAAGCTAGTAGTATATGACAATATAAAAGGTTTGGTTCGGTAATTTTGGTTAAACGAGGTAACTCAATTATTTTTGTTAATTCTTTGGTTAATTGGTTTTTAATTAATTCAGTTTTTGTTTGATTTCGGTTCAGTTTTGTCTGTTTTCAGACCGGTTTTGTTTCTTATTTGTTAACAATTCAGTTGTTACTTACTCTTAATCACGTAACATATGATTTTTTTAACTAAAAAAACTATAGCTATATTACACTCAAATGAAAGAGAATAGAGTGCTTGTTTTTTAATATAATTTTTATAAACTAATTTATTAACGTACGAAAAAGTTATGCCAGTATAAAAATCGTGGGGTAGTTAGTTTTTTTATTAGGGGGTTATTGCATGATTATTAACTAATTATCTATAATTTGATAAAAGATGGGGAAATAAAGTGTAATTAAGATAAAGATGAGCGAATTAAAGTGTAATTAAGATGAGTGAATTAAAATGAATAATTGAAAAGAGTTAACTGTCATTTTCGTTCCTGTGGTTTGGTGAAAAATGCCACTTCAGTCCAAAAAAAATTGTGCCGGTTCGTTCTCAACATTTTGGAAACGTGCCACTTTAGTCCAAAAAGATAACGTTCGTTAAAAAAATCTGTTAAAGCTAAGGGCATTCTTATTTTTAACTAATACAGACTGATTATGTAAATTTGTTAATATAAAGGACCATTTAAGTAATTATCTAATTAGAAAAATAATAAAAATTTATTAAAATATACATATACACATATATACAGAAACAGTGATAATACATATACATACACACAAACTCTTCTCTCTCTACATTCTCCACCACCTACACCACTGGTCCCCACCACCGCCTCCATAGGCACTGCCACCACCAACCACAACTACCACCTCCACCACAGCTCCAGTCACCAGGGGCGCAAGATTGAAGGGGAGGGAAGGGGCGGCCGACCCCCCGAACTTTTCGCGCAGTAGTGTTACGTATGTACTTTTCGTATAAAATACTTTAGATATACGCTTTCGACCCCCCGGTTTTATAAAAAGATGTTTAAGTATATACGTTTTCGACCCCCCGGTTTTATAAAAAAAAAAAAAAGTTTATTTATATAGCCCAAATTAGATTGTTATGTTTATTATAGCCCAAATTATTATATAAAGTCCAAATTAAAAGCCCACCTAACATTCTATCCAAAAAAAATCCCCAAATCGTCGGATTTGGGGGCCCAAATCGTTGGATTTGGGGGGATTACGAACACTCAAAAAACAAAAACAAAAAACAACGCTTTTGTGGTCTTGTTCGTTGGAATCGCTGACTGCTGAGGAGACGAGGACAGAAGAACAGAAAGGCTGTGCTACTTGTGGTCTTGTTCGAGTTCGACTTCTTCAATCTTCAAGGTATGTGTTTTTTATCTTTAGGTTTAATTTAGGGCTTCAATTTATGTGATTTAGGTTGAAATTAGAGGTGAAATTGGTCTGATTTTTTGCTCTAAACTAGTTGAATCTTTCTGTAACTATTAGAGTTTGCAATTTAGGGTGATTTGTTTTGTTAACTTGTGTTATTAGATTATGCTATGGGGAAGAATAAAATCATAACTACGCGATAAAATTGGTCCGATTTTAATTTTGAGAACGTTTTTTATTTGATACTAATTTTTGACCCGACCCGAATCGAATCACCGACGTTTGACCCGAACATACACCTCGAAACAACGCCATAAAATTTTTTTTTTAGGTTCGTTACCTTCTGACCCCCAAACTTTTTTTTCAAGTTTCGCCACTGCCGCCAAAATATTTTAATAAACTTTTGTTTTTTATTTTTCTAATTATATAAATTACTTAAATGATTCTTTATATTAACAAATTTACATAATCAGTCCTTATTAGTTGAAAATAATAATGCCCTTAGTTTTAACTGGTTTTTTTAACGGATGTTATCTTTTTGGACTGAAGTGACACGTTTCCAAAATTTGAGAATGGAACTGGCGCAAATTTTTTTTGGACTGAAGTGCCATTTTCCATCAAAGCAAAGGGACGAAAATGGCATTTAACTCAATTGAACAACTAATTTACTCTATTTTAGGGGTTGTACATCTTCCAATACTAATAAATGAAAAAAAAATTAACATGTGTCTGTTGGGTGTCGAATCCAGGAAATAAATTTAAAATAAACCTACTTGACACACTAAAAATAGTATGAATGGAAGTCAGGTTCGTGTCCACAGTGATACACATTAATTAATTATACCAAAACGTTTTAGACACAGATACGATTGTTTCAAAAGGGTTTTTTTTAAGTTTAACCAAAATGTAAAAACAATTTATAATTTTTAGATTGAAAAAGAAAAGCTAGTTAAAGTGGTTGGAAAATTTAGATGTTAAAAACTAATTTCAACACCAGGGTTGTTTCTTGATTCGGTTCGACTTGCGAACATTAACGGTCACGGTGCAATGATCCTTTTTAAATAATAGTTTGTATCGACACTAGACGTCATGCAGTTCGGACATCCACTATATCTAATGTCTAACCAAACGTCATTCGTTGATTAGAGCCAACCCGCTACTCTAAGCTCACGCTGTTCGGATCTTAGTGTGCGGGTTGCGGGATAGAATTATCGATTATAATCAAACACTCACGCCGTTCAGAGTGTTTAATTATATTATATGATTCTATAATAGTTTGGGTTCATAGAAAAAACTCAAAATATTATTTTGTTCCTAGTATCAAAAGTTAAAACTTGATTAGAGTTCTAAAAATTGATTGTACCTTATTAGAAAAATTAATAAGTCGATCAAGATTACTAACAATCTAATATTTTCCCGATTGAATCCGTATAAAAACGAGAATCAAATAAACCATTTAAGCAAGTAGAATACAGTTTGGTTAGTTTAAAAAAATACTGGTGTAACTAGTTGATTTTATGTTAAAAAATTTAATAAAAATATGAAAATAAAAAAATTAATAGATTTTATGTTAATTAAGAGATATAATAAAAAGATGAAAATAAAAAAAAATAGATTTTGTAAAATTGAATTAAACTTAAATAAAATTAAGTATTAGTACAGAAAGGTGTTACATTGATAAAATTAAAAAACAGAAGGGTATTTTAGTTATTATATTGATAAAATTAACTAATTTTGGTGTTAGTACCCAAAGTGTTACAAAATAGAAACCATAAACCTAAACCTGTTAAAACAAAGTTAGTACCCAAAGATGAAACGTGAAACTGGCTATAAATCATAGGGTCTATATGTGTAATTAACTCTATCCAAATTTTGTTATTCAGTTTACATAAAAAGAGCTCATCCCCTGCAGTGACGGACCCGGGAATTATTTGTTGGGGGTGCGGATAAGTGTTCAACCATATTTTCAAGTGGTGCGGTCAGGTTTTTTGCTTAAAATATACACTAAATATTATTTTTACAAGGGGTGCGGCCACCCACCTTAACCAAAGGGTGGATCCGCCCTTGATCCCCTGTTTATATCTCTTTATGATATTGCAATTTTATAAAAGCCATATGCATAACCATTCTATTTTAAATAATCTTATTCAATAGAAAAGCTCCCAAGTAAAGGGCGCAAATTTTTAGTTCGCTTGGTCTAAGGTTCAACATGGATAAAAGGAGAAATAATTTAGTATTTCTGGTGTAAACGAGTAATGTTAGGCATTCAAAAAGAAAAACATTTATCACTTGAATATTTGAATTAATTAGATTATCTGTCTTCATTTGAAACTCGAATTTATTTGGTCAAAGTCCTATCCCATCGTAACACTTCTGGTAAAATAGTATGAGTTTCCAAAGAGGTTGTTTGATTACCACAAGCTGCCGATGGACCTCGACGTTAGCCACCTTAGGATCACCGCCAGAAACTAGACAACATTTGAATCCCAATTCATCATCGGCAGTTCTACGAGTTGAAGGTTGAACATTGAATGTTGAACATCTCCACGAGCACGTGAATACAAAATACTCTAGTCGTTGCCTCTGTCGGCGATTCTATGACCAAACAAGTATTCACCTCCAAGCCATTTGAGATGCAAAAGCTCTTATACCAAATGATACTGAACGGAAGCAATTAAATGGCCCAATAAACAATTGATTATCGTACAAGGCTCAAGATCAAATTTCTTAAATATTCAAAATCATTAAAAATTACCTACACATTAAACCTTATATTGTTGTGAAACTAGCCTAATAGCAACCAATAGAAGGAGAAAGAAAAGAATAATAGAGGGAGAAAGGATTTGATATTTTATTAATTGAGGTATATTTACAATGAGATACAATAGGGGTATAAATAGGAGTACAAAACTTGGAGAGAAAGATAATCTATTTAAGAACTTGATAACCACATAATATAATATATTTATAACACTCCCCCTTGGTTATCAACTTTATACGCTTTGAGATACTGCCTCGTTAAAAACCTTGCTAGAAAAACCCAGTGGGACAAAACCTCAGCTAAGGGAAAAAGAGTGCAGTGCATATTGTCTCCCCCTGATACGTCTGGATCAGGTACGTTGCCTCATTAAAAACCTTACTAATAAAACCCAATGGGACAAAACTTAGTTAAGGGAAAAAAAGTGCAACTTGAATAAATCTCCCCCTCATTATAATACGTATCCTTTAAGTGACGCGTGTCGATCTTCCTTGAAAGTTGATCAAAGCTTTTGTAACCAATGATTTGTCGCTTGATCCCTTAATCCCTTAATATGCAATCCTTTATGTTGAGCAATGTTGTATAATCTTCTAACGAGACTGTAGGTCCCTCCTTTCAAAAAAATAACATATATCCACAACTGTGTTTTGGTACATTCCTGCATCTACAAGACTAACCAAACTTGTTTTGATGGGTTAGTAAAATATAATCAAATATCGTTTATACCTGAAATATTTCTTTGAACTCGTTCCAATGTCTCTTCGCTTGACAAATGCTATATCATGACAATAAGCTCAAGTGAAAGATATTATAACTATACATAGCTAGCAAAAACATATTAATGCACATACGCATCTAACATGGTACTTCTAGAATGAGAATCTCTACTTTGGTAGGAGATGATAATAGGCGTTTCTTATAACAAGTGACTTAAAAACCTTTAACATACTTTAAGGTTCAACTATGTCTATACCCAACATCATCTTCCAGATGTACTTGAGGGATTGATAAAATATAATTACATTTATACTCGAACTACAGTTCGAGTAATAATTAGACCATGCCAAGGTGATTCAAAAATTCACCCTCTAAAAGCTCGACAGTTTCCCTCGTTGATGCTTAGACATCATCACTGTAAACTGCGATTATAGTGAACTTTTAAAGGTGGAATGTTGATAAAACATGGCTAATTTAATCAAACTTATATCCCTCTTTATGCGAATATCTCAAGTTGTACAACACTCGACCGGACTATTTTAGTCCATACATATTTTGTCAACTTCATATAGTATGTTCTTGAGGTTTTGACATCAACGCTTCCGGCATTATCAATCCTTGAGGGAATTCGTTCATCCCAATATGCATGTGCATTCACTCTTCAGGAGTTTTGCTACATAAATTTGCCCAATTAACACATAGATATCTATATCATATGCGAAAATGTCATAAACACTTACTTTTATCTCCAAAATCCATATTGTACCATGCGTGTACACTATTTATTGAGATGTCATAATCATCGGGTACAAGTTTTCTATGTATGCTTCTTGGTGCACAAGTATTACATCGTGAAGCTGTTTCAATTAACCTTTTAAGCACTCAATTGCTTTAGAAACTCATCAGGAGCTCCAACATGTAAAATAATCATAACCTATTCAAATCCAAATATGTATAAATGATCACATTGTTCTCGAGAACTTACTTTACATCACTTACATAATTTAATCCTTCAGGATTTTCATGTAAACTTTCAGTATCAAGTGATACATAACATTCATAAGACGCATATCAATTCTCTCTTTATATTATTACCAGACTAATTAAATATTAGAAAGTCAATGCATCCACCACTGGAGAATGTGTCTCCTCATCATCAAGAATGGGTCTTTGCAAATATTTTGTGCCACCAATTTTGTCTTATATCGCTTAATTTGATTTCAATTCATGATTCACATAAAAGACCCATTTGTATCCAATATGTTTTACAACTTCAGTTGTACGGACTGTTGGTCTGAAAACTTTCCATTTTTAATAGAGAATTCAACTCTGCCTCATTTGCGTCTTTCCATTTTGGCCAATCATTTCTCATAGGCAGATCTTGAATTTCGATCCTCATCATTTCAAGCGCTATATTATATACAAAAGTATGACGACGTCGATTTTGTTTCGATTCCATATATTTTATAGACATGATACAATATAGTGAGATCTCTTTATTTTCAGGTACCTGAGGTTCTTCTTGAACGATCATGTCTAATGTCTCTTTAGGAGATCCTTTTACATACCTCGACTTGACCATCTTTATTACTTGCTCCTTTTCTCGAGGATTTTTATTTTTGGAATCGACTAGCTACCACGCTCCAGGCGTGCCACAAACTTATTACCAATTTATGTTGTCTTTTTGATACAATTATCTTAGTTGGAGCATTAGCAGTTGGCATATATGACTTATCTAGTCATTCTTTTCAGGTCAGTGAATGCGTCTGGTAATTGATTAACTAATCTTTATGAGTGAATTATCCTTTGAACTTTTTGTTCATAATGTTTAGTACGAGGATCAATGATAATTCATTCTAACTCATTTCTATTTTCAACTTCCTTTAATCTCCCCCTCACGTTGGGAATGTTGATCCATTAAAATGGATATCAATTAACTGAGTCGTAAATAAATCCATCTTTAATGACTCAAAGTATTTAAGTATAGATAGTTTTTCATACCCAACATGTATTTCCTTATCTCCTTTAAGGTCCCATCTATGTACGTTGTGGTGGATTATTAACAATGCATATTGCATAAACAAAAACATTAGATGAGAAATATTTGGTTCCTGACCAAAAAAACCAAGTGTAATGGGGAAGAAGTGTTATAACTTGTTGGCTTGATATGAACATGAACATTTTGCTCTCATGGTCAATGGTTTTGCAATCAATAGTAGACGTTTAGTGATCGTCTAAACAATAACACATATTCCAATGATAAATACATGGGAATCAAATTCATCATCACAACGAAAATAAATGTGCCAATCTGGAATAATATGCCTGCTATCATATTAGCTAAGCCACAATCACACAAACTTCAGGTTGTGGATATGAAAACCATTTAGACGATGCATCGATTTTAAAACACTAAATGGTATCAAGCTAGATATTTATATCATTTGCGTTATTTCCAGAATACTTAGGGATTTACACCCAACTTTAGTTGGTAAATAGTTAACTTCCCTTGTGAGCAAACCTTACATGTTTATTCCTTATGAAGAATCTCTTCAATATATTCAATATATTTCATATCATCATTGACTCGGTGTGGTCTAACCGGTCTTGCCAACTAATTAAATAATCATGATCCATAACCTTCTGGTCACATTTAAGTTTACATGAAAAAAATATACAAAAAAATCTCATTATTCCATACTATCATAGTATATCACTTTTTCCCTTTTCACATTCCATTTTTACACTCCTTTAATTTTCCATTTCTGATGGTCAATCTCATTATTAACATGACCATCATTACATTTTTTTTCAATTATATTCATGATCACAACGATCAATACATAGTCATATTCACTTTAGTGAATGAAGTAAAACCAAACAAGTTTCATGGTTTTTCATTACTTCCTCAGACATAATGATATGAGATCATTATTCATTTCATCTCTTTTATAATATTGTTATTTCATGAGCATATATAATTTGCTCTTATTATAACATCATTTGAGAAGTAACATGTCCTGGTCATATTACAATATTTAGTGTAAAATATTATGACATTCTACAAGGTCATAATGAGATTTAGGAAGTATGACATTTTGGATGCCATGTCTAAGCATATTTATACTCTTTTCACACGAGTGATTATAAGCCACAAGTTTTGTTTAGCTATTCTCTTTAATACGTCTTACTATAAAAATTAATGTTGACGTATAGAACACAAGTAATACCATTGAATCAAAATATACAATACACAAGTTAATAGCATGTCACCTTATAAAACAAGTTATAATAAAGAAATTTATGAAACAAGATGCTAATTTTTATCACAGTTACGAGCATATTGATATAACCTGACATGCTATGACCAATCACAAGTATTTGCTCCTCTTCTTTTAAACATAAACAAATAACTCTATCAATATATCATATAATATATTATATTACTATAACTAAACCTTTCTTTATAACAATAGATTATGTTGTCAACATATAAATGATATCGAGAAGTTTCTAGTAAATCTGCAAAATTATCTTTGTCACACGTATTCATATATTCAAATTTTATACAATCATATATTTGCAATGAAGTTCGATATAAACAAATACACATGATAACATCCATAAATATCATGATAAATAAAACTATAACTAAATCAATTAAGTTAAACATAAATCATACCTTGAGATCTTAATAGAAAGTCAGGGGAATATCTAAAGCTCTAAAGCTTTAAGTTTACTCAGAGAATCAGAGTTGTTATCACACATTCATCCTCATGTGATAATCAAAATCTTGAATTTTCAATTTCTTAACTCTTGGCACTCAAATTATGAAAACCAACAGATACAACACAAAAAATATTGATTAAAATGTAAAGTACAAACTAATTTAGTGACGGCTGGAAAAAAATTGTATACATGTATATATTAAACAATTTTCTATAGCAACTCAATTGAAAAGAAATTAATATCATCTCACAGATCACACAATAAAATGGTTTAGTGAACAGGTAAAAAAAAAACACACTTTATAAGAATTGTGAGCAACTCAACTAAAATTATTCGAATATGATTACTCTAATAATAGAATGCCAATAAATTCCTATTATGTTTCAATAACAAATTATCCTTTACCACACAAACATTCGTATATTTGAATGTTATACAATTCATATATTTTCAATAAAGTTCAAATATAAACACATATATAATATCATCCACAACTATCATGGTTATGAAAATAACGATGATAAAATCAATTAAGTTAAAGATAAATATATCTATATAAATTTGTAAGTTCTTAGTAATAGGAATAATCATTAGTTATATATTGCTTTATAGTGTATTTGATTTTAAACCCGAATCCAACATTGTCTTACAAGACAACAAACTCTCATAAATACAAAAACAACTTTATAAAATTTCAATATGAGAAGTTACTTTAACTAATGAATTAAGATAATTCAACAACGATGCAAATAGAAAATAATAAAAAGAATGACTAGATTCACTCATATCATTATAAATAAATTGGTATTGGGGTAGGATTTTGGGAAAACGCCTATAAATTTGATAAAGAGTATGAAAACTAACACTGATCCATAAATAATGAAAAGAATAGAACAAGCATATATTCTGATTGAAAGATTGATATTATAAATAAATTATTGTTTATTAATATTGTATTACTATTTCAAATTTTTCATATAAATTAGTCACCATATAATTTTATCATACATATTACTATTTATATGTATTATATTCGATCAGAACTAAAAATGCAACGAGATTATTACTCTATCGATATCAATCAGAACTCTATCATACATATGTTACTCTATCAATATCAATCAGAACTATGGTACAATTACTTAGTAATATAAAATTTCATTCATATTAATATTGTTTAAGATATAATATTGTTTATTAATGAAAAGTAGTCATATAATTTTAAGATTCTTTATTCAAATAGTATATATTATTGTTGATATTGTTCTTCTATTTTTATTGTTTGCTATTATTATTATTTTCGTGTTCTCATATTCTTCTATTCTTTTGTTATTCTCTCTATCAATTACTATATTTTTTATAAAATTGCATACGGACAAAGCTTATGGATTTCATAAAAGCATATTATTTAAATTCGGGCCTTATTACTATGAACAAGTATTTTCAGGATCAAGGGTTCACTACAAGAAAAAAACCTTATAGAGAGGACATTTTTTCAGCTTATAGAGAGGACATGTTCTCTCTATAGGCCTTTTTCACCTATAGAGACGACATATCGTCTCTATAAAATTTGTCTCTACAGCCTCGTCCCTATAGGTTACACAAGTCGTCTCTATAGATGTCGTTACTATAGAATACTTTGTAGAGACGACATGTCGTCCCTACAAGTTTGTGCAAAAAAAAAATTAAAAATCAAACTTAATATTTACTAAATAAAAGAAATGTTTATTTAATATTTTTTTAACCCTATAGAGACGATATGTCGTCTCTATAGGTTTTCATTTAAAAATATAAAAAAAACATTTAAGCCCTATAGAGACGACTTATCGTCTCTATAGGTTTTTCTTTATAAAAAAAATAAAAAACATTTTCTCCTATAGAGACGACATGTCGTCTCTATAGGTTATCTTTAAAAAATAAAAATAAAATCATATAAGCCATATAGAGACGACTTATCCTTTCTATAGGTTTTTCTTTATAAAAAATAAAAAAACAGATTTTCACCTATAGAGACGACTTGTTGTCTCTATAACATTTTAGTATAGATAAAATAATTTCACTTTTTCACCAATAGAAACGACTTGTCGTTTCTATAGGATATTCTTTTAAATAAAATAATTTAAAATTTTCTCTTATAGAGACAACATGTCGTCTCTATAAGATTTTCTTTGAAAAAATGTCAACTATTGTTTTTAGCTATAGAGACGACATGTCCTCTCAATAAGTCTTAAAAAAATAAAAAAATAAAATATTAAAAATTTTGTTTTTCCAGGTTTTTAAACAAAAAAATACCAATAATTAAACAAATTTAAACCTGTTAACACATGTTAAACAAAACTACACAACTAAATATCATAGATTAAACATGCATTACAAAACAAAGTAATTTAAATCACATACCAACATAACACAAACTAAACTAAGTAGCTAACCATCATCTTCATCATCACCACTACCATCACGACTACCACTACTATCACCCCTATAATCACGCCTACCACCGTTATCACCACGATTACCAGGTAGAAGTCGAAATTGTCTATTTATAACTTGCTCCTTTCTTTTAAAAGTACTTGCAATTTTTTCCAATTGTTGGTTAAATCGTTGTCGCATCTCTTCTTGCAATTGTTCCAATTGTTGGTTAACTTGTCGTTGAACTTGTTCTTCAACTCGTCTATGAAACTCTTGTTCATTTCTTTGTACTTGTTCTTCCACTCGTTTTGCAATATTTTCTTCAATTACATTACCAACATTTTGTTGCCAATATTCTCGTGGGGTGAGTTGTCTACCCGAGGACACCTCCGGGGTTGGCTTTCTCACCACATGTCCAACACCTTTTATATGACCACGCCTTTCCCCTAGAGCGTTTTTCATAACTTCAATTTGATCATTTGGTGATAAATCACCAACATCACGTTCCATCCTTCGAGCTTCTGCTAGAATCTTTTCCTGCATAAACAATATATAGAATAAACCTATGTCAATTTTTTACTAAATTTCGGCAGCATTACCACTATAAAATGAATAACCAACCTGTTGAACTATAAATACTAAGCAATAATAATTCGCAAATTTCAACAAATCGCCCTTACTAGCAACAAACCGCACAACTAAAAATTTATATTAATTGTAGACCTGGCAAATGGGTCGGATCGGGTCATGGGTCAAAACGGATTCGGGTCAAAACGAGTTCGAGTCAAAACGGGTCAATTAAAAAAAGGGTTGTTTTGGTTCGGGTCGAAACGGGTTTGGGTCGGAACGGGTTCGGGTCGGAACGGGTTCGGGTCAGAACGGGTTTCGGGTCGAAACGTGTCAGGGTCAGAACTGGTTTGACTGCAAATTTGGCACTTTGATTCTAGAATTGCAGCATTTAGATACCCAATTACACACAAAAAAAAAACATCAAATGTTTAGCTTGTGTGGCTAAAATATATTGTTGATCGTCATACCATTCATTACCAACAAACCATTTACGGCTAATGTCGATAGTCGTGATATTGTTTTTCTTTTTTAATCTCGCACCTGACGTGTCAAACCATTTACAACAAAATAGTACAACTGAGTAACCATCTATATAAATCAACTCTATGATATCCTCTAGTTGACCATAAAATGTAGTACCATCTTCTCCTATTGAAACAACGCCACTGTTTTGAGTAGCCTTTTCGACATCACGATCGTGTACCACAAATTTAACACCATTGACTATGCAAGCGGTGTAGGAATACGCGTTCAATGGGCCATGTGCCAATGCCCTTAATTCCTTGGTATAGTCGAAAGACATAGATGATGGCGAAGAAAGATTCACTTTATTTTTAAACCAACTGGAAAATTCTTTTTTCATATTGCCCTCAAGAAAATCAGATTCAAATTTGCTGGATGGGAGACAAAAACTTCAAATTAGTTTATCATAATAACAAAAAAGAAAGTTAAAAAAAAAATACTTACGATTTGTAATCTTTAATTTCATCGCAATTGTTCAATACAAGCCATTCTAATGATTTTTTTTGCCTCTGGACAAAGTATTCTAACTTGCTTCTTTGAAGTTGGTCGGCACTGTGATGAAAACACATGCAACTGCCTCTTCGGAATGCCAGCATCTGCATTTCTATCAGGGCGATTGAATTTGGTTTGCATACCCTCAAGATACATTGAGCAAAATGTCAATGCTTCATCTGCAATATAACGCTCTGCTATTGAGCCTTCGGGTTTGGCTTTGTTTCCGATATAGCCCTTTAGCTTTTTCATGTATCTTTCAAAAGGATACATCCATCTCATAAAGACAGGCCCACCAAGAATAGCTTCTTCAGGTAAATGAACAACTAGATGGATCATTATGTCAAAAAATGCAGGAGGAAATATCAATTCCAAATTGCATAATATATTTACCACTTCCTTTTGTGCTTTTCGCATGTCCTCCACATGTAAAGATCGTGCACATATTTTTTTAAAGAAGATGCAAAGGTTAGTGATTGCTGTTGAAACATCTGAAGGTAGACCTGCTCGAACCCCTATTGGTAGCAATAGTTGCATGAGGATGTGATAATCATGAGACTTTAACCCGGTTATATTTGAATTATTAGAAGAAACCTTATTTTTAAAGTTTGATCCGTAACCATCAGGTAGTCTCACTCCTCTAATGAACTGACAAAAACGTTCTCGATCACTTGGTTTGAAAGAGTAAGGAGCATGTGGTTGGTAAAACTTGTTGTTTTTCTCTGTTAGCCATAGATGTGGTCGAATACCCATATTTTGCAAGTCTTGTCTTGCTTTGTAATTGTCTTTTGATTTCTCATTCATCAACAAAGTACCCAACAAGCTCTCACAAACATTTTTCTCCACGTGCATAATATCAAGATTGTGTTTTAGTTCGAGAGAAGACCAATAATCCAGCTCGAAGAAGATACTTTGTTTGGTCCAATTTGTCTTTGACGCATCACGCGCGTCACACTTTCTTTTCCTACTTTTATTACTAGGATGTTTCCCCGGAACACGATCAGAGAGACCTCTTAGTTGTTCTAATATTTGTTCACTATTTAATCGTCTCGGAGGACCTCTTGTTTCTTTTTTGCCATCAAATAACAAATTTTCCCTAAATTTATGCCTACTAGGCAAGAATCGTCTATGGCCAACATAAGCTGTCTTATCGGTTACACGACACGAGGGTGTGTCTGTGTTACAAGTAGGGCATGCTTTATAGCCTTGACCACTCCAGCCAGACAAATAGCTACGAGCAGGAAAATCATTGATAGTCCATAATAGTGCCGCACGCATGTTGAATACATCGTTAGTTGATGCATCTCTTGTTTTGACTCCTTCGGCCCATAGCATTTTCAACTCATCCACCAAAGGCCTTAAGTATACATCAATGTCCTTTCCTGGTGATTTTTCCCCGGGAATAAGCAAAGTCAACATAAAAGAAGACTCTTTCATGCATAACCATGGTGGCGTATTGTACGCTGTCAACACCACCGGCCACATACTGTACGACTGATTCTGGTTAACAAACGGATTAAAGCCATCAGCAGCCAAACCCAAGCGAATGTTCCTGGGTTCTTTGGCAAAGTCGGGATATCTCTTATTAAAGTCTTGCCATGCCTTCCCATCAACCGGGTGACGCATCATACCATCCGTTGAGCGGCCGGTATTATGCCAGGTCATATCTTTTGCCGTGAATCTAGAAGCATACATTCGTCGAACCCGGGGAGCTAAAGGAAAGTAACGCAACACTTTTTGTGCTACTTTCTTTCCATTTTTCTTTTTGTCCTCCCATCTACTCTCATTACAAACCGGACATTTTTCCAAAGAGGCATTCTCTTTCCAGAATAGAGCACAATCATATTTGCAAGCATGGATAGATTGATATCCCAACCCAATCTTTGTCATCTTCTTCTTAGCTTCATAGTGTGAGGCTAGAATATGACTTTCTTTCGGTAATAAATTCCTAAAAAAATTTAAAAGTTGGTCAAATGAACCATTTGTCCAATTGTTGATGACCTTAAGATGCATTAATTTTGCTAGGAAGTCTAGGGAAGACATCCCACTACAACCGGGGAATACCTCGGTATTAGCCTCCTTAAACAATGCATCAAAATCCGGCTCTAAACAAGTGGCATCTTGACCGTCATCGTCTTCATCTATATTTTCTCCGTTTGTATTTTGCTCTCTCATAACATCATGAATGACATCAAACATCTCACTATTTGTTGTTGTGGGATTTGTTCGTGTTGTTAGATTAAAAAGGGCTGCTATTTTGTCAGCATTAGGATGTTTCTCACCATGATAATTCCATATATGATATGCTTGTAGAAAGCCATTGTCATGTACGTGGGCATAAATCGTTTCCATATCCTGCCTATGTGCATTGGCACAAGATCTACACGGGCAATACGCTTTGCCATGTTTGTCGACATGGTTCCTAGCAATCTCTATAAAGTTGCAAAGACCTTTTATGAATTCAGGAGAATTCCTTTTTCCCAAATTAATCCAGCTCTTATCAATTGTCATAACTATAGAATAAAGAACAACAGTTATATAAGAAACACGTAATATAAATGAAAACAATCACATCAGTGTTCTGTTTGTATTTCATATGGAGGAAATAAAACACCAGATGATCTATGTGGTTAATGCCGAAGTACCAAATGATTTTAAAAAAATTAACATAGAACCTAAAAGCAAACATCTAAATATAATTACGTATGTTATTCTTGATTGATTATACATGCTGATTCAAGATTATTTATACATGTTCTTCATCAATTATGATATCTACTCATGTTGTTTATTCATTTAGTTTAACCCTAACCATTCAGCAAACACAAGTCTACACATCCCTTTTGTAGCCCACGTATAGGTCAACAAACCCTTCTAAATGGATAGAATAACACCCCTTTCTTAGCCCATTTTCTAACCCGAAACCCGATCTAACCCGACCCGATCTAAACCCAAACCATTTAACCCGACAGTGATGTGGCATGCACTTTATGACATGACGGTTAAAAAAAAGTGGGCCCATTACACATAGTCTAACTATCGCATTGTGGCTTAACTGAAAATTGAAAAAGAAAAAAAAAACAAAAGAAGGTGATTAGTTGGAATGAGGTGGACTTGCACCCTTCTCCCTTTAATGCCTGTTATGGGCTTGGCAAGGAGGCGGTTCATGGTTGGCGGCTTGGCGCCCCATGATGGCGCCTCTGGCGAGGTGTTCACGGGGCTACCCTGCCGATGTGGCAAGGGGCACTGATGCGCAATGGGTGTCCTTATTGCAACAAGATTATTTTAAACTGGGCCCTACTTGAGGGTTCTTGCTTTCCTTGATGACAGTTTAATAATACCCATGCTAAGACCAAGTCTTGTCAACTTTGAAGATTGGAAGTGATAAACCTCATCAGTCATGTGTAGCTTTGTCAAAGGCGAAAAAAGTGAGGGGTGTAGTCTAAAAATATCATTATTAGGGATTCTAGACATGTTTTAGGCTTGTTTAGGCTGTTTTAGGTTGATTCCAGGCTTGTTTAGGGGTTTTAGACATGTTCAACTTCAAACTGGTCTCGATTTTTTTGGCCGGAAAACAGCTTGAAACTGCTTCTGTCCAGGCGATGCACTTTTCCTGCGCTGCGCTTTTGCGTCTAGGGGCGTGCCTAGTGCGCTTTTGACAACATACAGGTTTAGTTGATGAATCAGTTTGTCATTCACTATGCAACATAAGAATTATATTCTGTTTAGCTGCTTCCACTTTTGCCAAACTTATTTTTAAACTGAATTTTGAATAAAAGTTGAATAAGCGATCGGCATACACACTAAATCTCTGTACACCAGTTAATTGGAAGCAACCAAAAGCAACATGCTTTACGGTTTTGTCATTTGCCCATTATATGTGACATACCTTCATTTTTACCAATCAATGTAACCTGTTATTATGTTACATCAGCCACCAGGTACTAAAAAAAGGTGGAAGTTTGTTGCATTTTGGTGCAAATATTGAACATATAGTTGTATCATAATGTAGGTATATACATAGTACATAACATTAAGTGGTAAAAGTGAAACTGCATTATATAAAATGGAAAACATGACGCCTTCTGGTGCAATTAACCCTAATTAAAATGACATAGTGATCTGTTACAGTTGAATTATGTGGTTAATGCCGAAGTACCAAATGATTTTAAAAAAATTAACATAGAACCTAAAAGCAAACATCTAAATATAATTACGTATGTTATTCTTGATTGATTATACATGCTGATTCAAGATTATTTATACATGTTCTTCATCAATTATGATATCTACTCATGATATCTTCATCAATTATGATACCTACTCAGAAAAGAAAGCTTACTCAGAGGAGGTGGTGGTTCGACGGAGGTGGTGACACGGCAGCAGAGGAGGTGGTGGTTGCGGAGGTGGTGACACGGCGACAGAGGAGGTGGTGGTTCGGCAGAGAAGGAGCTAGTGTGGGAATTTGGGGGGAATTGGGGGGGAAAATTGGGGGGGGGGGGGGGAAATGAGGATAAGGTTAAGCCAGCAAATTCTTTAGGTCTACCATTTAATTCATATAAAATTAATTTTATCACTTTTAAAATAGTTGAACTGATATGTTTCATTTATTTGCAAGAATGTTAGATTTTTCGTTATCCAAAAAATCCGTTTCGGCGCGAACTGTTTCGACCCGAACCGTTTCGAGCTGAACCGTTTCGACGCGAACCGTTTCGACCCGTACCATTTCGAGCCGAACCGTTTCGACCCGTACCGTTTCGAAGCCGAACCGTTTCGAGCTGAACCGTTTCGAACCGAACCGTTTCGACCCGTACCGTTTCGAAGTTGTACCGTTTCAAGCCGTACCGTTTCGAACCGAACCGTGCCGTTTCGAACCGAACCCTTTCGAGCTGAACCGTTTCGAACCGAACCGTGCCGTATCGAACCGTACCGGTTCGGCTTCGAAACGGTTCGCGTCGAAACGGTTCGGGTTGAAACGGTTCGGGTCCAAAGGGTTCGGTTCGAAACGATACGGTTCGAAACGGTACAGCTCGAAACGGTTCGGTTCGAAACGGTTCAGCTCGAAACGGTTCGGTTCGATACGGCACGGTTCGGTTCGAAACGGTTCAGCTCGAAAGGGTTCGGTTCGAAACGGCATGGTTCGGTTCGAAACGGTACGGCTTGAAACCATTTGGCTTCGAAACGGTACGGGTCGAAACGGTTCGGTTCGAAACGGTTCAGCTCGAAACGGTTCGGCTTCGAAACGGTACGGGTCGAAACGGTTCGGCTCGAAACGGTACGGGTCAAAACGGTTCGCGTCGAAACGGTTCAGCTCGAAACGGTACGGACGGTTCAGCTCGAAACGGTTCAGCTCGAAACGGTTCGGGTCGAAACGGTACAGGTCGAAACGGTTCGCGTCGAAACGGTTCAGCTCGAAACGGTTCGCGTCGAAACGGTTCAGCTCGAAACGGTTCGGGTTTCAAAAAGTTCGCGCCGAAACGGATTTTTTGGATTTTTTAGAATTTTTATGATTTTTTAGAATTTTTATTATTTTTTAGAATTTTTTGGAATTTGTTTGGTTTTTTGGAATTTTTTTGATTTTTTGGAATTTACTATTTTTTTTGTTTTAATGTTTTAGAGTTTACACTTAAGTCCCTGTGTTTCTAAAACTGACGCAAACCGTCCCTGAATTAGTTAGTTAACTCAAAGTTAACAAAATAAATGGATGGAGTTAAGTTAGTGGACTGAAATTGTTACGAAAATGAAACTAATAGACTGAAATGACAATTTTTAAACTAATGGACTGAAACCGTTATTTTTGACAAACCTCAGGGACGAAAACAGTAATTAACTCTTTATTTTTTAAAAATTTTTATGGAATGGTGGGAAATTTTGCCTTCCGAATGATTTTTTTACCTTTTAAATATTTTAGAGACGACATATCGTCTCTATAGGTTTAAATATATATTTTTAGTTAAAAAACAAAAATAAATTAATAAACTTAATTGGTCTTATAGTGACGATCAGGTTCGTGCAACCAAAAGGTGGTCAAAGGGGATGCACACAAGCATATACGCATACACATACATACATACACATACGTACACGTGCACACTAACACATACACACGTGTACACTAACACATACAATTACATACACAGACACAGACACACGCATGAATACACTAACACATACATACACATGCCTATACTAACACACACATATGTACACATAAATACATACACATACATGCACACTAACACTAACACTAACACATACACACACGTACACGTGCACACCACACACACATACACATACACACACGCGTACAATAACACATACACATACACACACGTACACAATTACATATACACACACGCACACTAACACATACACACATACATATATACAAGGGTTGTTGGATTTTATCACCCCCCCCCCAACTATTGGCTATTGTCTGCTGCCACCCTCAACTATCACTTTGACGTCCGTCACCCCCAACTTAACACTTAGTGTGTTATGTCACCACGTCGTTAACTAATCACTAACTTTTGATCTTGCTACTATACTTTTAGGGTGTCCTAAGATCCCTAAAACTTCTTAAGATCCCTATGACACCCCCAAAAGTATAGTACCAAAATCCAAAGTTAGTGATCAGTTAACGACGTGGTGACAGAACACACTAAGTGTTAAGCTGGGGGTGACGGGCGTCAAAGTGATAGTTGAGGGTGGCGGCGGCAAATAGTCAATAGTTAGTGGTGATAAAATCCAATAACCCTATATACAAATGCACAAACACGTACACACGTACATGAGCCCGAGCTGGACAAAGCTTGAGATCAATTAACTTGTGAGAGCTCGAGCTCGGCTCGTTGGTAGTTTATCAAGATCAATTAAATATTTATAAAGAACAAATATTACACTAAGGCTCAAGAACAGGCCTGACGAGCTTCACCTGACAGGCTCGATAAATAAACGAGCTTTATTTTATGCTCAGGCTCGGCACACGCTCGACAAGACTCGACTCGTTTCGAGCTTTATTTCGAGCTGATCTCGTGCAGCTCGCGAGTCGCACGACTCGTTTGTACCCCTAGCACAAACACACACACACAAACATACATACATACACACGTACACATATATACACACATACTACAAATACACACCCACATCATACACACACATACATACGAACACATACACACACATACATACACTAACACACACATACACATACACATATACGAACACATAACATATACACATATCAATAGGAAGACGAGCGATTGCTCGTTTGATGAAATTAAATATCTTATTATGTTTGATATTACGTGTTTTTTATATTTTAGTATGTAGGTCTTTTTAAGCTTATGTATTTTATTTAAAATTATATTTATGTAGTATTCATAATATATATATATATATATATATATATATATATATATATAAGTTCAAATACATCTAATAAACCAATTAAAATTAATTTATTATAGAAGCTAATTGTTTATTACTAATAAAATGATAATTATATAATTGAATATTATTTTTTTTGGTAAAAATCATGAATAAAATAAGAAATAGTGAATTTGGCTAATAGGGACGACATGTCATCTCTATAGGTGAATATTTTTTTTAAATTTAATTATTTTTACTTATAGGGAGGACATGTCCTTTCTATAGGTTAGTTATTTTTTTTTAAACTTTCATGAATTGGTGGGAAATTTTGCCTCCTAAATTATTTTTTTTTTACCTTTCAAACATTTTAGAGACGATATGTCCTTTCTATAGGTTAGTTTATTTATTTTTTTAATTTTTTATTTCAAACATTTTAGAGACGATATGTCCTTTCTATAGGTTAGTTTATTTATTTTTAAAATTTTTATTTCAAACGTTTTAGGGATGACATGACGTCTCTATATGTTTAAATATATATATATATATATATATATATATATATATATATATATATATTTAGTTAAAAACAAGAATAAATTAATAAACTTAATTGGGTTTTTAGAGAAGACATGCCGTCTCTATATGCGAATAACAGTTTTTGTATTTTTAATAATTTATTAACCAAAACTAAAAAATAAAACAAAATTATGTTTCCCTATAGAGACGATATATCCTTTCTATAGGTTAGTTTATTTATTTTTTAAAGTTTTTATTTCAAACATTCTAGAGACGATATGTCCTTTCTATAGGTTAGTTTATTTATTTTTGATAATTTTTATTTCAAACATTCTAGAGACGACATGTCGTCTCTATAAAGTTATAGATATATTTTTTTAGTTAAAAACAAGAATAAATTAATAAACTTAATTTTGTTTTTAGGGACGACATGTCGTCTCTATATGCGAATAACATTTTTGTATTTTTAATTATTTATTAACCAAAATTAAAAAACAAAACAATTCCTTATAGAGACGATATGTCCTTTCTATAGGTTGGTTTATTTATTTTTTAAAATTTTTATTTCAAACATTTTAGGGACGATATATCCTTTCTAAAGGTTAGTTTATTTATTTTTTAAAATTTTTATTTAAAACATTTTAGAGACGACATGTCGTCTCTATAGGGTTAAATATATATTTTTAGTTAAAAATAAAGAATAAATTATTTATTAACCAAAACTAAAAAAACAAAACAAAATTATGTTTCCCTATAGAGACGAGATGTCCTTTCTATAGGTTAGCCATTTTTTTTCCCACAAAAAAATTGGAATGGTGGGAAATTATACCGCCTAAATTTAAATAATTTTTTGAATAGTCAACTTGTTAGAGACGACATGTCGTCTCTATAGATTAAACTTTTTTTTTAGTTTTATTTTAATTTTCATGCATATTTATCATTAATAAAACTAAATTAAAAGAAAAATATTTAAAGTTATAGAGACAACATGTCGTCTCTATAAGTTAAAATGTTTTTTTAAAGTTTCCGGTTCAACAAAAAAAAAAGCAAAAAAAAATTATTTTCACCTTATAGAGAGGATATGTCGTCTCTATAAGGTAGCCTAGCTTAAAAGGTACGAAAACCCTATAGAAACAACATGTCGTCTCTATAGGGTGATCTATAGAGAGGATCTTTGTTGTCCCTATAGGTGTCCTCCCTATAGGGGTTTTTTCTTGTAGTGGTTACCTGTTTCGCAGATGGTTAAATCGGCAGCAAACAGTGGCATGTGTGGCGATGGCTTGAACAACGGCTGTCTAGCACTGTCGTGCTGATAACGTGTTGTGAAACTAACCTAATAGCAACCAATAGAAGGAGAAAGAAAAGAATAATAGAGGGAGAAAGGATTTGATATTTTATTAATTGAGGTATATTTACAATAAGATACAATAGGGGTATAAATAGGAGTACAAAACTTGGAGAGAAAGATAATCTATTTAAGAACTTGATAACCACATAATATAATATATTTATATCCTATTTTATGATTCGTAATCATAAATCAAATTGGAAACCAGATAAGTAATTAGAAAAAAAAAATTAAAATTAAAGAAAAGATAATTAAAATAACTTTGTAGATAACCCATGCATCACATAACTACTGTAATTTTAAACAACTTTTTTACTTATAAACTCGTTATAATACTTCTGTAATTTTTAACAACTTTTTTAGTTATAAACTCGTTATAATAAAATGGTTATATTTCTAATAATAATGCAGTTTAAATTCATTTAATCTTTTCTTATGCTTAAAATTGTCCATTTGCATACCCCTTAAAATAACAATCGTTGAAATAGTAAAGGTTTATATTATAAAATATCTTACACCAAAACTTAGTTTTTTTTTTTTTTTTATTATTATTATTATCGTTACATACACATCTAAGAAGATGTATTACGAAAAACATAATTTCCATAAATTTCTCTCTAGTTAAAAAAAAATATATTACTCTATTTAAAAGTGAGATTCTGGTAAAAAAAATATGCATCACAAATTTGTATTTTCCTTAAATTTCTCGTTAGATAAAATAAAAATTTATTATTTTCTTTATTGATAACCCACAAAAAAAGTTTATACCGCTCAAGCTTGATTTGGGTAACTATATCACCTCTGAATTGATTCCATATCTTTCGTACACTGTTTTGATCCCTGTGTGCAGACCCGGTTTCAACTTTCAATGGCAGATCATGCTCATGACGATGTAGTTGAGCGGATACTGATAAGATTAGATGTAAAAGATCTGATTCGTTGCAAGATCGTGTGTAAGTCATGGCATTCTTTAATCACAAGTCCTTGTTTTATTAGTCGTCATCTGAACCGTAGTTACAACAAAGATGGCCACGACAATAAATTTGGCCATAGAAGAATTTGTTTAGTCAATGAATTCTTATCGGATAATTTTCTTGTTGGTTCTTCCAATGGCTTGGTTTGCATCATGTGTGTTAGCAGTTGTAAGGTTTTAGTAGCGAATCCATCGACTAGAGAGGTGAGACGACTGAACCTCCCCTCGTTTTTGCTTGGTAAATCATTATGTTGGGGTTTTGGTTATGAATTATCCGAAGATGATTACATTGTTGTCGTGGGGGCGGAAGTAG
This sequence comes from Helianthus tuberosus, assembly GCA_030545235.1. NCBI lineage: Eukaryota > Viridiplantae > Streptophyta > Magnoliopsida > Asterales > Asteraceae > Helianthus > Helianthus tuberosus. Next base: position 5,640,292 of record CM060358.1, read on the forward strand.
GTAAGTCTCAAACATGTTTTATAGTGTTGAGTTTAAAATCAAATGTGTGGAGGAGAGTTATTGGAGAAGTCAAGTATAAATTTATTACTAAGATTGGTATCTTATGCAATGGTGCACTCCACTGGATCGTAGAAGATCAAAACCGGAAGATAATAATTCTTTCTTATGATTTATCTGAAGAAGTATTTAAAGAAATTCCCCAACCTGAAGATGATGCAAGTTATAAAGTTACTTCCCGTAGCTACCTGGGGATTGCCAAAGGATGTTTGTGCACGTTTCATCGATCAAGTCTTGATTCTTCCGTTGTGGACGTATGGTTGATGAAAAAGTACAATGTAAAACACTCATGGGAACTGCTGCCACATGATCATAAGATGAAAAATGATATTTTGCACTTTTTTAGATTACCTGTGAAAGTGAGGTTCTCATATCGTTATAAATCATGTTTTTCGCGTACTTTAAAACATATATATGTGCAGAGCCTTGTATCTCCCCATGTTAACGTGAGGCCGAAGAAGTACGAGAGCTGTACCAAGGTGGATTCTATTTCTATATTGTGTATCTATATTATTATTGTTATTTATCATTATACATTTGGTCACTATATGCTTGTCTTCTTTTTATGTGCTGTAATTATAACTATTTTTACTCACTCTAATTCCTCAGTGGTTACTTGATCAAGGGAAGTCCTACATCTCCTGGACCAACTGCCTAAGTTCGAAGCGGTTGAAACAGTCAAGAGGACAAGTGTTGCGGTATGAATCTATTTTCCATCACTGGGGTTCCACTCTAGGCAATAATACATGGTACTTTTTTCTGGTACCATAATATTTACATTTACTAACTTCCCTTTTTTTTAATTTTCAGCTAAGAGGGGGATATGGAGATCCAGGAGAACCAACTGCCACATTTTGATGCTCTTAAGATTTTATTAATTGTGAAGACCTGTCTACTTATTCTTTCTGCTTTCTAGTAACTTGTCTTTGATGGATACAGTAATTGTTTATACTTTTTTTTTTTTATCTCAATTCTTAGTTTTAACTATTTTTCAGTTTATGTGGAATTCTTGATTATTATATATACATGAAAATGTTAGACCGTCTTTGTCCCAGTTACAGTTTAGTATGTTTAAGCTTTATTCTTGAATAACTGATCTTGATATTGTACATCAATAAAATCTTTCTAGTTCAGTCATAGACATAGTCCGATCAAGTAGATATTGGAGTGCACCACAATATATCTTGTCGTCATCCCAACAGTAGTTACAAAATGATTGATCAGCATGGAATAAACTCTCGGGTCGAACCCACCTTAGCACTCCGCTTCGGCCTCTCGTCCACATAGGGAGATACAAGACTTTGCACAAATATAGGGACATTAATATAATCCCAAAAGAGATTTTCATATTTAGAGACCCTGGAAAATGATTGATCAGCACGGAATAAACTCTAGGGTCGAACACAATCCTTGCATGATCTCATGATGTGTACAATGTCATTTTTCATTTCGCGATCCCGTGGCAGCAGCTAATCATAGTTTTGCAATATAAGAATAATGCCATGCATACATACATAGACAGTCTTTAACTATCCCCAGGTGTCTATGAGATGAATATTCATTTCCTGCATCATAAGGTTGGGGGATTTCTTTAAATTCTTCTTTAGATAAATCAAAAGCTATAATTAATTAGTATCTTCATATTTTTCATCTTTTATAATTCTCCAGTGAAGTGCACCATTGCTTAAGATACCAGCCTTACTAAAATGTATATTCTTCACTTCACCAATATCTCTCCACACATTTGATTTCAAACTCAGCACTTGAACACATGTTTGATTTTCGCCTACTTTCCGGGCCCCTACGACAACCTTGTAATCATCTGTGGATGAATCATAACCAAAACCCCAACATAATGACCTATTGACCATAAGGGTAAGTTTCAGTTGTCTTACCTCTCTAGTCAATGGATTGCATATGAAAAGTTTACGACTAAAAACAGATATGATGCATACCATGGGAGGCCTTGATGGTGTGAGGAGAGGACCTCCGCACAAGGCCCGTAATTCCGAGGGGCACGCGATTAAAAAAAATCCAATATATATATGTTATTTTTTTAAGTAGTAAACACATACCAATTCCAATATAGGCCCATTTACAAATCATTTTTTTATAGTTTAAAATTTAGCCCACTTGCATTAGTTTTATTGAGCCCAATGCTAATTTGATTTTTTTAAATAATAATAGAACATTAAAGAAGGGCACATTTTTTAAGCTCGAACAGGATACGTGAATTCTGAGAGACGCCTCTGATGCATAGAAGGCCATTGGAAGAACCAACAAGCTTATGCTCATCATGATCATCTACTAATTTAATTCTTCTAAGCCCAAGTTCATCGTTGTAACGATCCTTGTCGCAACTACGGTTCAAACGACGATTGATGAAATGAGGACTTGTGATTAAAGAATGCCATGACTTACACACACTCTTGAAACGAAGCAGATCCTTCACATATGATTCTATTAGTATTTGCTCAACCACATCTTCATGAACAACCTCTGCCATTAAAACTTGAAACCCTAATAGAATTGAAAGGTATAGTAGACGATATGGAGCAAATCCGGATTTTATATACTTTCAAAAATAGTTTGAGTAATTTACATTTTGTTCCTATGGTTCTAAAATCAAAAAATTGTTTTTATCATAAAACTATTTATATGTTTGGTCCCTCATTATCGTGTTTGGCTGTTTGCTTACACCCAACATTTTTTTTGTTCCATTATAACACTACAATGAGGGACACCTTTAGCGGCGACAGGTCAAATGTCGCCGCTATTGGTCGATCCGCGTCACAGGATCTGAAACCAAACACCATCCGTTGATCAAAATCATGATCTGACGGTTGGGGATTTAAAAGTCAATAGCGGCGACAGGGACAGGGCAATACCGGCGACAGGTTGTCTCCGCTAAAAGTAAATGTCAGAACTTTAATCCCTAGCCACACAAATCTTATCTCTGGTCAACCTCATTAAAGTCATTACCGGCGACAGAGGGTAATACCGGTGATAGGTTGTCGCCGCTAAAGGTTAAGCGTACCAAACCCCTATACAGCGCCAATTTCTCCCTCCTCCTTCACTTTTCCCCCAAAAAAAGCTCCGAACACCGCTGGTAAATCGCGAAATTTGTCCAAATTGGTTAGTTTCACTTTGTTTTTGTTAGATTTCTTCTCTATTTTGTTATATACATGTTATAGGCTTTAATTTTTGTGTATTTTTGTATGTTTTTGTGCTTATGGTAGAGAAATCTGATCACCACCATCACTTCTCCGGTCACCACCATCACTTCTCTGGTCACCAACTCGTCTCCGCGGTCTACATCTCTTGGAAACTTGAAAATACGGTTAGTTTTATATGTATTTTTTTTTCAAAGTTTAGAAATTGTATAATGTTTGGTTTAGGTGTGTAAATGTGTGTGTAAGGATATATGTTTGTATGTCAAATGTATAATGTAGGTGTATTTGGTGAAAATGTGTATATGAAAATCTATGTATTTGTGTATGTAGGTGTATGTAAGCATGTATGTGTGTATGTAACTCTATGAATTTATGTATGTTAGTATGTCAAATGTATAATGTAGGTGTATTTGGTGAAAATGTGTAAATGAAAATCTATGTATTTGTGTATGTAGGTGTATGTAAGCATGTATATGTGTATGTAAGTCTATGAATGTATGTATGTAGGTGTATGTTACTATGTAGGTGTATGTAAATGATGAACAATTGGTGAAAGTAAATGTTTGCAATTGGTGAAAAATGTGTATGTTAGTATGTATGTTTGTATAAAGTATGCAAATGTGTATGTAAGTATGTATAAATTTTGTGGTTTTGATCAAAATGTGTGTTTGTAAGTAAGTATGTTTATGTGTAGGTTTGAAAAAAAAATTAAGTTTGATAATTAGTATGTTTGTGTTTAGGATTGAAAATATTTATATTTAACTTTGAAAGATATATATTAGTTAGGAAATACCCTCCTTGAATTTAAATTATCATTTAAAACATAACGAACATAGAAAATACCCTCCAAACCTAAAATCACCATTTAAAACAAAAGGAGCTAACAAAATGAAGAACATTACATATTTAAAAAACTGTGCCTGATATTGAATTCATCATTTCAAACATAACGAGCTAAGAAAACACCCAATCGAAATTGAAATCATGATTTAAAACATAATGTTCCGCCCAAAATTTAAAACAATCATTAAGAGCATAACAAGCTTAAAAAACTGTGCATTTGTTTGAATTAATCATTTTAAACATAACGAGCTTAGAAATACCCGCCCGAAATTGATTTAGAAATTAATTTCGGGTTGTCCCCGTTTATCTTGGGACTGCTTTTTGAATACTTTATCTCATTTAGGATGTGAATGTGTATTACATGATTGTTTGTTTAAGACGGATTCGGTTATCATTTTCTATTTGCTCCTCGGGTATATATATCATTACATATATACTTGGGAGCTAAGAGGAAATGCTGCCGAATTTTTCTTAAACAAACAATCATGTAATACACATTCACATATGAGATAAAGTGTTCAAAAAGTGGGTTTAGCAGCTGTAACACCTCGAAAATTCACGTCCTATAATGTGTAGACACGTGTCAAATGTTTAAACGTGTGAAAGAAATATTATAGAAGGACTAAAGTTGACAAACATGAAAAGTATGTGAATATACGTATTCTAAGTGTCAACGGTGAATAAATATATTGTATATTAACCCTACAAGATGCTCATACCTTCAAACGAATAAATCATGGATCATACGAAGCTAAAAGTGAGAGATTACAAACTACAGGGGCTAAATGTGTCAACATGTTTAAATTATACCTCTGAGTGACCTTTTGACAATCCCGAAGCTTTGTAACGGTTAATTATGCTCACTAGAATACACGGTTTAAATTTCGTAAAGTTTCGTTAACGTATGAGAAAGTTATGACCACATTCGTGTGCGAAGGGTTAAAGTGCAAACATTGAAAGTTAATACTTTTCGGGTTAGTCGGAAGTGTTCAGGGACTTGGCAAAGTGGGTATAAGTCCTAAAGCCCTTGTGGGTAAATATAAGGGGGTCAAAACGCAAGAAATAACCTTGGATGCCCTCTTGAAGAGCCAAGGGTCAACTTTGCATTAAATAGAAAATCAAAAATCAGATCCGCAGGTCCAGGCGGCCCGCGTTGGATTTTCCCAAATGGGAGGCGGGCCGCGTACGACTCCCAGAACCGAGAAACGAGGCTGATGTCTGCCATAGCCTATTATGCACGACTTCTACCCGATTTTTCACATCTCTTGGCCCCTAAAACACCCCCTAAGCATCTAGGACACATGTTGGATGGTTGTGGTCAGCTTATAGACTTGTGTGTCCAAGAATTGTGGTGCCAATCTCACTATATAAAGCCACTTTGTGCAATGTTGTTCTTCACACTTCCATCTGATCATTTGGAACATTTCTGGAGCTAAGGAACTCTCTCAAGTGATCATATTTCGTGCATAGGACTTCAGTAAGTGTTCTAATCCTTCTTTAATTGAGTTTAGCTTAGAGTATTAGCTAAAAGTCAAACCGTCGTAATTACGGTTTGACTTCAAGATTAGTCAATAATGGCTCAGTCAATTCTCGAATCAAAAGTAGATATAAGGTGGTATTTATGTGGGTAATAAAACCTCAAAAGGGTTTCCCCTGATCATCACTCTAACCAGGTCAAAAGTCGGGTCAAACCTTTACTTAAAAAGTCAACAGGAAGTCTAAAATGCCATTTATGCATTATTAACATTGTAGATCATATACAACCTGTTGGATCATTGTTATAACTTAGTAATAAGTGTAAGAATATGTCTAAACATGTTCAACCCGACAATTTCCTGTTTAGACCCGGTTCGGAACCGAAAGTCACATAGTTTGACTTTCACTTTGACTTTCAGTTCTGACCCGTTTAGGCATATTTTAGAAATGCCTCAGAGCTTTAATTGGACTAGGTTACATGTTAGAACAACCCTCTGAGATTATACACCTTGGTTCATTAGTTATCCAATTAATATGCATGTTCCCGTTAATTGCTCATATGTTGACCGTTATGCCCTTATTGCCTTAAAACGTGATTTATGAAAATGTAAAAATGTAGAAACCTTAATTACTGATATATAGACTTGTATGCAAAGTTTGACATCAGTTTGACTTGTAGATTAAGAGTTATGCTCATTATCGCAAAATTAATGCTTTATGTTAATAAAATGGCGTAATTAGCGTATAGCCTAGTTAAACATACTTTTTGGTATCAAATATTTTACCCACTGATGTAATATATTATTTAGGGATTTTTAAAGATTTTTAATTAATTTTAGGTTGAGCATAACTCATAGGCGTAGGCTTAATTCGGTAAATGTCGGTTTTGCCCTTACGGGCCATAAAATGAGTTTTACATATCTAAACGACTCCAAAACTTTTGCTACTGATCACATATGATAAATAAATTATTTTAAGCCTTCTGGAAATATAAAAATATCAGATTTACGTATCGAACCCGGAAATGGCCTTTAATCGCCTTATTTAGCGTTTTTAGCGTATAGTATGTTTTAAAATCATATTGGACATACCCGGATTGATACCTACTGATATAAGAGGTAAATTATAATATTTTAACAGTAAGCAAAGGTTGATAAACTCAGACTTCAGTTTTGAGCTTTTTCGGCTTATGTGAAATTACCAAAATACCCCTACGGGGCCTATTTTGGTTAGAAATGATAAATTTCACATATATGCTTTATCTTACTGTTATAACTCATTAATTTGGGTATGTTTACTGATTACATCAGACCTGTAACTCAGTTAAACACTTAAACCCTTTTACAACCTTTAAAATGACCAAACTACCCCTACGGGGCCTAGTTTGTGTTTAAACACATTTCGGGCATAATGAAAGACATCTTACTGATGTCACAACATATTTGAGGCATAATTAACTTAGGAAACCTGTATATAGCTCTCATGAATACCCGTCACGCTTATTACGCGTACGGTTCGGTTTATGTAACAAGTTTACATAAATTAGCCGAAACGGGTCAAACCTTAACGGTTTTATCTCAAAGTCCAGAATGTGAATAATAAACCCATATTAAAAAAGTCTTCAAACTTGTCGGGTCTGAATCACATTCTATCCGGTCTTCGCTTAATCGTGCGTACGAACCGTATCTTGAAACTAGCCGGTCTAAGCTTAAGCTTAATAAAAGACCCGTTAGCATTCTAATAGGTTATTATAAACCTTCCTTCCAGATTAGGAGGACCAGTAAAAGCTACGTGCATTTTGCTTATTGTGATTAATACTTACTTAGGTAAATATTTTTAACTTATTTTCCCTATACGGGCTTGGGTTACGGTATATAGCATACCGCTTGATCGGGCATCAAATCTCCACCGTTAAAGTGGGTAGTTGAATAATTTGATCGGCTCGTTTAAACAGTCTTGTTTACTTTACAGCCTTTGGGGGGTTAATGCCCATGTCCCGAATATTCTTGGCATCATCTTACGAGATGGCCACGACCTGAGCACGGGGTGTAGGTGTACACCTGTCAGTGTATAACTCAATTATGTGGTGTGTCTATTGATCTTTAACCCGGACAAGATCCGGGCTACTGAACGCATAAGTAACATGTAATTCGTTCACAAGATTATAATATTAAATAATTCTCCCAAGTTAAACAAAAATGTTTATGCCACGTGCATCCAAACCAATTTTCAATCATTTTCCAAAATGAGTCAGTTGATTGTATTTACCAGTGTAAACTGACGTATTTTCCCAAAAAGACTGAATGCAGGTACTAAACGAAATTGGCTGGATTTCTCCTAAGCATCATTAGAAGTCTCGCAAGCTTAAGATGCCTGAAGTCTGTTGAACCACAAATGTTATTTTATTTCGATCCGTTCTGTGGATAAACTTCCGGATATTGTTACATTGATAAACAATATTAAATTCGGTTGTATCATATTTTAAATTTGCTTCCGCTGTGCATAATAATATTGTGTTGTTTGACTATTACGTTGCCAACCACGTCACGATACTCCCCCCACCGGGCCCACCGATGACACGTGGAAATCGGGGTGTGACAGGTTGGTATCAGAGCCAACTCTGAGTGAATTAAACACTAGCCTTTTGTGTTTAATCTCAGTTACACAATTGCACATATCTAAACCTTCGAGTCTATACTTATAACATAGGACAAATTCCACCTTATTCGGTTTTTGTTTTGTCCTTTAAATTTTATATTTGTTATTGTTATCTTATGCTTTATTGACAGGAATATCAAAATGCCACCAAGATTCTTTAGGAGACGAGGACGAGGCAAGGGGCCAGTCACCGCCCCCAATGACCATGAAGCTGGACCGTCTAATGTACGAGCTCCATCTGCTACAGAGAGCAAAGATCCACGTCAGAACAGGAGAAACCTGTTCGAGCCGGCGAGACGATCCATTTCGCACAGCTCTACACCTCCGGTCCAAAATCCATACGGACCGCAGCCAGATTACGAGTCGAACAACCCCCAGCCTTCATATATACCGCTGCAGAGGTCTTTGTCCCATCATTCCTATGGAGACCCTACACCTGTTTTTCGGGGACAGTTTAACCCAGTAGGATTCATACCAGAACCCGTGGGTTTCAACCCACTAGGGCCAGACGATCACTTCTCCGGTGACAACGCAGATGACATGGACGAGGATACGGACCCCGTCATGCCGGCGAGTGGTACACCAAACCACCCAATAGAAGTCTCCGACGGATCGTCGTTTCACGGATCACCTTATGTTGGTCCGGATAGCTTTCAGGCGATGTTCACCAGGCACGAGTGGTACTACACACCTCCTCACCAGTCGTCGCCTCATGAGCAGCAGCAGTCACCTCATGAACCACAGCAGCAGCAGCATCAAGATTCCTCTGAGGATCACCGATTTGTGGCAGTTACGCCACCGCCTCCACCACCACCAGTTAATCAGGTGCCTCCGCCACCACCAAGGCGTAGGAGGACAGGTGCACGTATGTCATCACGTGCGGGAGACTTTCATTTCAGCTCCCCACGTCAGTCAAGTGCCAGTCACTACCCGCCACATCAGGAGGACCCACAAATAGGTGGACCTTCCAACCCCGCGATGCCGCAGCCGCCGCCGATGGGTTTTGACAACCCAATTCCAGCGTATACGGGTTCCATGGCATACAACCCGTTTGAACCCCCAATGCATCATAACTATGGTTACGCGGAGGCTGACCCGTACATGGTAGCGGCGAACTACAACGCCCAAGGACCCTATGGAGATCCATGGGGAGTAGGGTACCCTACACAGGGGTACCAGATACCCCCTAGGCCGATTATTCGGACTCATTCGCAGCCGCCTAGGTTCTCCCCACCTGAGCATGAGGAACTCCTTCAGAGGCTGGATCAGGTGGAACGGGATGTGCACAGGGACCGTAGGGAGAGACAGACTTTCTTCCAAGGATTAGTAGGATTGATCAAAGGGAAGAACAAGAAGGATCATTGAATCCTTCCATTTTCTGTATTAGCCCCTGCGTGGGTGTATTTGGTTGTTAAGCCCCTATGTGGGTATGTGTGTTGTATGTTGCTTTGAGCCCCTGCGTGGGCCTATCTTTCCATAAACCCCTACGTGGGTATGTATGTGTGATGATTTGACCCCTGCGTGGGTCTATTTTCCGTTAACCCCTGCGTGGGTATGATATTTAGTTGTTAAGGTCCCTGCGTGGACTAGTTTGTATGTTTAAAGCCCCTGCGTGGGTAAGTACTTGTTTAAAACCCCTGCGTGGGTAATGGTTTGTTTGAAAAGACCTGTTTAAGGCAGCATGTAACCTATGTATAATTAATGGAATGTTGTTTTTATAAATTTCATGTTTGCCATTTTATGCATAAATAATTTATAAATGAAATAAATAAATTAAAATCATTCCTTTTGAATTAATCCGCCTATGTGTTTACTAATTAAGAATCTTAAAGTGTGAAACCTAGCCTCGTGTCAAATATAAGACCGGGCCAAGATGGTAAGACCTGTTTAAAAGATTCAAATCCCTGTTAACATCTTAAAACATGTTAACACTCCTGGCAGAAGTGATTCGTTAAAATCCCATGTCATTCTTATATGTATAAGGATTCTTTAGAAGATTCCAAACCCAAGTATATGATCTCTGAATCATGGGTTAAGATCATCAATTAAGATGATCATATTTTACCATACGTACGCCCGGCTTGCGGTATGCGCATATAATGTATATATGTGTGGGCCATTGAGGGCAAAAGTGAAAGTGCACTAATTTTAACGTTATTTTACTAATTTCGTGAAAATAACATTAAAAGCAGAGGACGGTTAATCATGCATCATGTGGTGGCGTTGATAGCTGAAAGACAAAAGGGTACATGCACTAATCGGTCTTTGTCGCGATTGCTGAGTGTTATGTGCCTTATGTCCATGTCCAAGGCTTGATGCAAAACTACTATCGAGCCGAGGGTCTCACTGGAAGCAGCCTCTCTATTCCTACGGGGTAGAGGTAAGGCTGTCTACATCTTACCCTCCTCAGACCCTACCTTTGCTTTGCTATTGGTGGGATTTACTGAGTATGATGATGATGATGATGATGATATTTTACCATACGTGGTACTATGATGCCTACGGGCCCAGCTCACTTCCATATGAGCCAAAAGACAGAGGTAGCTATGACTCCCTGTCTGAAAAGGGTAATGAACTAGGTTCAAACCTTAAAAGTCTTGATTCTCCGAAATCATAGCTTATAATTTAAATTGTCCATGTGACTAAGCCTTATATGCTTATATATATTGTTATTGTTTATGATTAGGATAAATTTTAATTGAAATCCTAAATTAATACGATTAATAAGTTAACCAAATGTGGTCTCTGTTTACCATGGTTAACGAGTTACCCTATGGGGTAATTCCATAATAAACTCCCAAATAAAATATTGTCCTTGTTTTCTGCAACAGTTCAATTCAAATGGCTGACTCAAATGAAATCAATAGCCATCCAGTGGAGCAAAATGAGAACGCCCAGATTACGTTAACTGGTGCTGAATTAAAAGCGATCATAGACAGCGCTGTTACACAGGCTTTGGATAGGCAGTATGAGGAATACAGTGGTACTCGAAGTAGGACCCACTCTGCACCACATTCAAAGCCCAGGACACATTCTGAGGCTCATAGCAAGCCTCCTCCCAAAAAGAATGGACCTAAGAAAAATGGTGATGACCGTCAGTCCACCAACCATCAAAGTGTCCCATCTCAGCATTTAGTACTGCATCAAGAACCCCGTAACAAGGGTTGCTCCTATAAGTACTTCGTGTCTTGTAAGCCCAGGGATTTTACTGGGGAAAAAGGAGCCGTCGACTGTATGACTTGGCTGGACGAGATGGACACGGTGGTAGATATCAGCGGGTGCGCTGAAAGGGATGTAGTTAAGTTTGTGTCACAGTCCTTTAAGGGTGAAGCGTTAGCATGGTGGAGATCTCTGATGGAGGCCTCCGGAAAGATCCCATTGTATAATATGTCGTGGGATCAATTTGTTGCCCTAATCAAGGAAAATTTCTGCCCTCAACATGAGGTGGAGAAAATAGAATCTGATTTTCTATCGTTGGTGATGACGAACCTCGACTGTCAAGCTTACCTGACAAGCTTCAATACGCTGTCCCGGTTGGTTCCTTACCTGGTAACCCCGGAGCCAAAAAGAATCGCTCGCTTTATTGGTGGTTTAGCCCCCGAGATCAAGGCAAGCGTAAAAGCTTCTCGGCCAGCTACCTTCAGGTCCGTAACTGACATTTCCTTATCCCTCACTCTGGATGCGGTCAGGCAGAGATCGCTGAGGAATAAGGAGGCCGAGAAAAGGAAGCGCGAAGATGATGGTTCACGAAAGTCGAACAAAAAGCACCGTGGGAGCGGTGACAACAAGAAAGGGTCGGAGTCGATGAAGGATGGGCATAATTCTGGTGAAAAGCCCAAGTGTAAAATTTGCAAGAAACAGCACTATGGAAAGTGCAAACTGGAGTCGAACTCTCAGACTCAGTCAAAACCCTTTGCTTGTGGAATTTGCAAGTCCACGGATCACAAAACCCTGGATTGCAAAAAGATAAAAGACGCAACGTGCTACCGTTGCAATGAAAAGGAGCACATCAAGACCAACTGCCCAAAATACAACAAGAAGCCTGAAGAGGCTAAGAAGACAAATGCGAGAGTCTTCAGAATGGACGCGAAAGAGGCTGTGCAAGACGATAATGTCATAACAGGTACTTTCCTTGTAAATGATGTCTTTGCAAGAGTACTTTTTGATTCAGGCGCAGATAAGTCTTTCGTAGATCATAAGTTTTGTAAATTGTTGAATTTACCTGTCAAAACCTTAAGCGTAAACTATGAGGTAGAGTTAGCAGATGGTACCATAGAAACCATCTCAACCGTGTTAGATGGATGTGTTATATCCATTAAGAACCATTCTTTTCCTCTGTCTCTACTTCCATTCAAGTTGGCCGGTTTTGACATAGTTCTGGGTATGGACTGGTTATCTCATAACCAGGCCCAAATCGTCTGTAACATGAAACAAGTAGTGATAAAGACTCCGTCTGGTGAATCACTCATCATTCGGGGAGATACCCAGTATGGACTACCTGAGCAAGTGACTATGCTCAAGGCTTCCAAGTGTTTGAAGAGGGGTTGTGTCATCTACATGGCACAAGTGATTATTGATGAGCCCAAACCAAAAATAGAAGACATCCCTGTCATCTCTGAATTCCCAGGAGTTTTTCCGGAAGAACTACCTGGTTTGCCACCAGAGAGGCAAGTGGAATTCAGGATTGATATCATCCTCGGAGCTGCACCAGTTGCAAGAGCACCTTATAGGTTGGCGCCCATAGAAATGAAAGAATTGAGGACACAGCTAGATGAATTGCTAGCCAAGGGTTTCATTAAACCTAGCTCGTCGCCTTGGGGAGCGCCAGTCCTATTTGTTAAGAAGAAGGATGGGTCGATGCGTCTGTGCATTGACTATCGCGAGCTTAATAAAGTCACGATCAAGAATAGGTATCCTTTACCTAGGATCGACGATTTGTTCGATCAACTACAAGGAGCAAGTTATTTCTCGAAGATTGACTTGAGGTCAAGATACCATCAACTGAAGGTTAGAGATGAAGACGTGCATAAAACAGCATTTAGGACTCGTTATGGTCATTACGAGTTCCTAGTGATGCCTTTTGGGCTCACTAATGCACCGGCTGCGTTCATGGATCTTATGAATCGCGTTTGCAAGCCATACTTGGATAAATTCGTTATCGTCTTCATCGATGACATCCTTATTTATTCTAAGAACCAAGCTGACCATGAGAAACACCTTCGATGTATTCTCAAACTTTTACACAAAGAGAAGCTCTATGCCAAATTCTCTAAATGTGAATTTTGGCTTCGTGAAGTCCAATTTCTTGGACATGTGGTCAGTGAGCGTGGTATCCAGGTGGATCCCGCTAAGGTTGAAGCTGTTATGAATTGGCAAGAGCCAAAGACGCCTACGGAGATTCGTAGCTTCCTGGGATTGGCAGGATATTACAGGCGCTTCATTGAAAATTTTTCAAGGATTGCTGCACCCCTAACTTCCTTGACCAAGAAGAAAGTAAAGTTCGTTTGGGGACCTAAGCAGCAAGAGTCCTTTGATGTTTTGAAACAAAAGTTGAGCAACGCTCCTGTGCTTACATTACCTGAAGGCACTGAAGAATTCGTAGTTTACTGCGATGCTTCACACACCGGCATGGGGTATGTCCTTATGCAGAAAGGCAAGGTTATTGCCTATGCATCACGACAGTTAAAGGTGCACGAAAAGAATTACACCACCCATGACTTGGAGTTGGGTGCTGTTGTGTTCGCACTAAAACTGTGGAGGCATTATCTTTATGGAATCAAGTTTGTGATCTATTCTGATCACAAGAGCCTCCAGCATCTGTTTAATCAGAAAGAATTAAACATGAGACAACGCTGTTGGATGGAGACCTTGAATGACTATAATTGTGAAATCAAGTACCATCCCGGCAAAGCGAATGTAGTCGCTGATGCCTTGAGTCGAAAGGAAAGGATAAAACCCATCCGAATTAATGCCAAGCGCATGGAAATAAAGAATAATTTGATAGAAAGGTTATTAGCTGCACAGAAGGAAGCTGTGTTGGAAGCTAACTATCCTAATGAAAAGTTAGGAGTGACTGAGGAGCAGTTAACTCTTAGCAAGGACGGAATTTTACGATTGAATGGACGAATATGGGTTCCAATTTATGGGGGACTTCGTGATGTTATCCTCCAGGAAGCCCACAGTTCCAAATAATCCGTTCATCCTGGAGCTGATAAGATGTACCAGGATCTAAAGGCAAATTATTGGTGGATAGGCTTGAAAAAGTCTGTAGCCACCCATGTAGCAAAATGCTTGACATGTGCGCAAGTCAAAGCCGAGCATCAGAAACCGTCAGGTTTGCTACAACAGCCTGAACTTCCTACGTGGAAGTGGGAAATGGTAACTATGGATTTTATTACCAAGTTACCCAAGACGAGGAAAGGAAATGATACAATATGGGTTATAGTTGACAGACTGACTAAGTCAGCACATTTCTTACCCATCAAGGAGACTTATAGCTCCGATATGTTAGCCCAGCTATACGTTGATAAGATTGTAGCCTTACATGGCATACCTGTAGCTATTATCTCTGACCGGGATACTAGGTATACGTCACATTTTTGGAAAAGGTTCCAACAATCTTTGGGCACACGTTTGAATTTTAGTACGGCTTATCATCCTCAGACTGACGGTCAGAGTGAGCGTACTATTCAAACGTTGGAAGACATGCTACGTGCATGTGCGATCGATTTGGGAGGTAGTTGGGATAAGAACCTACCATTAATCGAATTCTCCTACAACAATAGCTACCATACCAGCATTAAGGCTGCGCCTTTTGAGGCATTATACGGTAGAAAGTGAAGATCGCCAGTTTGTTGGGCGGAAGTTGGAGATGTCCAATTATCTGGACCAGAGATCGTGTTTGAAACGACGGACAAGATTGTCCAGATTCGTGACCGTCTCAAACCTGCCCGGGATAGGCAGAAGAGTTACGCTGATCCAAATCGCAAGGATTTCCACTTCGAAGTAGGTGACAAAGTCCTACTTAAAGTGTCACCCTGGAAGGGGGTGATGCGATTTAGTAAGAAAGGCAAGCTAAGCCCGAGATACATAGGACCTTTCGAGGTTATCGAACGTGTCGGGTCAGTTGCCTATAAGTTGAACTTACCAGAAGAGCTCAGTGGAATTCACAATGTGTTCCACATCTGCAATCTGAAGAAGTGCTTCGCTGATGAATCACTGGTTATACCACATACAGATGTGCATATAGATGAGAGCTTAAAATTTGTGGAAAAACCTTTGTCAATTGAAGACCGACAGGTGAGGAAGCTTCGAAGGAAGCATATACCTTTCGTAAAGGTCAAATGGGATGCCTGTAGAGGTCCCGAATTCACGTGGGAGGTTGAATCCACGATGAAAGAAAAGTACCCTTACTTATTTCAGTAAATCTCGGATCGAGATTTATTTTAAGGGGGTGAGGATGTAACACCTCGAAAATTCACGTCCTATAATGTGTAGACACGTGTCAAATGTTTAAACGTGTGAAAGAAATATTATAGAAGGACTAAAGTTGACAAACATGAAAAGTATGTGAATATACGTATTCTAAGTGTCAACAGTGAATAAATATATTGTATATTAACCCTACAAGATGCTCATACCTTCAAACGAATAAATCATGGATCATACGAAGCTAAAAGTGAGAGATTACAAACTACAGGGGCTAAATGTGTCAACATGTTTAAATTATACCTCTGAGTGACCTTTTGACAATCCTGAAGCTTTGTAACGGTTAATTATGCTCACTAGAATACACGGTTTAAATTTCGTAAAGTTTCGTTAACGTATGAGAAAGTTATGACCACATTCGTGTGCGAAGGGTTAAAGTGCAAACGTTGAAAGTTAAGACTTTTCGGGTTAGTCGGAAGTGTTCAGGGACTTGGCAAAGTGGGTATAAGTCCTAAAGCCCTTGTGGGTAAATATAAGGGGGTAAAAACGCAAGAAATAACCTTGGATGCCCTCTCGAAGAGCCAAGGGTCAACTTTGCATTAAATAGAAAATCAAAAATCAGATCCGCAGGTCCAGGCGGCCCGCGTTGGATTTTGCCAAATGGGAGGCGGGCCGCGTACGACTCCCAGAACCGAGAAACAAGGCTGATGTCTACCATAGCCTATTATGCGCGACTTCTACCCGATTTTTCACATCTCTTGGCCCCTAAAA
Source organism: Helianthus tuberosus (assembly GCA_030545235.1). NCBI lineage: Eukaryota > Viridiplantae > Streptophyta > Magnoliopsida > Asterales > Asteraceae > Helianthus > Helianthus tuberosus. Next base: position 5,656,698 of record CM060358.1, read on the forward strand.
CACCCCCTAAGCATCTAGGACACATGTTGGATGGTTGTGGTCAGCTTATAGACTTGTGTGTCCAAGAATTGTGGAGCCAATCTCACTATATAAAGCCACTTTGTGCAATGTTGTTCTTCACACTTCCATCTGATCATTTGGAGCATTTCTGGAGCTAAGGAACTCTCTCAAGTGATCATATTTCGTGCATAGGACTTTAGTAAGTGTTCTAATCCTTCTTTAATTGAGTTTAGCTTAGTGTATTAGGTAAAAGTCAAACCGTCGTAATTACGGTTTGACTTCAAGATTAGTCAATAATGGCTCAGTCAATTCTCGAATCAAAAGTAGATATAAGGTGGTATTTATGTGGGTAATAAAACCTCAAAAGGGTTTCCCCTGATCATCACTCTAACCAGGTCAAAAGTCGGGTCAAACCTTTACTTAAAAAGTCAACAGGAAGTCTAAAATGCCATTTATGCATAATTAACATTGTAGATCATATACAACCTGTTGGATCATTGTTTTAACTTAGTAACAAGTGTAAGAACATGTCTAAACATGTTCAACCCGACAATTTCCTGTTTAGACCCGGTTCGGAACCGAAAGTCACATAGTTTGACTTTCACTTTGACTTTCAGTTCTGACCCGTTTAGGCATAGTTTAGAAATGCCTCAGAGCTTTAATTGGACTAGGTTACATGTTAGAACAACCCTCTATGATTATACACCTTGGTTCATTAGTTATCCAATTAATATGCATGTTCCCGTTAATTGCTCATATGTTGACCGTTATGCCCTTATTGCCTTAAAACATGATTTATGAAAATGTAAAAATGTAGAAACCTTAATTACTGATATATAGACTTGTATGCAAAGTTTGACATCAGTTTGACTTGTAGATTAAGAGTTATGCTCATTATCGCAAAATTAATGCTTTATGTTAATAAAATTAGCGTATAGCCTAGTTAAACATACTTTTTGGTATCAAATATTTTACCCACTGATGTAATATATTATTTAGGGATTTTTAAAGATTTTTAATTAATTTTAGGCTGAGCATAACTCATAGGCGTAGGCTTAATTCGGTAAATGTCGGTTTTGCCCTTACGGGCCATAAAATGAGTTTTACATATCTAAACGACTCCAAACCTTTTGCTACTGATCACATATGATAAATAAATTATTTTAAGCCTTCTGGAAATATAAAAATATCAGATTTACGTATCGAACCCGGAAATGGCCTTTAATCGCCTTATTTAGCGTTTTTAGCGTATAGTATGTTTTAAAATCATATTGGACATACCCGGTTGATACCTACTGATATAAGAGGAAAATTATAATGTTTTAACAGTAAGCAAAGGTTGATAAACTCAGACTTCAGTTTTGAGCTATTCGGCTTATGTGAAATTACCAAAATACCCCTACGGGGCCTATTTTGGTTAGAAATGATAAATTTCACATATATGCTTTATCTTACTGTTATAACTCATTAATTTGGGTATGTTTACTGATTACATCAGACCTGTAACTCAGTTAAACACTTAAACCCTTTTACAACCTTTAAAATGACCAAACTACCCCTACGGGGCCTAGTTTGTGTTTAAACACATTTCGGGCATAATGAAAGACATCTTACTGATGTCACAACATATTTGAGGCATAATTAACTTAGGAAACCTGTATATAGCTCTCATGAATACCCGTCACGCTTATTACGCGTACGGTTCGGTTTATGTAACAAGTTTACATAAATTAGCCGAAACGGGTCAAACCTTAACGGTTTTATCTCAAAGTCCAGAATGTGAATAATAAACCCATATTAAACAAGTCTTCAAACTTGTCGGATCTGAATCACATTCTATCCGGTCTTCGCTTAATCGTGCGTACGAACCGTATCTTGAAACTAGCCGGTCTAAGCTTAAGCTTAATAAAAGACCCGTTAGCATTCTAATAGGTTATTATAAACCTTCGTTCCAGATTAGGAGGACCAGTAAAAGCTACGTGCATTTTGCTTATTGTGATTAATACTTACTCAGGTAAATACTTTTAACTTATTTTCCCTATACGGGCTTGGGTTACGGTATATAGCATACCGCTTGATCGGGCATCAAATCTCCACCGTTAAAGTGGGTAGTTGAATAATTTGATCGGCTCGTTTAAACAGTCTTGTTTACTTTACAGCCTTTGGGGGGTTAATGACCATGTCCCGGATATCCTTGGCATCATCTTACGAGATGGCCACGACCTGAGCACGGGGTGTAGGCGTACACCTGTCAGTGTATAACTCAATTATGTGGTGTGTCTATTGATCTTTAACCCGGACAAGATCCGGGCTACTGAACGCATAAGTAACATGTAATTCGTTCATAAGATTATAATATTAAATAATTCTCCCAAGTTAAACAAAAATGTTTATGCCACGTGCATCCAAACCAATTTTCAAACCTTTTCCAAAATGAGTCAGTTGATTGTATTTACCAGTGTAAACTGACGTATTTTCCCAAAAAGACTGAATGCATGTACTAAACGAAATTGGCTGGATTTCTCCTAAGCATCATTAGAAGTCTCGCAAGCTTAAGATGCCTGAAGTCTGTTGAACCACAAATGTTATTTTATTTCGATCCGTTCTGTGGATAAACTTCCGGATATTGTTACATTGATAAACAATATTAAATTCGGTTGTATCATATTTTAAATTTGCTTCCGCTGTGCATAATAATATTGTGTTGTTTGACTATTACGTTGCCAACCACGTCACGATACTCCCCCCACCGGTGACACGTGGAAATCGGGGTGTGACAGCAACCTACCCTTGTCTTGTTAATCCTAAATTAGATTTTCTTTCAGTTGCATAATGCCTATCGATAAAAGTTGGATTGATTCCCCACGTCATTCACCTCACTACAAGCAAGGACTCAAGTCATTTATCGAGATGTGTGAAAGAGTGATAAAAAAACCACGATGAAGTTAGATGTCTGTGTACCAAATGTAAAAATTCCGGCTTAAAAAACTATGGCAGAAATGAAATACCATTTGTTTATTAACAGTTTTTGGAAGGAATACACGAAGTGGACCTATCACGGGGACACGACTCCAATTGCAGAAGTAAACGATGTTGCGCCACAAGACGGTATGGTAAACGTTATTGAAGACATTAGGGGGGAGCGTATGGAAGAAGATACATACCTTAGCCAAGAGAACTCGAATGGAGATAGTAGCGGTGTTGTTGATGATTTGAAGACCTGGTAAAGGAAGTTGAAACAGAATTATATCCTGGTTGTACCAAGTTTTCTTCTATTGACTTTTTAGCAAAGCTTTTGAATATAAAGGATACGTACCATTTGCAAAATGAAGCAGTAGATTGACTCCTCTCGTTGTTGCGAGAGTCAATGCCAGAAGGCAACAAGATTTGCCCTTCGTATTATGTAGCTAAGAAGACATTCAAGAAGATTGGTTTGGCATATGAGATGATAGATGTGTGCACAAATGATTGTGCTCTCTTTTGGAAAGAAAACGAGTCCTTGCAAAATTGTCCCGTTTGTAATGAGAGTCGATGGGTCGATAAAGACACAAAAGGCACGAAGGTGGCTCGTAAGGTGTTACGATACTTTCCTTTGACGCCTAGACTACGACGTTTGTATTGTTCAAGGCACACAGCGAAAGATATGATATGGCATAGTACCGGACGATCGGAAGATGGGACTATGCGTCATCCAGTTGATGGATCTGCATGGCAAGACTTTGATAAAAAGTACCCAAACTTCGCGATGGAGCCACAAAATGTTCGCTTAGGGCTTGCAGCTGACGGTTTTAATCCTTTTAACAACGGTAGTGGATCCTCGACTCATAGCACGTGGCCGGTTATACTCACCACATATAATCTGCCTCCCTGGCTATGCATGCGAGAGTCCACATTCATGTTGACCTTGTTGATTCCTGGCCCTAAATCACTGGGGAAAGACATGGACGTTTTCCTTAGATCGTTAGTGGATGAGCTTAAGCAATTGTGGCAGACAAGTGTACGTACTAAAGACGCAGCAACAAACACATACTTCACAATGAATGCGCTGTTGTTATGGACCATAAATGACTTTCCAGCCCGTAGTAGTCTATCAGGTTGGAGTGGACAAGGCTACATGGCATGCCCAACTTGTAACCAAGACACTCCTTCAATACGTGTAACTGGTAAATGTGCTTATGTTGGTCATCGCCGGTTCTTAGATGCCAACCATCCTTGGAGAACAAGTCTCGACTTTAACGGGAGACCCGAGACACGAGACCCTCCGAGACAGTTTAGCCCAGCTGACATAGAAGCTCAAGTTTAATTAATCGTCTACCAGGAAAGCATCCATATTTTGGAGGTGGGAGGATAACCCGGTCAGATTTCGAGTTGAACTGGTCCAAAAGAAGCATATTTTTTGACCTTGAGTATTGGTCTTCTCTGCAGCTGAAACATAACTTAGATGTAATGCATATAGAGAAAAACGTGTGCGACAGCTTGCTCGGTACTCTTCTAATGAACGATAAGAGCAAAGACACGCCAAATGCGCGGTCCGACTTGGAAAAACTAAACATTCGGCCGACACAATGGCTGAAACAATCGGGTGGCAAGTTCTTAAGTCCCCACCCAAAGTACTCATTCAAGTCCGATGATCGAAAACTTTTTTGTTAGTTTATAAAAAATGCTAAATTACCAGATGGGTTTGGATCTAATATCAGTAAGAGGGTGACAGATAACAATGCTAACATTACCAGGTTGAAATCTCATGACTGTCATATCCTCATGCAACGTTTGATACCGATTGGGGTTAGAGGGTTTTTGACTAAAGATACATCTACACCAATAGTAGACCTTTGTATGTTCTTTAAGCAACTTTGCTCTAGAACACTATCGGTGGATGATATGAAGAAAGCAAAGGATGACATTGTTACCATCTTATGCAAGTTAGAGATGATCTATCCACCTGCGTTTTTTGACATTATGGTTCATTTACTTGTGCATTTACCTGATGAAGCGATTATGGGAGCTCCAGTAGCTTTTAGATGGATGTATCCATTTGAAAGGTACATGAAAAAACTAAAGAACTATGTCAAAAACCCGACAAGGGCTGAAGGTTGTATAGCTGAAGGTTATGTGTTTGAAGAAGCTCTAACATTTTGTTCAATGTACCTTAAAGATGTTCAGACTAAGTTCAATCACCCAGATAGAAACGATGATGTCGTTGTTGAAAAAAGAAAGTTATGGGTGTTTGAGTCCAAATGTCGTCCTGTTGGCGCAACAAAGGACAAATATCTATCATTCATCGAAAAAAACAAGATGGAATGGTTTGTCCTCGAAAACTGCGCAGAAGTTAGGGAGTACATGAAGTGAGTGCTTCTATCTTTAACTTTTCATAATCTGTTAATTGGTATTATTCATTCCTTTCTTATATTTGTCATCAATGTAGTGAATTCAAACATACACATCCCCAAGATGATCTTAAAACCAAATTTCCAGAATGGTTTCTCCATAAGGTATAATACATATATAACCCTCATTACTCTACACTTGCTAGGTAATACATATATAACAAACATTATTACTCTATATTTGTTAGGTCCATTCGATGAAAACACAAAATTCTCCAGAATTCCACCCGGAGTTGTATGCTCTTTCAATTTGTGCGAAAATGACTGCTTACACTTACACTGCTTGCATAGTCAACGGTGTTAGGTTTAAGACACTTGAACGTGATGCAAAATGCGCAATGCAAAACTCTGGGGTGGAAGTGGTTGGAGAGAACGGTGTGAAATTTTATGGCCAATTAGAAGAAATTATTGAGTTACGTTATACAAATAATTATTCCACTGCCCTATTTCGGTGCAAGTGGTTTGATACTCGAAGGGGTGTAAACCATGACAATAATATCACCAGTATAAGCACTAAACGTGAATGGGACAAAGACGATCAACTCATATTTGCTTCGCAAGCCAAACAAGTGTTCTTCATCCAAGAAACGTCTCGAAACCAAAAAAATAAACATAGGTGGGTAGTCGAAAATGTTAATCATCGAAAAATTTGGGATCGGCCATTAAGTGATGATGACCGCGTCAATAAGGTTCATAATGTTGATAAAGGCTTAGAAGATAATGACGTTGTCGACAACAACTCTTCATCTGACTGTCCACTTGTCATTGACTTGACCCAATACTTTCAAATTGGATCTTCTCATGTTACTGCGGGTGAGCCTTTAATTGAAGTTGATCCCCCAACGGCTACCGTCGATGAAGTGTTTGAGGTCGAGACTGATTGTGATGAGGTCGAGGCTGATTGTGATGAGGATGATCCCGATTATGTGGAGTCTGACTAAAAGAAAAGTTATTGTAATTTGTATTGATTTGTAATTGATAAACACTTGTTTGAAATATTTATTTGAATTTGAGTTACACTTGTTGTACTTTCCCTTAATTTCTATTAGATACACATGCTGTAACATTTGTAACTTTATAGGGATTATGTTTTCGGTATTGCTGATATTCGCTTATTTGAAGGCGGATGTGGCCCCCTGGGGACATGGGGGTGACGGCGCTGGTGATCCACCGCTTCCTCCTGGTGGATTTCGTGGCACACACGAGACATACGGTAAGTCTTTTACTAAATTATTTTGTAGTCCTTATATTTTATATATTATAAATGTTGTTACTAATTATTTTTGTTTTAATTCCAGCGGTTCCCCCAAAGAAGGTTAGGGGGAAAGCTAAAAACGAGAAACTACGGCGTCTAGTAAAAGCGGGGGGGGGCTGTATCGCTTACGTTTGACAGACAGGTCACGTTTACCCCTGTTGGTAAATCAAGAGACATGTTTTCAAGGGAGGCCGGCATGTATATGTGGCGGAGCATCCCGTTTGATAAAATTGGATGGGATAATGTTGAACAACATTACAAGGATGCCGTCATGAACCACTTACGGGTAAATAAGTTATATGCATAAAATTTTATCAAATATTTAAGCACATGCAAATCTAATTTATATATGATATTTTAACATTTTTATTTAATTTGTAGGAAAATTTCAATTTTGATGAAGTGGAACGTGATTATGAGGCGAAAAACTTGAAGGGTGGTATTAGGAGTGTGCTTATGAAGCGGTACACTGACCGCAAGTATGAAACTAGACTATTATTTGATAGCCAGGGAGGTTACGATGATCTTGAGAGGGCAAGGGCATACCATCCCGCGGATATGCCCTATGAAAACTGGTTGAGAACCATCGAAGGTTTCCGGCAAGAAAAATATATTAAAAAAAGCAAGGCCAACAAACTAGTACGCGACAAACAACAATTCTCATACCGTGGGGGGACATCGTCGTATGGTAGCACCGCCTATAAAAATGTAATGTTTTATGTATGTGTGCGTGTGTGTAATCTTTTGTTTATTTAATGTCTAATCTAAGTTTAATGTTAAATAGGATTTGGATTGGGTACCTACGTTGCTAAAACCCACACGGACAATCAAGGGAATTGGGTTGATCCGGTTGCTGAACAAAATTACGTAAGTATTTCTTTTAAGTATTATTTTCTAAAACAAATATATATATATATATATATATATATACACACATATATATTTAATCATCTTCGTAAAATACAGCGGAACATAAAGCATGCCACAGATGAATGGAGCGGCGATGGTCCTCCAATTGCCCCGTATCAAGAAGCGTTGGGAGAGCGGCGAGGATGGTACCGCGGGATGGGGCCTAAACCTTCTTCCAACACGTCCTCGAACATGTCGTCTTCGCAAGCTCGGACGCAAGAACCCTTTTCCAAGGTAAACTACGCAATTTATAAAATGACAAACGAACACATGTTTCCTTGTTAAATATATGTTGGTAGCGTTAATTAATATGCTAATATACGTTTTGCTATCTATTATTGTAGGATTTTGTTAACAGCTTGTTCCAAACCCCGTCATTTTTTAACCAACTTAACAACTATCTTGCTTCACAAGGAAAAGGAAAAGGAAAGTCAAAAGACTACGATTCTGACAACTTATTCGATAATGAATCCGACGATGAATCCAACGATAACGATGAGTGACTTGTTTTTAATGTATGATTTGGATTTAGTTAAACGTTGTAGGATTATAATGTACGACTTAAACGAAGTTTTTAATTATATTACCTTTAGTATATATTCGTGGCGTATGTTTGTGTTGTTTGAAATAGGCAGGTTCTGTTTTTTCGGCCGAAAAAATGGCTGGGTGCTGTAAATACAGCAGCTGTATTATGTGTCGCCGCTATTGACGTATACCCTTTAGCGACCAAGAGCAATACCGGCGACGACTACATTTAACGACGACAGGTGGCCAATACCGGCCAATCAATATCTGCGACACTTTACCGGCGACATGTCGCCGCTAAAGGTCAATACCGGCGACAAATTGGACCAATACCGGCGACACCTGTCGCCGCTAAAGGTGTCCCTTTCTTGTAGTGTAAATACGAGGATCATATGATCATATATGTTAATAGCATATGGATGATTTGCTGTGGCGGCTTTGATGGTGTGTGGGGAGGATCTCCGCACGAGGCCCGTGAGTTCGATGGGAACGCGATTTAAAAAAATCCGATATATATGTTATTTTTTTAGATAGTAAACACATAACAATTTCAATATAGACCCATTTACAAATATTTTTTTATGGTTTAAAATTTAGCCCACTTGGCATTAGGTTTGTTGAGCCTAATACTAATTTGATCTTTTTTTAATAATAATAAAACATTACGTAAGAAAACATTTTTTTCAAGCTCAAACAGGGTACGTGAATTTTCAGATACGCCTCTAATGATTTGCAACCTTTCTGGGTATGTGTTTTATTTTATTTAGTCTTGATGTATATCCCAACTTTTTAAATTTTCTTTAAGCCACTATGTAGAGTGTGCCGTCATTGTTTGTTTATGTTCATTGTTAAAGCGATTAAAGAAACATAAGTGAACAAAAACAAAATATCAAGGCATAAACATCCGTGTTAAGAAACCGTATTGTAACATCCCTAAATTTCATGACCTTTAGTAATGATAATAACACATGTATACATTATATTGAGTAGTCAACTAGGTTCTAAATAGGTTAAATAAAATAGAAGATGGGGTTACAATATAAACCCAGACGCATGATTAAAAAAAAGTATGTGCCGTCATTGTTTGTTTATGTTTATCGTTAAAGCGATTAAAGAAACATAAGTGAACAAAAACAAAATATCAAGGCATAAACATCCGTGTTGTAACATCCCTAAATTTCATGACATTTAGTAATGATATTAACACATGTATACATTATATTGAGTAGTCAACTAGGTTCTAAATAGGTTAAATAAAATAGAAGATGGGGTTACAATATAAACCCAGACGCATGATTAAAAAAAGTATGCGCCGTCATTGTTTGTTTATTTTCATTGTTAAAGCGATTAAAGAAACATAAGTGAACAAAAACAAAATATCAAGGCATAAACATCCGTGTTAAGAAACCGTATTGTAACATCCCTAAATTTCATGACCTTTAGTAATGATAATAACACATGTATACATTATATTGAGTAGTCAACTAGGTTCTAAATAGGTTAAATAAAATAGAAGATGGGGTTACAATATAAATCCAGACGCATGATTAAAAAAAAGTATGTGCCGTCATTGTTTGTTTATGTTTATCGTTAAAGCGATTAAAGAAACATAAGTGAACAAAAACAAAATATCAAGGCATAAACATCCGTGTTGTAACATCCCTAAATTTCATGACATTTAGTAATGATATTAACACATGTATACATTAAATTGAGTAGTCAACTAGGTTCTAAATAGGTTAAATAAAATAGAAGATGGGGTTACAATATAAACCCAGACGCATGATTAAAAAAAGTATGCGCCGTCATTGTTTGTTTATTTTCATTGTTAAAGCGATTAAAGAAACATAAGTGAACAAAAACAAAATATCAAGGCATAAACATCCGTGTTAAGAAACCGTATTGTAACATCCCTAAATTTCATGACCTTTAGTAATGATAATAACACATGTATACATTATATTGAGTAGTCAACTAGGTTCTAAATAGGTTAAATAAAATAGGAGATGGGGTTACAATATAAATCCAGACGCATGATTAAAAAAAAATTAAAATTATTGATTATATATAAAAATGCGTTTGCCGGGAGTCGAACCCGGGTCTATTGCTTGGAAGGCAATTATCCTAACAGTTGGACTACAAACGCTTCTTGTTCATTCTTTGGGCACCTTAACCATTTAAATCTTGGTTTAGTTTCGTCATATATTTTAAAACAACTCTTTTTTATGTGATTAGTCGTTAGTGACTTATTACTATGTATAATAATATAGTCGGGTTAAATCAAATATGAAAACTTTAAATAATATATTCTCTAAAATATTGTTGGTTTATATATAATTGGTTTCGACTGTTATATTGTGGATGTAGTTCATTAATTTGCTATAGTTGGCTTTGCGTATATGCAATAGCTATGAATTTATATATGTTTATATTCTATTGAAGTGGGCATAAATCATAATAGATTTATCACTAGTTGAAATAGTTCTCGTGAATATAACTTTGTACAAGAACTTTGTGACATTATGTGGAATCCATAACTCAAAATTCGGATTCTTATTTCATTTTCATGTTACTCATTTTCCGTCATTTAACATGATTTCGTTCTCTGTGGTAAAATTGACGGATGTGTCAGATCAGTTTACTAATCTATGCGACACAGCTTGTTGTTGGTTTACATGTAACTCTACTCTAAATTCCTAATGTTTTGTAATGAAATCATAAAAATATTTTCAATTTTAAACATTTGACGTTATGTAAAACAATAAAATGGTATGAATGTGAATTTCCACTTTATGATTTTTTCCCTTCTCAGAATATGAAACTAATTGTCAAAAATTATGGCTAAACATGTACATGTATATTGAAGATTAGATTAGATTCACAAAACATCATCAAGTGGAGCATTTGGAATTTATTCTTCCCTCTACCGTGGAGTGATTGCATATATTGTCCCAGGTAAAGGATCCTGTACAAAGTCCTACTTTTGTAAGAAGTGTGAGAAATAATTTGGGAATGACAAGTGTCATTTATCTTAATTAATTCAAAGGGGTACATTAGTAATTTACCTTTCTTATCAATTAATTGTGTGAAACGGTTTTGGAGTTAATTTAGGAGATACATATCTTTTTGGTTTATACATGATTTCCTATATACTGATCGTAATTCTCATTATAAAATCGACGCCATTATTTAATTGATGAACGTAAGGATTTTGATCACTGCAATTCTCAAGTTTTATTTAATTCATGGTGTGGTGTTTTATCTGGAGACATTGTTCATGGCGTGGTGTTTTGTCTCCAGATGTTTTAAAACACCACGCCATGAACAATGTCTCCAGATAAAACACCACACCATGAACAATGTCTCCAGATGTTTTAAAACACCACGCCATGAACAGTGTCTCCAGATAAAACACCACACCATGAACAGTGTCTCCAGATAAAACACCACACCATGAACAATGTCTCCAGATAAAACACCACGCCATGAACAATGTCTCCAGATAAAACACCACGCCATGAACAATGTCTCCAGATAAAACACTACGCCATGAATCTGATTACAGTTCTTCTAAACGCAAAACACCACGGATTGAATCTACTACTTCTAATAAAACAAAATAATGTTTAGCCACTTGTCATTAGCTTAAGCCAATACTTGCCATGTGGCATTTGATTAATACCTCATTTTCTCAAATGACCGCCAAAACACAGCATCCCTCACGCCTTTTTTCTTTTCCTTCTTCTTTCTTTAACCTAATTAATGTTCACCGTTTCACACAATCAACTCTTCATCTTCACTCCAATCTTCTTCCAAGAATACCACCGGTTTCCATATAACAATGAATTATTTCACTGGATCTACATATATAGATTGTTCTACGTTCTTCATCGTCTTCATCTACTTCTTCTTTTTCTTGATTCGATTTCAGAATTTCGAATATCGATCTACAAATCTGTAAGTTGTTTTTGTTAAATTCCTTCTTTAATCATTATTCATGTGTTCCTACGTTTAATTACTGTGTTAAAACTATGTTTTGTTGATTTAACCCTAAATCCGATTTTCATTGAAAATCTGTTGATTTTGGGGTTTTAATATTATGTTTTTGTTATAGAATATGATGTTTATGCAAAACCCTAAAACCGACTTTCATGTATAATATTGTTTATTTCTCATTTTTATTTATTCTATCAAGTAGATACGAAACCATAGATCCGATTGTTATGGAATATCTTTGTTAGGTTTTATTTGAATTGATGTCTAATAAGTTTTATTTGATTGTGATGCTTAATAAGGTTTTGATTGTGATTCAAAACCCTAAATCCGATTGGGATTGAATAATATGTTGATTTTGGGGTTTTAATTTTATGGCTTTGTTAAAGAATAAGTTGATTATGCAAATCCCTAAAACCGATTTTGATGCAGAACATTTTTTATTTCTAATGTTTATTTATTCTATCAAGTTTATACGAAACCCTAGATCCGATTGTTATGGAATATTTGTCTTAAGTTTTATTTGAATTGATGTAAAGTAAGTTTTATTTGATTGTGATGCAAAATAAGTTTGTGATTGTGATTCAAAAGCCTAAATCTGATTGTGAGGGATTGTGATGCAAAAGCCTAAATCTGTTTGTTTTTGTGAGGGATTGTGATGCAAAAGCCTAATTCTGATTGTGATGCAAAATAAGTTTTATTTGATTTGATTTTGTATTCTATGAACCTCATTCGTGTATATCATTGTTATGAATTATAGTTTTTTATTTGATATGATTCGGTTTATGTGTTTTCAGTCTGATTTATTGGTTATGGTTATGTTATACAAACCCTGATTCTGATTTTCATGGAAAATCTGATGATTTTGTTTTTATTTCACATGTTTATGTAATCTATGAACCTCCGTTTATATACTGTGTTAAAACTGATGAATGGTTTTTCGTGTTAATGTTGTTTTTTTGCTTAACGATTTATATTGTGATTGATCATCGGATTATGAGTGTTGTGTTTGTAATTTGTTGTTAGGCTAGATAAATTTGTGGAAATTTAGAAATGTTTGGTTGTTTTTTATTTCATTATATTGTCGAATCTTTGCTCCACCTTCCTATTGTTTTGTTTGAAGATTGATTGAATATCATATGTGTTCTTGGAGTTTAATGGTTTGATCCTTGATGTTTGACAATTTAATTTCGGATCATGATAACGGTTCGGTACTATCCATCAGTTTGTTACAAAATTATTATTGTTAATTATTATTTCCTTATTTAGAGGATAGATAATAACTTGATTTTAAATTCAAAATTTTGATTTGGATGATAATATGGAAGTAAACGATTTGGAGTTAATAACATTAATTGGATTTCCTTTTTAGGTGGGTTCAATGTACCTAGACATGTTAGTTGTTTAAAATTTAAAATTTTATATATAATTTTGATTAAATTCTTCCAACATATTATAGTAATTTTAAATTTAAATTATATTTGACTTATTTTTAAAAAAAGTTACCTGAAATAGAAGTTGACTACATTCATTTTTTATAATTGCTAATTATCCTCTAATTTTTAGTAACCTCTAATCAACAATTATTGGTTTCTAAATAACTAATTTGATTCAAATTATTCAACAATTATATTAAAAACATTTATTGATTGTTATTATATATGCTTTAAATCATTAAAATAATAGATACGAAATTGACTTTTGAACTTTCAGTGTATTTTAGATGATTATGTCCCTCAAGATACTAGCATTTGTATGTTTTCAAATATCGTTTTAATTATTAGAAGTCTGTTTAAAGAATATATTAATACTCTTAAAAAACGTAAAAAAAATTGTTTTTAGTATTTTTGGCTGATAATTTCCTTATTTAGATGATAGATAATAACTTGATTTAAAATTAAAAATTTTGATTAGGAGGATATTATGGAAGTAAACGATTTGGAGTTAATAACAATAATTGGATTTCCTTTTTAGGTGGGTTCAATGTATCTAGAAATATTAGTGGTTTAAAATTTAAATTTTTATATATAATTTTGATTAAATTCTTACAACATATTATAGTAATTTTAAATTTAATTATATTTGACTTATTTTTAAATAAAGTTACCTAAATTAGAAGTTGACTACATTCATTTTTTATTATTGTTAATTATCCTAATTTTTAATAACCTCTAATCAACAATTATTGGTTTCTATATAACTAATTAGATTCAAATTATTCAACAATCATATTATAAACATTTATTGGTTGTTACCATATATGCTTTAAATCATTAAAATAATGGATGCGGAATTGACTTTTGAACTTTCAGTGTATTTTAGATGATTATGTCCCTCAAGATGCTAGCATTTTTATGTTTTCTAATATCGTTTTAATTATTAGAAGTCTGTTTTAAGAATATATTAATACTCTTAAAAAACGTCAAAAATGTGTTTTAGTATTTTTGGCTCATAATTCCTTATTTAGAGGATAGATAATAACTTGATTTTAAATATAAAAATTTGATTTGGAGGATAATATAGAAGTAAACGATTTGGAGTTAATAACATTAATTGAATTTCCTTTTTAGTTTGGTTCAATGTACCTAGACATGTTAGTGATTAAATTCTTATTTGTGTGTTTTTAATTAGGGAAAATCTTGGTTTTTGAAATATGTTAATTCGTTTTTAGGAGTTTATGGATCAAAGTAGTTGGGTAAAAAGTCAATATGAATTCATGCTTTCAATTCGGTTGACCCAAATCATTTTTAATTTAGTAGTATTTTCATTTGCTTGAATAAAATGATCTATGATGTTTTGGCATGTTTTCAGTATTTATATTATCTGTTTGACCCACTTATAGAGAAAACATAACATGAATCACAACCCAAACATAAAATCTATATAACCTTTGATACTATTATCAGCAATTCTTGATTTTATGGCTTTTAAACGGGTAGCCATGAGGTATTGTCATTTGTCATCTAAGTGAATCTTATTTGAGTAGTAACATGCCAACTTCATTAATTTTCCACTTCAAATACTTGGCAATTTCTATGGATTTTTGAGGTTTGTTTGTTTTTAGTTCCAGGTTCTACTTTTATTTTTCCTTCTATAAATCTATAATATGCAGGGCTGTAACCGTAATGAATGAAACATTAAAGCATGCCGAATGCTTGCCGACTCGGACATGCTTTGCCATGACGCAATATTGTGAAGGAACCCTTGTCGCCATCAGGTGATTGTGCAATTTTGGGTGTGTCGTCGTTCCTTCACAGAATTTTGGATATGTATTTTTTTAGTTTTCTATCTTTTGAGTTTTTACTTGCAAGTCCTTATTCTAATTCAAGATAATGTGAAACATTTTTGAGTTTTTCTTTGTCGTTCCTTTGTTAAGATAATCATACACTTTATAGGTTTCATCATTTTTTTAATTTTAAGAATTGTCATTGTGTTGTCTTTCATCTTTTGCAACTTTTCATTTTCTTTAACACATCCAAACATGTCTTCCATGAAATCTTTGAACATATTATCAGGACACTGGTATCAAAAGGCGATGGATCTGAATCTTATGCAGGTTTTCTTTTGATGAGTTAGATATTTACATGATAAAAACCATGTATTTTATGGAAACAGACCGAATTAAAACTATATTGAAGCTTTGCAAATTTTTAGGCCCTTCAAAGTTGTTCATGTTCGTCAAAGCTCCTTTTTCTTTCAATATGCCTCTCCACTTTCTTCTCAAGCGTGATTATAGATTCAATAAAAAGGTAATGTTTAATTATCGGAACATTTTTATTTGAGCATGTTGATGGCTTCAAAAGACCTATATTATTTTAAGTACTTTTAGAATGACCAGCTCTTTTTAAATTATTAAATCGTTTCGAGTTTTCTTTACTAATGGTTCCTCTTATGAGCAACTTTACTAATAAGTGATAACATATATATTGTATATATTCATACAAATCTATAACCTAGAGCTTGATATTGGACGTTCATATTTATTTGTTTGTTATATATTTTTTTTTGCCACATTTACAACTCCATCTAGAGTTTCAACTTATAGTTGCTTTTAGAGGTTGCAAGATTAGTGGGATGGGTAATTGGTCAAAACGGGTTGTAGGTTTGGATCATATGTGATGCTGTCCTTTTACAACTCTATTTAGATTTACAAGCTACACTTGCATGTAGAGGTGGCAGGTTGGGTCACATGCTAAAACAATTAAATTTTAGTTGCTTAGGCAAAGCTTTTTAAAGGCGTTTGGAGGAAAGGATACTAGCGTTGACCAATCAAGTCAAGGTAAGACTAACAAATTTTATCAAGCTTGGATCTTTGACTACAACAAATGATCAGTTCGAAATAAAAGCAGCCTGATGTTTTCTAAATGTCGTTACAATTGATCATTTTATCTTAAGGCTTCCTAATCGCTTAAATACACTATTTTGCAGTTTCTCCTATAAGTAATAAAAATTCTTCTTATTGTTGTGACCTTATAAACTCCATTTCCTTAGTCATGTCCATGTCCTGAACAAAATGTAACTAAAATCTGTGGTAATGTTTTGCTTGGAGTGGTCTCAACCTTTGATCATATTTGCTTTATGCAGTAGCAACTGATCTATGAAGGACTGGAGAGGCGAAAGATCTTTTTTTTCAGCATTGTTCCTATCGGCACCAAAGCTGCCAAGGTATAGACCCACATTTAAAACATTCTCAAACTTACATTGCTTCATTTATTACAATTTAGGAGTGTTTTGTTTAAAAAAAAGACCAGGTTCTTATCAAATGGATATAAAACACAACCCAAATGGGTTTGAGTGAAGAGTCAAAAAGTCATGACTCTTCAACTTTTAACATAAACAAACTGAGTCAGTTGAAATAGGGTTTGTATACTAATAGTTTTTCATCCATATTTATAAACCTTTTGTAAATAAATAATGCACTAAGTGTGATAATTAAAGACAATATTATCACATTAATAACATGCATTTAGGAGTTTTATGCACAGTTATGATGAACCACAACTCAAATGGGGTTGAGTACCAGGTGAAAACGTTAAACAAGTCCTCTTAACACAACTTTTATTAAATAACCGGTGCAACAAAGATTATTATTATTACAATAATAGTTGTAATTAACTACCTATTTGATCCGTTTGAGATAAGAGACAAATCACATGGTTTAGCGACTCATCTTTTGCTTATTCTAGCATCTGTCACATGGTTTCTCGAATGGTTGGTCTGCTATGGTTCGTGATGTTGGTCTGGAGGATAAAGATGTTATTGTTTTCCATGTTGTTGATGCTCAGATGCTAAAGTTCACTCATTTTAAGGCTGATTGTCTTTCCAGTGTTAAAAACAAGTTTTTTTTTTGTAGAGATGTTATTTCCCGAGAACGGTAACTTGGTAATTTATACCTTACTACTTAGGATGAAGAACCAACTGACCTTTTTATTGACGATTGCATTTATTCTTCATTTAGTGGTTGCCGAAAGAGTTTATGAACATGTATTTCAAAACCGACACTTTGGACGATAACTTTACAATTCGTTTTGGAGGTACATACATGTGGAATGTCAAAGTGAATAGGCTCTGGGGATCGAACTACTTCATTCAAGATTTCTCACAAATCAACAAAGAACTTCATCTCATAACAGTTTTGGAACAATTATTACTATATATGTTTTGTTTACAAAAACTTAATGTGTAACGAACATTATGTCGATGTACTTTTGGGACGTGCTCAAGTGTCTCAAAATATTAGGTTTAACAATCAAAGTTTAACGGTTCTACGTTTAAATTATTTTATGTGTTTAGTTGGTGTTTAGCCACCCGCGAAAATCGCGGGGTCTTAGGCTAGTCTTATATAAAACAAAGAGGCTTCCGATTTAGATCTTGGTCATTAATTCCGATATTTAAGGAAAAAGGAGTGAATGTAGGAGTTTTTGGTTGTGTAGGTTACGGTTACCATATTTCAAACATTTAAAAAGACACTATTGCCCTTCAATTTTACATAAGGTCCCTCTAATTAAAACACAATTTACATTTTTATACCCTATTAATCTCAACCATTAGATCAAATATCCAATGGTTTAAAACACTTCTTACCCTTCTTACATTTTAGACACTTTTTACCATATCCCTACCCTATTGTCCCATACATAAAGAATAAGAAGCTTTGACAATTATTTTTGTATAAATTGTTAGATAGATATGCAATTAAGGGAAACTAGGTTTAAATAAGTTCACCGCGTTGCGGCGAATTTCTTTTGTTATTTAGTCTGTGTTTACATGTTTTTTGAAATCACTACAAGCGTGTTGCGAACGAAACTGCTGACAAGAATAAAAATAAAATGTAGAAAAAAACACTAAAAGATAACCGAAAGAAAATCAACCAAAAAAGTTGTATGGTAACGATGTTGTTCGTATGAAACCCGTGGTCAGAGATGAGCAAATTGTTCTGGGTACCGGTACCAAATTTGCCGAACCGAAAGATCTTAAGTACCAATTCGGTACTGACTTTTGGTGTTCCTGGTACCGGTTCACTACCGTTTTTTACCTTCATATACCGGTACCGTAACCGGTATTTTCGGTATCAGTACCGATTCTGTATCGGTTGGCATCGAGCTCATCCCTACCCATGAAACTAAAAAAAGAAAAAATTAAAAGTTGAAGAAAATAAACAAAAAAAGTTGTACGATACCGTTGTTCATACGGTAACCGTGATCAGGGATAAGCAAATGGTACCGGGTAGCAGCACTTAATTTCCTGAACAAAAAGATTTCCAATATCAATTCGGCACCAACTTTTGGCGTTTTCTGTATTAGTGCCGGTTTTTACCTTCATGTACCGATACCGAACAGGACCGTCCCAGTATTTTCGATACCAGTACTGGTTCGATAACGGTTGACACAAAGCTTATCCCAACCCCTGATATTAAAAAAAATGATTAAAGTTAAAAAGTAAAGAAAATAACTGTTATTATAATTATAATATTAAAATAAAAAAATATTAAAAAGACTATAAATTATAGTAATACTCGGTTTGCGAGAACACATATTTTAATTTGGGAAGTGGTGATTTGGGGGTTTTGTTTATGAACGATGGTTGAAGATTTGATGATGTTTTAATTTGAGGGTGGTGTTTCAGATCTTAGATTCAAAAGGTTCAACAAGTGATTTTGAGATAGGTTTTCGATTAGGATTGGAGGGGGTTTTGACAAGGGTGTTTGGTGGAGGGTGGTGATGATGTCGGTGAAGGGTGGAGGGTGGTGGTGATGGTGGCCGTAGTGACGGTGGCGATGGAGGGTGGTGGTGATGGTATGGTATATATATATATATATATAGACTTATAATAATAATAATAATAATAATAATAATAATAATAATAATATTTTAAATTATTTTGTTTTATTTTTTAATAATACAAAGTTAACAGGGTAAAAAGACTAAAATACCCCCTGGGTGATTAGATTTAACCAAAAAATCTAACTTGGTTTGGCCTAAAGGAAATAACGTGCAAGATTTGCATACATTAAGGACAAAACTCATCAATTTTAAAGATAAAGGACAGCGCCTGCAACTTGGGACAAACATAAAGGACAAAACTTGTAATTTATTTTTATTTTTTAAAGAGAACCTATAGAGACTCTCTGTAGGTGAAGATATATTTTTATAAAGAAAAACCTATAGAGACAACAAGTCATCTCTATAGGGCTTTAAATGTTTTTTTTTTTAATTTTTTAAAGAAAACCTATAGAGACGACATATCGTCTCTATAGGGTTTAAAGAATATTAGAATAAACATTTCTTTTATTTAGTGAATATTAAGTTTAATTTTTAATTTTTTTTTGCACAAACTTGTAGGGACGACATGTCGTCTCTACAAACTCTTCTATAGCAAGGACACCTATAGGGACGACTTTTATGGCCTATAGGGACGAGGCTGTAGAGACAAATTTTATAGAGACGATATGTCGTCTCTATAGGTGAAAAAAGGCCTATAGAGACAACATGTCCTTCCTATAAGCTGAAAAAATATTCTCCCTATAAGGGTTTTTTCTTGTGTAATTTGGGGAGAAACTAATTCTACAATACGTTTTTAAAATGCTAGGTTACAAGCCCTTTGGTTACGAAATACTTTGAACTTGAATATAACAAAAAAAAAACTACTGTTTGGTTCACCACTATATATTGGTACGTTAGGCGGCATCCAACATGTAAACATGGAGCATGAATTTGGGCCATCTTAAGTGAATTATTCTATTAGCATCACTTTCATCTAGAATAACATCAATTTATGAAGGATTCTTATATCCGAAATCTGAAAGATGCATTAACATCATGCATAAATAAACTTATTTTATAAGTGACTAGTGGGAATGCCCGCGCGTTGCAGCGGGTGTCTCGAATGATTTCATATTCAATTTGTGTGTTCAATTATATACGTATAACTGAAAAAGAGCCACTATAATCTGTTATTAGAAAGCTATATGAACAATCCCATAAGTCTCTGCGAGTATACTTTCGGTTAAAGAACATACATAGTCGCATCACATATACAGTTATACATAGTGGAAGGATATTTTAAATAAGTGTCCATGTTGCAGAGTTATATGGCTTAGCATATCTCTCGTCACTATAACCGAGCAAACCGGACAAATCTGCAAAATGAAAAAAAATGTATGTTAATCGCGACATGATTAGCTGAAACTACTTGCTTGCCCACTTTTCGCCATGTTTTGTCATTAACAAAGGGGTATTTCAGACATTTGACCAACAAGTGAAAGTCAACTCTTTTGTGGAACTATGTGGTCTAATCAACAAGATGAGCAGCTTTCCCGAAGAACGTGTGGACCCCGGTAGCTATCACAACCTCCTCGATTTCACCCTGTTTGCAAGTCGAACCGGAATAGACACCGTCACCAGGACCTTTTGTGACCGGGAGAGACTCACCGGTTAGAGCTGAACAAAAACCGTGCACACCCCTACACAAGATCATGTATCCAATTTGTCATATGGGTCAACCCAAACTCATTTTGGCCCGTTACCCAACACACCGATTTTGACAATTCAAAAAAAATATATATATATAGAAAAAAATAGATACCTCATATAGCGGGTCAAATCAGATTAATCTGCCTATCCTTCTGTCCACTTTTCTAAAACATTTATAAACATTTAGTACAAAAAAAATTAATACACTTCGGGCTAATTTCAACCAGTTCGACCCGTTGTAGATATAATTATAAACAGATCAAAACTTTTACCTCTACTTCATCCGTTGACATAGGTGCGCGGACAAACCCTCCTTCGATATGTTATGGTCTACAGGCCTCACCGGAGTGATTGATCCACTGGGCGTTGGGACTTTAATATGTGAATCTGGGCCATGATAAACAACAAATAACTATTTGCAGTTTATATTTGAGAATGCATGTGCATATAACAAGGTTAAAACTGTAACATTATTTATATTTATGATTGACTTTTGTAAATTAATTTGCTTTCTAACTGTAACATAAACCTATATAATTTTACTATCCTTTTTCTATCTATGTTTAACTTGACTATACTATCATTGCTTTATATTTTGTTATACTATTCGGTTCTTACTACTCAGTCATTGAATTATTCTATTAGCATCACTTTCATCTAGAATAACATCAATTTATGAAGGATTCTTATATCCGAAATCTGAAAGATGCATTAACATCATGCATAAATAAACTTATTTTATAAGTGATATATACGTATGTATGTTTTGATTCTCTTTCCCTTGCTCTTGATGTCATCTCGAATCTCTTTTTAATAAGTTTCTATATTCATTTATTTACGTTGTTTTGCCTTTTTGATATGCTTATACGAATTCAGATATTGTGTATCAGTTTTCACATGTCAATAAAGAATATTTTTTCGGTTTTGTATTACATGTTGTCAATCCAAATATAGTGGAACTATTGTTTGCTTTTCAAGGACGGTTTGAAAATCTAGTTGATTAATCAAAGTGATACAACGATTCAAATAAAAGTAGAATTTTTCTCGAATCACTTTAAAAAAAAATATCATGTTAGTGTTGCACAAGAGTGATCAATTTACCTGTCCCTCCAATTTTCTAGTTAGGGTGGGAGAGTATCCATGTGGCAAAGAATGATTTTGGCAAGTGGAGCAACTAAAATTTAGTTTAGGTGGCATTTAACTTGGGATATGTTGTAGCAAGAAGGTTTGTTATCATGCTTGGCATACCAAAAATATATAAAGGAAATAGACATGTAAAGCAACTAGACAACTCCATACCATGAGGATGAGGTTGGAAAACAGAGCCGTTCCCGGGGAATTAAGTGCCTCGGCTAAGCCAGAAAAAAGAGTCTTTTGGCCTAACAAATTATATAAACTATATTTTTAACGACAATTAACGTTATAGCAATAACATTACAAAAATATAGTGTTGCTAAATTTATTGATTTCTAATGTCTTAAAATTTTCAACTTCATATAAAGTTCAGCACCATCAATATCTGATCTTTAGTTTTTTTTTTTAACTTTTTATTATTAAATAAATTAGATAGATGGATAGGCCCAAAATGTTATAAGAGTTTAGATATGGATAAAATTAAAGTTACATGGGCCCATAAGTTGTAAGATTATTTTTAATAAAGTGAGTCCAACAAATTACATTAGATAGATGTCTTCTCACACTTCTCAAAAAATGTGTCCTTTTTACAGGATTCTAATGTTGGTGCATATGTCTGTTAACTTCGTCTTATGTCTTGTATCGAGTCATGTAATTTAGATTGGATAGACGGAAGCTCGGTAGACTAGAAAATAGGAGTTTAGGGTAGATTGGCCAGGTCGCATGAACTGGCTGAACCAGTTCGTACGAACTGACCAGGTCGCACGACCTGGTGAAGTGTGGTTCGTGCGGAGTGGTGACTCCTATAAATAGGTGAGCTCATGATTTCATTTGTAACATTCTGATTCCGGAGACGAAGTGCTGCCGAAGTGTCGTACGATCTGTAATCACTTTCAAATCAATCTAAACGACAGTTAAAATGATTCTTAGTGTTAATCAAGCTGCAAACATGTCCAAATCATTGAATTCCGCCTCTGGTTTGGATTAGAACTCTTCTGATCGACTCATTACGTCGAAAACTCGATCCTACAAGTGGTATCAGAGCTCAGGAGGAGGAGTTCTTACCATTTCAGCTTGATTTTGTGATAAAAACTGATTTCTTCTCATTTCTACTCATTCTTCTACACATTTTTTTCTAAAACAGAACGTTTTCACGGTCAAAATGATCTGAATTTCACATATAACACGTAAAAACTGAGTTTTAATCAATCCTTGAAAAAATCAGAACTTAAATCAACCTAAAACTTGGTAAAATGGACCAGATCGTGTAAAAATACCCTCAGATCGTTCGGACTTTGTCAGATCGTTTGAGATAGTCTTCAGGTTGTACGATTTGATCCACTCAGATCGCATGAGGAAAGTTTATTATTTTAGATCGTTTTAATTAACAGTCAGGCCGCACGAGGTGGTCCACATCGCACGGTTTGAACCAAGTCGCACGGATTGACTTCCAGATCGTTTGGATTTGAACTAGTTCGCACGAGGTGAATTGTTATCAGGTCGTTTGAATTGAGATTGTGATCCAGGTCGCGTGAAATCATCAGATCGCTTGAGAATTACCAGATCGTTTGAAATCTTAGTTTGTTTGAACCTCCAGCTCGCTTGAACATTGTGTTTTTGTGAACTTTCGCACCAAAACATGGAAAATGAATTTTACAATGCGTTTGCTACTGCCCCGGCTACTCCAGTTATCGTTGCTGAAACTGTCGGTATCGAAAATGAAATAGGAACTTTCCAAAAGCCTCCAAAGCTTATGTACATTGAGGACTTTAAAGGATGGCAAGATCGTTTTGAAAACTGGGTGCAAGCTAATAAGTTTGATGCATGGGTTTCGTTAGAGAAAGATTATACTTTACCGAAAGATGATCTTGAAAATGAAAAACCATTAAGTCAATTTACACCGGATGAAAAATTAAGATACACTAGTGAAAAGATGATGATTAGCATTCTCCAACAAGCGGTAAAAGAATATATTTTCATTTTGCTTCAACATAAGGGAACCGCTAGATCAATCTGGAAAGCGTTGATTAAAAAGTTTAAGGGTAGTGCTGATATGATAAAAAATAAACGTGCATTACTAAAGAAATCTTTTGATATGTTTACAGCTTTTGAAGGTGAGACGACTAGGAAGATTATCGAGAGATATTGTCATCTAGTGATGGAGATGAAAAGATTGGACATCAAGAAAGAAGATGACGAATGGGTTGATAAGCTAGCTGATGCGCTACCACAGAATGAATGGGGAACATATATGTTGATTTTAAAGCATAACCGACAATTTGAAGATATGAATTTGAGTAAGTTTATCCAGAAGTTGGAAGAACATGAGCTAGCAATTCGAAAAACTGCTACAATGAGAAGTCCGGGTGCTCAACAGGATGTTAGTCTATACTACAGAGAAAACAAGATTGAGACTACTCCGAGTCCAAAGATTCAGATTGCATTCAGTGCTGATGGTACTTCCGGAACAAATGCAAGCAATACAAATCAGAGCAGTGGATATTCTTCGTCATATTCAAATTTTTACCCAAATTTCTCGACACCAAGTTCTCAACCACAAAGTTCAACAAACTTTAATGGTCAAGTTTTGCAATGCAATGTTACATTAAATATTCAGAATGGTCAAAATTTCTCTCCAGATATTGCGAAGCAACACATGGCATCACTTGTTACTGTATTAGAGTCGTATGAAAGCTTGGTTGCTGGACGAATTGGCAATCCGATGCTCACTAAAGAAGATTATGACCAGATTTATTCTGAGGAATTTGAGTTGATGGACATCAAGTGGTGTTTAGCTAGTGTTTTGAGAAGAGCAGAAAAGTTCAAACAGATCACCGGAAGAGATGATCTTCGTGAAGCTGCTACATCTCAACTAGGTTTTGACAAATCGAAGGTTATTGTTTTCGTTGCCGAGAAAAAGGGCATTTTAAACGAGAGTGTACAAACAGAGAAGCAACCGGAAGACAAGATCCTTTCGGAAACAACGATTATCACAGAAAAGCAATTTATCATCAGGTTGCTCAACAACCATATCAACAACAATCTTCACATTCACGTACTATTGAAGAATCAAAGGGTAAAGCTTGTTTTGGTCTGTTAGATCAAGAAGATGAAAGGATTCCGAAAGAGTTCAATTGGGATGACTATGATCCTTCAAGACCTTCAGCTTTTAAAGCATTTGTTGCTCGATTCTTTGAAGATTCAACCTCGGAAAAAGAAACAATCAAATCTAAGAAGAACAGTCCTAGAAGACAATCGATTTTCAAGTCTTCAGGAAGTGATGAAGACACTGATGATGAGGAAGAGTATATTAATAAAGCTAGAAAACAATTGGATTCTTATAGTTCTAATTTGTTTTTTGCAGATAAAATCGAGATGTTGAAAGAGAAAAAGGCTGCTAGACTGAAGAGAGAATTGGAAGCAAGAAAGGTTGCTGAAGAAAAGGCAAAAGTTGAAGAAAAACCGACAGAGAGGGTCGAGATTGAAGAAAGTGAAGAAAAGGTAGAATTTGATAAAGAACCAATTGTGATTGAAAAGGTGGTGTAGAAAATAGTTGAAAAAATTGTTGAAGTTGAGAAAATAGTTGAAGTTGAAAAGATTGTAGAGGTTGAAAAAACTTGTGCAAAGTGTTTAGTATCTTGCAAAGATTGTGCTGAGAAAGATACAAAGTTGGTTGAATTGGAAAAGCTCAAAGAGAACTTACTGCACAATGTGAGGAGCATAAAGGAGTCATATGATCTCCTAAGCAGCAAAGTGAACTTGTACAAAGGAGCTTGTGATGAAGATATTCAGATGAAAAATCTTCTGAAAGCAACAGTTCTTCAAAAGCAAACTGCAATCAATGGATATATTGAGATGAATGCTGAGCTGAAACAAGAATTGGCAGCAATGAAGATTGAAACCGAAAGAGTGAACAATTTACTTCGAAGTTATCAAAGTTCAGAGTATGTTATTGATCGCATCTATCTTGCCGTTGCAGCTCATAAGTTTGTAGATAATGAAGGAAATTCTGGTAAGAAAACTGGTTTGAGTTATAACAGAGTACCAAATCCAATGTGGGATGGCTATACCCCCCGACACTTTGAAAAGGTGGCTGAAGCACACAATCTGAATCTGAAATCCGAGTTTATCGATGGATTACCAGATGATATTGATGTCACCTTCACAACGTCTGACACAGATCATGAGTCCGAATTAATTAAGAAAGTGGTCGATCAGGTGTTGGATAAAGATGAAGAGTCAAAGTTAGAGTCTAAATCCGAAAATTCGAGTTCATCAGACAAAAGCTCAAATTCACCGGTCAAAAGGGTTTACAATAAAGATTTTCTGATGTCACAAAATAATTTGAATGACGAAACATTCAAAGTAGCATATACTTTGAATGATTCTGACAAATTATATTCTGATGAAGAATTTCCAATAAGAGGTGTTAAAACTGAAATGATTAAAAAGGTTTTCAAATTAACAGAAATTAATATTTCTGAAATAAAAGATGTAAATCTTACTGAAAAACCTAAAAAGTACACTTCAAGAGTTCAACAAAGATTGAACAAGAAAAAGGGTTACAGTTCTGGTTTGGGTTATCGAAAGAAACAAAACCATAACAGTAATTTCAAAAAGAAAGGATTAGGTTTCATTCCACCAGAAAATCATAAAAATTATAAAGAAGTTAAACAAAAAACTAAATTTGTTTCAGGAGGAAGTTCTGAAGAGGAGAAAGAGAAACCTTTCTGGTAACAGTCAAACAAGGTGTTTCTCACAGAAAAGCAGAAGAATATGTTGAAAGAATCTGAACAGAGAGTTGAAAGAAGAACTTGTTTCAAATGTCAAGAGGTTGGACATATTGCTTGGAATTGCCCAATGTCCACCAACACAAAACAGTGAGTTTCTTCTAACTCTAAATTGAAAGAGAAATATGTTGATAAAAAGGAAAAACCAATAGAAAATTTTAAAGAGTTCAAAAATTCGACTTTCGAAGTTGGTAATCATTTTTACAAAAGAAGAGCAAATCTTAACAACCAAAAATGGGTGGTTAAGAAATCAGAAGTTGTTTCTGGCAATGAATCTGATTCGTCAAAGTCAGAGGAGTCATCTGTTGTGCAAAATGATGAAAATTATGTTCCAACAATGGATGATGAAAACTTTCCACCATTGTCAAATGGAAATTTGAAATCAAAAGTTGGTAAGATTGAGATTTCAGATCAATTCTTCTCTAATAAGTAAGAATTTGATGCTGAAAAGGCATTTAATTGTAAAGTGCTACATATTTTTGGTAAGATGGCTGATGGGAAGGTGAAAGGAGTGAAAGAGTTTTATGAATCGAAAATTGTTAAACCAAATGAGGATGGTTCACCCATGATTGATCAGGCATGGGTGAGATTCTTTAAAAAAATAAAATCCTGACTTGCCGGAGCTCCCAAGTTGGTAATCATGGAGCATGAATCGGCATCATTCTTGAAAAATGTTTTTGTGTGAAGAACCTACAAGTGGTTAAAGAAAAGGAAAAGTGAACTTACAAGTGGTTATTTGAAAACAATGTGATGAAACCCCATATTTGTGAAATGACAAACAAAACTAATTTTCCGGAAAAACCATTTTGATTAAAACAAACTTAAGTGTTTTGAAATCATAATGGGAAAATAGTTTGTTGTCAGGGGGAGTTCTGATTGTTTAAGCCAAGTGGATGGCGAATTGAAGCAATTCACATCAGTTTGTCATTTTACTTTGTACAGTTTATTGCTTTCATTTTCAAATTTTCCTAGAAAATCAAAAATTGAAACATATTTTTTGATTTTAGGGGGAGTAAAAAATTTAGAAAATTTGAAAAATCCAAAAACATGATAAAATCTAAAAGCCAAAAACATTGAAAAAATTCAAAATGAGTTTTGTTATGAAAAAGAGGAAATGATAGTACATCAGTGGACTATCACATCATGCCAAAGAATTGGAAAGTTAAATATGTGATAAACGGTCTCACTGATGATATGCCAGTAGGTTTTTACACGTTTAGTAGATTGTTTTCGAGATATAAACCTAAATATCAAATACTTACTTTTCATGGGGAACATCTCTCGGATATATGGGTAACCCCCTAAATCTTGTTTGAAGGGCTTTCTATTTCTGACATACTAGGTCTTTGTGCGTGATGGTATCTGGGGTATTATACCTGGACTTCTGATTTTGCGGAAGCAATAGCCTAGTCCTCGTATAATACTCTGCACTGCTTTAATCATAAAGCTCACCCTCAGCATAAAAAAATGATGAAGCATTGAAAAATGCTAATCATGTGTTGTTGAAGAAAAGATCCCCAAACGGGACACACCTAAAGACGAGCCATCATCTCTTTGTCTGAATGGAAGTTCTAACCTGAGCTCTCATGGCCTCGCATTACCCATTTACAGATATCATTAGTGTACATTCACCTGTAAGACTGAATATAGGAGTCTGGATACGGGAGTATATTCTGAGGTGGGACACACGAAGAAGTTAAGTCCTTAAAACACTAATCTCGTATCTCGGATCAATTGAACTTTGTGTGAAAATTTAAGTGGATCAGTATACTGACAATCTAAGTGAATCGTTTAGAACTTAAAGTGTTTTAAAGCTCAACGGTGCTAGTGATTTGTCATAAACTGATATGATCCTCTTACACAAACTCACAAAAATATGTTTGTAAATATTTCTTTACTGTTTTTCATTAAAAAAATCCAAAAAGAATTTCAGTATGTTTTAGCATAAAATTTGTAAAATCAAAAAGATTTTATTTCATCTTGTCTTCGACAACTGATGTTGAAAAGTTGTTTTTTCAAAATTCCAAGTGCTAAACATGATGAACAACAACTGGTTGGGTGATTGTTTTATAAAAAGAAAAATGAAAAATGATCAATGATTGTATTGATTTGATTATATCAATAATCCTACAAGTGGTAAATCAAGGTCATTAATTTGAACTTGATATTACAATTATTGTTGTTGAATGTTATCTGCAAGTGGTTTCTAAATTTGTTAAATTTTTAAACGATTGGGAAAGTTACTTTTGGGTAGAGATTTGTGCAGATCCCCGTGTCTAAGCCTGAGCAGAGTTTGAGCCAGGACACTATCTTAGAACGAGTGCTATGTCAGATTGCGATCCCGGAACAACTTAAGGGGGAGTCTGTTAGTAAAGGGGAGTTTGAAGATTGAAAGAGCCAGACTCAGATTCTGGAAGAGTAAGAGAAAGATTGATAAGGATGCTTACAGAGAAAGATACTTTGGAAAGAGCGAGAAGACCGATCAAGACTGAAGACTCAATACACTTAAGACTCGTCAACATCCAAGGGGAAGTCTGTTGGTGCATATGTCTGTTAACTTCGTCTTATGTCTTGTATCGAGTCATGTAATTTAGATTGGATAGACTGAAGCTCGGTAGACTAGAAAATAGGAGTTTAGGGTAGATTGGCCAGGTCGCACGAACTAGTTGAACCAGTTCGTACGAACTGACCAGGTCGCACGACCTGGTGAAGTGTGGTTCGTGCGGACTGGTGACTCCTATAAATAGGTGAGCTCATGATTTCATTTGTAACATTCTGATTCTGGAGACGAAGTGCTGCCGAAGTGTCGTACGATCAGTAATCACTTTCAAATCAATCTAAACGACAGTTAAAGTGATTCTTAGTGCTAATCAAGCTGCAAACATGTCCAAATCATTGAATTCCGCCTCTGGTTTGGATTAGAACTCTTCTGATCGACTCATTAGGTCGAAAACTCGATCCTACATCTAAGACTATATATATATATATAGGGTAAGGATAGTGTAAAAAGGGCCTAAAGTGTGAGAAGTGTATTATAACACTATATAATACTATATAACACCATATAAACACCGTATAACAATATGTAACACCATATAATACCATATAACACTATGTAACACTATATATCATTATATAACAAATATAACACTATACATCTATCATAGTGTAGGTCCCTCTCGGAGGATGAGGTCAAACCTTATCCTTGTTATGTCAAACACACTAGCAAGTGCGGAATCCAAGCTAGCATGCAAACCGAGATTGAGAGAAAGAGATGAACAAGAACACGTAAATAAACAACACACAAGATTCACCGATTAACACCTCTGTATTAATACGTATGAAAAGATCAGTTACAAGCTCAATGTTTACAAATGTATTTTGCAAACCCTCTAAGTTCTCTCGTGTGTGTGTGTTCTGCTGTTGTGTCTGTCTCACCCTCTTGTCTGAATGAAGTGAACACATAACATGGGTATATATACCCGTCACAGCACGTCTGGTCGAAGGATCAGATAGACTGATCGAAAGATCATCTATCGACCTGAAACACATCGAAGGATCCCTATATACCTCGAAGGATGATATCCTTCAAGGTCTATCTATATCCATCGAAGGTTTATCTTTCGAGCTCATCGAAGGATACACACAATCCTTCGATGATCCATCCTTCGACACAAACATATTACAAATTATGTGCTAACTGTTTGGCCAAGTCAAACCGGAGGATGGTTGACTTGGTCAAACTTACATCGAACGCACATAATAACAAACCTAAAACGTAACTCAGACTAACACAAGACATCGTTTTGTATCATGACAAAATACAGACAAAGTACAGACACAAGTGCACCAACAAACTCCCCCTTGGCTGTAGCTTTGTCTCGATCTTCGTGTCTTCAAGTCTCTGACGTCCTTTCAACCGAGTCGAAACCAAGTCGAACTGAGCTGAGTTGAACCGAGCCGAGTCGTGTCCACAAAATATGTATCAACAAACTCCCCCTTGGACGCTACTCGTGAGGTTCAACTTCCATGTCTTCCACGTCGGAGGATCTTCAAAGTCTTCACGCGTCATAAGTAGAAAGTGTATCAACACACTTCCCTTTTCATTTAGGTAGTGTGGCAATAAACTCCCCCTTAGATTGAACTCTCCATTGCGTCATGCTCGTGAATCTTTTGACTTGTCAAATCTTCAGATCCTTGTGGTGTTGATGAAGGGTCAGCGGCAACTCGATCATTTTATCCTTTGAGTGCCTCCACTTTGTGTCTTCATTCCAAAGCTTGTCATCGAACATGTTCTCCTCGCCTTTAGCATTTGCACATGCAAGAAAGCTAAACGCATAATGAGAACAACCGCTTGGAATATAGTTAACATTTAAACAAACGACACATATGAGATCAAATCTCAATCAAACACCGACCGACAATATTTTGAAAGTTTAGAAAAATATTCAATTTTAATCCTTTAACTTTCAAAACTTGTTAACTTCGACTGTTTATGAAGATGTAATTGTTTTCCGGCTTACGATCAGGATTTTGGGTAGGATAGACTCGAGTTCCAACATCAGTCAATCGAAAATAAACTAGAAGCAAAATCTTTTTGGATTTTATAAAGTTTATATTAAAACACACCTAAAATCTTTTTGAAATTTTTCATTTTTCAAATGTAAAGACGGAAAGCAATAAATAAATATATACAAAGATGCATAACCTGAAAACAGTAAATAAATATCTACAGACATTCTTTTTGCGAGTTTCGAGGGTAAGAGAATCATATCAGTGTACGGTCAAGTCAAAACGCTCTTGTTGTTCTTTTAGTTAACATTTAGATAAGCATCCTATAACGATTATCGGTATTGTTGTCCACATAAACTCAACTTATCATTTGTAATCATGGCGAGGGGATACGTTAAGGTATGATTTATACTTACCAACCGGTGTTCATCCACATCACGACACATTCCCGTATCAAGGTATGCACGAGGGTTCATCTTACCGGTGAGTATACCGATTATCATCTGTTTGACCGTATATGATGTGAGATTCTCACTTATTTTGATTTAAAAACAAGCCCTATGTGATAGAATCACTTATTGATGAGGAACTTGATTTTCGATGCATGAGGGCACAGGAGCAAGTCCGTGAACAGGTCAGTACTTTCGTACAGCAGAGAGACGAACTTGACTCCCGGATAAATGTGATATTTTATCACTTATTTGTTTGGACATGTGATTGTTGATCACTTATTGAGGTCGTATGCAGTATGTACACGTATGTATGGTATCATGGAAGATCTAGACTTGCGTCCCCGTTATTTTTCGGTAAAAGATACAACCATGATACCCAGATGATAAGCAGCATAAAGACCGAATATCTCAGAACCTCGGCAATCTCTCAAACGAAATTTCGGTACTAAGACCATATGCCAATGAGTGGTTCCCACCTGGTCTTCAGTCGGTTTAAGGTTTATATCACCCTGCACACTTTAAAATGATTGTGAGCCTACCGATACATCTTATATAGAGCTGCTTATCGCTTTTTCATTTAAGGTTTAAAGAGGTTTGAACAGACCACTGATGTACTATCATTTTCTCTTTTGCTCGCCAGGAAACTCATTTTTGTTTTTCTATTGTTTTTGTGCTTTTGAAATTTTTCGATGTTTTTGGATTTTTCAAACTTTGGTTTTCAAATTTTGGATTTACTCCCCCTAAAATCAACAAACTAAGATAAAATTTAAAAACACAAAGATATTTACAAAAATGACTTTCCGATGTTGGTTAACTCATGTTTTACCTCAATGCCGTTTACCAAAATTAATTTTTAATCTGAAAAGGTTTATCGAATTTTGGAAAAATCAGTTGGCATGTCGGTTTGCGGTGCGGACCATGACAGCATTGTCTGGCCAAAGAGTGCTGTACGAGATAATAATAATTCATAAAGTAGCTTAAATAACGACAAGTAAAAGAGAGATTAAAAATTTAAAACCGTATCCTGCAACTGCTTCGTGCATTGCAAGGAATCTGAGTGCTCTCCCAAACTGGATATCCACCCGGTGTGGATTTCAAGGTCGATTCTTTGAAGCTACTGAGAAGTCTCTTGACAGCAACAAGATCATAAACCTTTGGGTCCGGCTGGTCTTCCACATTGCACCAGCAAAGGTTTTTGTCTTTCTCTTTCAGAAGTAGTGTGCGGTTGTTCAACCCATGCCAAGGCATCCGCACACCCGGTTGGTTTGTTCAACAAACACATTTTCTTCAATCACACCACGAAGAAATGTACACTGCACGTTCATCTTGTTGATTTTGAACATCAGACGTGCTGCAGGTGCGTACATTTTGATTGAATCTATCCTGGGGACCCGATCAAAGCCTTGAACAATCAGACTTTTGAATGATTTTCAATTTGTCGAAGCTTTTCAGTCTCTTTCAACAGACAACTTTGTTTCCCTTTTCATTTTCTCTCCAACAAAGGCAGCAAGTTCTTCTGTCGCCTATCTTGTGCATGGATACTCCACTATCAACAATCTTACGACTATCAATAGTTCCTCCTGGAACATTCTGCACACTCACTTAAAGATTAGTTGGAGAGAGGGACCCAAGCCTTTGTGGACTTGGGTCGTCCTTGATCATCAAGAAAAGTGATTTCAATCACTTGATGATTAGGAAAAAGAACCTGTGGTGCTCCCCCTGATTGAATTACCTGCTTTTGCTTCCAAGCTGTTTGTCCTTTACCAGTATTCGAATTCATTGTTTTAGCATTTACTGGTTTAACAGTTTTAGGTTTTGCTTGTGCAGGTTTTTCTTCTTTGACCTCTGATTTTAAGGCCTTTTCAATTACCTTTTGATTCTTTTTCTTTAACTTCTTTTCCCTTTCTTTCAAGACACGTGGGTCTTGTTTCAGGGAAACTGATTGTTTTTGGTAATCGATTTCTTGGGGAGCACTCGTTTTTTACTTCAGCTTTTGCACGTGTGGGCAATATCTTACAAAATGCCCAACTGTCCCACATTCAAAACATGTTCTCCGCTCGACAAACTTCGGAGAAATATGTTGATGACCAGACGGAGAACCAGACAATGAACCTTGTGATCTAGATGTGCTTGGACCTAAATCACATCCGTTGGTGTGTTGGGTGTAATTATTCTGATCATTTCGTTTTAAAATTCTAACTTGTTTTACAAAATCAACGTTAGATTTATCCTGAAATGTTTCAAGTTTGTCTGAACCCGTGGATCCAACAAAGTTCATTTTCGGTTCTTGTTTCTTAACAGAAGCTCTTTTGTTTTGCACCTTTTGCTGCTGAACTTTAGGTGCTTGAACATTCTTGTTCTGAGCCTTCTTTCTCTGTACCTTATCTTTTCCGGAATTGACTTGTTGTTTTCGCTCAATTGGTAGTTTTTGGTTTCCGTATTGTTTTCTAATTTGTTCACACGGAATTGGATCACATTGAGTGACGGTAACTTTGCCACTTTTGTTCCCCAAAAACTTATCAGTGCATCCTTCAAAAATTTGCTCAATTAAATCTTGATTTACATTTTTAATTGGAAAATCTTTGTTAGAGTAGATTTTGCTATCTCCTTTGAGCGTGTACAACAAATCATTCCCTTCAAGGCTAGATACAATGGACTCCATTGCGTTTGACATTTCAGTCTTACTCGTCTTCACTGGTGGATCACACAAGATGTGATTCTCGATTGGAATATCTGTTGTAACCGAGTTGGACTGTTGGTTCACAATTTCTTCAGATTCATCGTCCGAAGAATCAGCATCCTCAACAATGAGAGGATTCTGTTCCTTAACACACGATGAATCTGTCACATTCTCAGACTCAGATTCTGATTGACCCGAGGATGATGTACCAGTTGTGAACCCGAGGCCTGCTGCAAAGTCATCTAGACCGAGTGGCACAGTAGGTTCAAAACGGGGCATATCCTCGTCATCAGGCAATTTGGAGTAATTGTGATTCATTGGGGGAGGACATGATTTGAATCCCATACATTTTTTATCCCCCTTTTTCTTTTGAACGTCAATGATGTGATCCAATACATAGCGGGAATTGGAATAGCTTTCCAGTTTCTGCTTAATTGTCTCACATTCACATCGAGCTGTTGCCAATTCTACCATTTGCTTTTCAATTGTGTCAATAAGATTATTGTTAGCATGTTGTTTTCGCAAAACAGCCTTTTGTAATTCTGAAACATCATGTCTTAATGACGCAATTGTTGCTTTAAATTCCTTTTCATTTCTGGTTAAAAACAAGTTAGCTTCGGTTGCTTTAGAAAGATCTACAATCAATTCTTGATTGTGTTTGTGTGTGATTTCAAACTGACTTTCCTTTTCTGCATATTCTAAGCACTTTGCACATTCAATAGGAACAGAAATAGAGTCAGAATTAGTATCACATACCTGAGAAGTTTGACCTTCTACGTGAGCCATAAAGGCTGTATGAAAAGAAAAAGATCCATCTTCAGAGAAGAACTGAGCAAGCTTCTCGGAAGTTCCAGCAGATTTCTGGCAGAGAATAGATCTCCTCTTGCATAATGCTTCAGCTTCAGCCAAAAGCTCATCAACCTCCAATTCTAAAGCATCACTTGATAAATTACCAGCATCAAGTGATTCCCCATTCATGCTCCCACTATAACCCGAACTATCTTCATCTTCTGAAGATTCACCAGCAGACACGGGTTCTACTACCTTCTCAATCACTCTAGCATAACATGCTGTTCCACCATTTCCTCCTTCTCCAAGCTGAATGTTCCAGTTGCAGCCTTCATCAGCTTGAACAACCAATCCTCTGTGGGAATTAGTGTTTGTGGATCCAGATGCATTTCCTCCAACGGAAACTATTGATCTGACAGAATTGTTGTTCATATGCTGTTGTGGCTGTCCTTGATTCCTGAAGGGATTCTGATTTCCTTGCTTAGGTGGTTTCTGACACTCCCGCTTGAAGTGACCCTTTTCACCACAATTGAAGCAAGTGACAGCATTCTTATCAAAACCATACTTGGTGTTGTTGTTGCTATCCAAGTTGGTTCTCCCCGTCTTTTCCATAAACTCCTTTGCTCTTCGAATTGCACTAGCAAGAGCCCATTTGATATCCATCATTTCAAACTCTTCTCTATCCACTTGCTGATAATCTTCATTGGTTAGATTGATATTCCCAATCTGACCTGCAACCATTCCACAATAAGCACTAACCAAGGTGTTCAACATCTCCATATGCTCCTTGGCTATTTCGACACTGACTTTGGAAAAGTTGGAAGTGTCTAATCTGACTGTGTTCGGATTGGAAGTGGCTTGAAAGTTTGAAGAGCTTCCATAAAACCCTTGCTGTTGCGGTTGTTGCTGCTGAGCTTTCGGTTGCACATACTGTTGTTGAGAAGAAGAATCTGGTCTTGAATACATCATGTATGCTGAAGGATCAAACTGATCTGTTGTGGAAGGTCCAGTGTTTGAGATGAAAGCTGTTTGAAGCTTCGCGTGTTGAGAAGCTGGTTTTTCTCCACTGATACCTCCTGCAATCCCAAAGTACATCTTTGGATTTTGAGGAGTTAGTGTTCTTTTTGCCTTAAGCTTTTCTTCTACATCCTTGTTCTCCAATTTTTGAATTAACTCATAAACGTTGATTGTGTCTAGAACACCATTTTCTTTGAGAATTTCAAGAAAACTGCTCCACTTTGATGGTAAGCTATCAGCGAATCTCTTCACCATTTCTTGTGGAGTGGCAGTGACTCTAAAAGCAAACATCTCGCTCAACAAGTGATGGAACCTTGTAGATAACTCTGCCAAAGTCTCATTCTCCATACACGTGAATCCTTCAAACTCTTTCTTCAGTAATTCTTGCTTGATCTTTCTAGATTGAGCATTTCCTTCACATCGTAACGTGAGCATATCCCACAAGCTTTTTGTAGTCGTGCAGTAAACGAACTGGTGGTAAATGTCTCTGTGAAGAGCTTGTGTGAGAATCATGAATGCTTTCTTTTCTAACTCAAATTTCTTCTTATCATCATCAGACAGAGTGCTGTAAGTTTGTGGATTAGATCCTGCAACTTCCAAATCATTGTCAAATGCGGTGAAGAAACACATCCATAGATCTTGACCTTGCCCCTGAACATAAGTTCTCAGCCTTTCTTTCCACCATCCCCAATCATTGATGTGATTTAACTTTGGCGGTTTTGTGCTTGTACCAGTTTCACTGTCGTTCTGCATCATTGATTGAATGCTGCTGCTTTGATTTGTGACCAATGCCCATTGATTTGCAGTTATCATTGCAGCTTGAGGTGTGGCAATACCTCGCATCCATGCAGTTTTGTCGAAATCTGACGTAGATTGCGTAGCTGATGATTGTGGAGTCAAAGTCCACGCGGTTGGATCCCACTGACCGTTTGTTCCCATTTTATAAAAATTAATATATTACGTGAAAAAAAATTTTTTTTTTTTTTTTTTTAAATTTTCACAAACTATGTTAATATCTCGAATGATAACAACCAGCCGAAGGATCCCTGATCGAAAGACCTGAAAAACACAAACTTGTTAAACTTAAACAGACTAGGATCGAAAGATCAATACTTGTTCGAAGGATCAACAGTGTTCGAAAGATCACTGTTGAATTTCGAACAATGATTTCGAAAGATTCTCCAATCGAAGGATCCTTATCTTTCGAAAAAGAACTGTAGACCGAAAGGTGTATGCTTCGAAAAGATTCCTTGGATCGAAGGATAAGTCAAAGACTTCGAAGGATGTTCGAAGGATGATTATCTATCGAACCTCCTTTGATCGAAAGATGATATTTCTACTTCGAAGGATATCCTTCGATCGATACTGACACAGCAGACGAAAATGACAGGTTGGTGAAAAAGGTGATGGGTTGGTGAAATCTTTCGGCAGAAAGTATGGTCAGAACATGATTTTACCAAAACCAAGATTTTGAACAATAAAATATGATAAAAATCGAAGGTTAAACCCAGAAACCGGTCACCGGAGTAAGCCGGAATTTGGCCGGAGAAGACCAAACTTCTTAAAAAAAACAAGTTTTTTAAGTTACCCAAACCTTCCTTTAACACATGCAGTAAGTTTAGACCACGTTTTAACGACAAGAAATGCGAGAAAAACAGTAAAAACGGGTGCAAAACCAAGTGAGTTTTTGTCCAAAAACACTCCAAAGCCTTGTATAAACTCGGTTTTTTAACAAGGAAAAGAGCCACGGCTCTGATACCACTTGTAGGTCCCTCTCGGAGGATGAGGTCAAACCTTATCCTTGTTATGTCTAACACACTAGCAAGTGCGGAATCCAAGCTAGCATGCAAACCGAGATTGAGAGAAGGAGATGAACAAGAACACGTAAATAAACGACACACAAGACTCAACGATTAACACCTCTGTATTAATACGTATGAAAAGATCAGTTACAAGCTCAATGTTTACAAATGTATTCTGTAAACTCTCTCTCTCGTGTGTGTTCTCTCTTGTTCCTATCTCTCATGATGCAGTGAACACATTTCATGGGTATATATACCCGTCACAGCTCGTCTGGTCGAAGGATCAGATAGACTGATCGAAAGATCATCTATCGACCTGAAACCTATCGAAGGATCCACATATACCTCGAAGGATGATATCCTTCGAGGTCCATCTGTATCCATCGAAGGTTTATCCTTCGAGCTCATCGAAGGATCTAAACAATCCTTCGATGAACCATCCTTCGACACAAACATCTAACAAACAATGTGCTAACTGTTTGGCCAAGTCAAACCGGAGGATGGTTGACTTGGTCAAACTTACATCGAACGCACATATTAACAAACCTAAGACGTAACTTAGACTAACACAAGACATCGTTTTGTATCATGACAAAATACAGACAAAGTACAGACACAAGTGCACCAACAAACTCCCCCTTGGCTGTAGCTTTGACTCGATCTTCGTGTCTTCAAGTCTCTGACGTCCTTTCAACCGAGTCGAAACCAAGTCGAACTGAGCTGAGTCGAACCGAGCTGAGTCGTGTCCACAAAATATGTATCAACACATAGACAGGCTATCAGACAACCTATAGTGTTATATTTGTTATATAATGATATATAGTGTTACATAGTGTTATATGGTATTATATGGTGTTACATATTGTTATACGGTGTTTATATGGTGTTATATAGTATTATATATAGTGTTATAATACACTTCTCACACTTTGAGCACTTTGAGCACTTTTTACAGGATCATCTACCTATATATATATATATATATATATATATATATATATGTAAAGGTTCCTGTAAAAAGGACCAAAAGTGTGAGAAGGATAAGAAAGAATCTACACCATTAGATCTTTGATCTAATGGTTTAGATTAGTAGGGACCAAATTGTAAAATTTGTTTTATTTTTTTGGACTGAATTGAAAATTATAGTGGTAATAAAGTCTTTATATCCATTCAAAATAGGTAACTGTAATCAAAATACCTACAATTTCGATCTCTCTCTCCAATCGCACGACCAGAGCTCTCTCTCTCCCTACAATTTCGATCTATCTCTCTACACTGCAGTGGAGCGGCAGCGGTGGTGGTGCGAGCGGCAGCGGCGGTGGTGGTGCTGGATCGGCAGTGGTGGTGCGGCGGTGGTGGGTGCCGGATCGGCAGCAGTGATCTCTCTCTCTACACCGCACGAACAAATGATCTCTCTCTACACGACAGCAGAGGCGGAGCGGCAGTGGTGGTGCTGGAAGTGGAGAAGATGATACAGAGGTGTTATATTCTTTTCTGAGTGGTGTTATTTTCTTTACTGAATGGTGTTATATTCTTTACTGAATGGTGTTATTTTCTTTACTGAATGGTGTTATTTTCTTTACTGAATGGTGTTATATTCTTTTCTGAATGGTGTTATGTTCTTTTCTGAATGGTGTTATATTCTTTACTGAATGGTGTTATATTCTTTACTGAATGATGTTATATTCTTTTACTGAATGATATTATATATTCTTTTACTGAATGGTGTTATATTCTTTACTGAATGGAGTTATATTCTTTACTGAATGGTGTTATATACTTACTGAATGGTGTTATATACTTGTTGAATGGTGTTATATAATTATTGAATGGTGTTATATATGTGCTGAATGGTGGTTGCAGTGTTATTCATAGTGTTTTTTTAGAGATCTTTTAAAAAAATCTTGTTCCTATAATTAAGGTGGCGGTTATGGTAAGTTTTGAATTAATTGAATTAATTATAAAATTACTTGTTTACCCTTTTGAATTAATTTAGATGGAGGACACATGTCATCTCCACAATATTTCTTACCTTTCTCACACTTTTAACCTTTTTTACAATAACCTTACCCTATATATATAAATATATATATATATATATATAAATATGAGCCAGGATCATTTCAGAACCATAAATATTTACAGAACTCGCAGAACTCATAATAAACAATCTTTTTATTTATATATTTTTATGTTTAGGATAATTTTATCATTTATTATGAGTATTTTTACGATTACAAACATGTTAAGAATAATTTTGTCATTTTTTATATGTAATTTTATAATTACACATATGTAAACTAGTTTTTTTACATATATGTAATTGGTTATGACACATATATATAATTTTGGCAATTAAACATATGTAAACTACTTTTAACATGTAATCAAAGAAATACATATAATAGATGATAAAAAGATCCTAAATACAAAAACTTATATATAAAATGATTGTTTATTAGGAGTTCTGAAAGTTCTATAGTTATTTAGAGTTCTGAAATGAACTCAACCCATATATATATATATATATATATAGTTTTAGGCCCCCAAAAATAGCATGCCACGGCCAGGGGTGCGGCTCGCCCACCGCTAGGTCGGCCTTGTTAGGAAAGTGAAGCATGTGTAGCAAAGATACCGTCCAACTTTAAGGAAAATACTCTCACACATAGGGTTGTTAAAAACCGAAACCAAATAAAAACCGTAAACGTAACCGTAATGGAATAAACTGATCTGAATAACGAAGTCAGTGTTCAGTTTGAGTTTAACCGAAACCGAATTGTGAATTTGGTTTTTGGTTCGGTGTTTGGTTCCACAATTTTTTTTATTTGCTTTATTTGGATAATCTAATAAACCATATAAAGTTTATTAGCACAAATGCTAAATCTTAATCCATTGGTAAAGGATGGAGTGATGTTGGTAGTTGCAGACTTTAATTTTCTCTGTGTTGAGGAATTTGGTTTGATACTGGTGAATAGTGAATTTAAAAAAGTGGCTAACCGACCTCCAGGAGAAATAGGGTGCTTTAAGCCACTGTAGATCTTGAGTGCTTTCGATTTCGTCTTTGTGAATTTTGATTAAGCAGGCAAAAGGATCCACGTGTAGTCAATGCTGCTGCTTTGTTCTCTATCCATTCCTGAACTAAACATGCTCGTCGACGTTCATCATCTTCAAAACAAGCATTTCTAGATTTAGTTCCGCTTGGTATTGATTCTTCTTCATCGATTGAGCTGTATGCATTTAGGGAAGATGAAGTAGGTTCACAGTGCTTTTATATAGTCAAAGCTTTTATTTAGTTTAATTATTTAATTAATAATGAGTTATAATAA
This sequence comes from Helianthus tuberosus, assembly GCA_030545235.1. Lineage (NCBI taxonomy): Eukaryota > Viridiplantae > Streptophyta > Magnoliopsida > Asterales > Asteraceae > Helianthus > Helianthus tuberosus. The sequence continues at coordinate 5,698,241 of CM060358.1, forward strand.
AAACATAATGACCAATTTACCCCTGAGGAAAATGACAAAACATCAGGATTAAATTTGAGGAATATGAGCTGATTTCATTTTTGGATCAAAATGGCAATAAAACTGAAACCACAGGGACCCAGATGCAAAAGGTTTGAAATTTGGACTAAAGTGGCAAAACTGCCCAAACCTCAGGGGCCAAAATGGCAGTTTACTCTTTTATTTATTTATCTTGTTTTTGCGAAAAGGGCCCCAATTTAGGAATTCGCTTTAGGCCACCAGAAAGGTCGATGTTAGCCACCGTAGGATCACCGCCAGAAACTAGACAACATTTGAATCCCAATTCATCATCGGCGGTTCTGCGAGTTGAAGGTTGAACATTGAATGTTGAACATCTCCACGAGCACGTGAATACAAAATACTCTAGTCGTTGCCTCTGTCGGCGATTCTACGAGCAAACAAGTATTCTCCAAGCCATTTGAGACGCAAAAGCTCTTATATATACCAAATGATACTGAACGGAAGCAATTAAACGGCCCAATAAACAATTTATTATCGCACAAGGCTTAAGATCAAATCTATACTATATAATAAAAGAAACCATTTATAGGACACGTGTCGTATTTCTATGCATCCTCATAATTATTTTCCTATTTTTTTTCTCTAAAATAGTTTATAACATGATATACTTTAATTATTCATGAATTCAAATATATATAGATATCATCTTATGTAACTTCTAATGAATTCAAATATTATTTATATATATCGTTCATAGCATATCTAACTTCTAACCTAAAAGAAATTATTTTGTTTTTACTTTTTTATCAATAATAAAAAAAAATAATTAATAAATGATCCCAAATAATTAATTAAATGATATTCAACTTTTGTAAGGCTAAAGGGTGTGGGGATTTTTCAAGAAATCATTTACTTTTTTCTTTAGAAAAAGATAAATTAAAATAAAGAGTAAATTGCACAAAACGTCATTTATGTTTCCTCAAATTTGAAGGTTCCAGCCTTATTGTTTAAAACTTGCTGAAAACAACATTTACATTTGCAACAAAGAATTATCGGTTGTCATGAACTCGATCTACAAATCGGGAAAGAATTATCAAGAAAACGTCTGGTAAATACGACACGCATTCTCGGTTGTCAATTCTAGAAAACAAAATTCTTAGCATAATTTCAGTATCATATCATGTAAGGTTAGAGTAGTGGTTTTGGATGGTGGATTAGAGGTGCGTGACATGACACTGACGTGGAGGGTCATGAGGGTCATAACCACACCCTATAGCCTAAGATACAGGTTTTTAAAGAATGTTACATATCACTCACTTATATTTAGTAACAAAGTACTAATCCGCTTTGTGTTCTACGACTCCTGCCCAGCGACTTCATCAGCAAGCCAGCAGCAACAGCAGCCAGCGACTTCCATAATTCCGGCCAGAAACTGACCGGAATCCAGCAGGCAGCAGCAACACAGCAGCGACATCATCAAGAGGGTTAGTTTTATGGTTTTTTTTTTGATGATTTTACTTGATGATTTACTGCCTTAAATGATTTTTTTGATGGTTTTTTTGATGATTTTACGTGATGATTTACTGCCTTAGATGATTTTTTTGATGATTATGTTATTTAGATGATTTTTAGGGGTGATTAAACAATTCTAGGGCTTGATGATTATGTTATTTAGATGATTTTTAGGGGTGATTTTTAGATGATTTTTGGAATGATGAATTTATGGTCATGGATGATGGATCAATATGATTGTGATAAGAACCATGAGTAGAGACGTTATGGCGCGATTTCAAAATTTTAAATTGAAAATTAAGGAACTTGGGCTATGGTTGAACACTTGAAGATCCTTGTTTATTTTGTATGTGATAGGATTAGGAATGAACAATGAGTAGGGAAGTTATGCTGCGATTTCTCAAAAGGAAAGGGGTTGAACCACTTTTTTTCGCCGGATTATTCTAATTAAAGACCAAGGTATGTTATAGATAAGTTTTTTTGTTCTTTTATTGAATGATTAAGAGAAATAAAAGTAGGGATGGTTTGAACTTTGATGTTTTTTTGTTTGTTAATGTGATAGGAAGTTAGAAACTAGGGTTTGATTGTTTGAGAATTGAAATGGACCCGACCCGATCTGATTCGCCCCGCTATGAAACTTTGTTTGTTTGTTTTTAATTGTTTTACATGACCCGACCCGATCCGACCCGCTATGAACCGGTTTTTTTATATAGCTTGGGGTCTAAGATCTTTAAAAAATTTCCGCACCCCCAGGAAAAAAATCCTGGGTCCGCCACTGCATCTGAACCGTAGTTACAACAAAGATGACCACAATAATGAATTTGGCCATAGAAGAATTTGTTTAGTCAATGAATTCTTATCGGGTAATTTTCTTGTTGGTTCTTCCAATGGCTTGGTTTGCATCATGTGTGTTAGCAGTCGTAAGGTTTTAGTAGCGAATCCATCGACTAGAGAGGTGAGGCGGCTGAACCTCCCCTCGTTTTTGCTTGGTAAATCATTATGTTGGGGTTTTGGTTATGAGTTATCCGAAGATGATTACATTGTTGTCGTGGGGGCGGAAGTAGGTAAGTCTCAAACATGTTTTATAGTGTTGAGTTTAAAATCAAATGTGTGGAGGAGAGTTATTGGAGAAGTCAAGTATAAATTTATTACTAAGATTGGTATCTTATGCAATGGTGCACTCCACTGGATCGTAGAAGATCAAAACCGGAAGATAATAATTCTTTCTTATGATTTATCTGAAGAAGTATTTAAAGAAATTCCGCAACCTGAAGATGATGCAAGTTATAAAGTTACTTCCCGTAGCTACCTGGGGATTGTCAAAGGATGTTTGTGCACGTTTCATCGATCAAGTCTTGATTCTTCCGTTGTGGACGTATGGTTGATGAAAAAGTACAATGTAAAACACTCATGGGAACTGCTGCCACATGATCATAAGACGAAAAATGATATTTTGCACTTTTTTAGATTACCTGTAAAAGTGAGGTTCTCATATCGTTATAAATCATGTTTTTCGCGTACTTTAAAACATATATATGTGCAGAGCCTTGTATCTCCCCATGTTAACGTGAGGCCGAAGAAGTATGAGAGCTGTACCAAGGTGGATTCTATTTCTATACTGTGTATTTATATTATTATTATTATTATTTATCATTATACATTTGGTCTCTATATACTTGTCTTCTTTGTATGTGCTGTAATTATAACTATTTTTACTCACTCTAATTCCTCAGTGGTTACTTGATCAAGGGAAGTCCTACATCTCCTGGACCAACTGCCTAAGTTCGAAGCGGTTGAAACAGTCAATAAGACAAGTGTTGCGGTATGAATCTATTTTCCATCACTGGGGTTCCACTCTAGGCAATAATACATGGTACTTTTTCCTGGTACCATAATATTTGCATATACTAACTTCCCTTTTTTTGAATTTTCAGTTAAGAGGGGGATATGGAGATCCAGGAGAACCAAGTGCCACACTTTGATGCTCTTAAGATCTTATTAATTGGGAAGACCTGTCTACTATTTCTTTCTGCTTTCTAGTATCTTGTCTTTGATGGATACAGTAATTGTTTATACTTTTTTTTTATCTCAATTCTTAGTTTTAACTATTTTTCAGTTTATGTGGAATTCTTGATTATTATATATACATGAAAATGTTAGACCATCTTTGTCCCGGTTACAGTTTAGTATGTTTAAGCTTTATTCTTGAATTACTGATCTTGATATTGTACATCAATAAAATCTTTCTAGTTCAGTCATAGACATAGTCCGATCAAGTAGATATTGGAGAGCACCACAATATATCTTGTCGTACGTCATCCCAACAGTAGTTACAAAAAAGATATGTTGATCATAGATGCAACAATGAACTTGACCATAAAGAAATTCAGATGTTCTGGTTTCATTAATCATCATTTTCTTGTTGGTTCTTCCTGGGCGGAGCTAGGAACTTTTTTCTATGGTGTCATCTGAATCGTAGTTGCAGCTTAGATCTATACAACAATTAGATTGAACAAAGAAGAATTACTTTAGTAGATCATCATCTTTTGGGTTCTTGTAATGGCCTGGTATGCATCTCTCCATTTAATTACTCCAAACTTTTAGCAGGCAATCCGTTAAATAGAGAGGTAGAACAACTGAGACCTCCGCCTTCGATCAGTTCACCATTATGTTGGGGTTTTGGTTATGATTCATCATAGATGATTACAAGGTTATCTCTTGGGCGTGGAAAGGCGAGAATGAAACATATGTTCAAGTGATGAGTTTGAAGTCAGATGTTTGGAGAGTAACCGGAGAGGTGAAGTATAGTTTTATTAGTAAGATTGGCATCTTTTGCAATGGTGCAACTTCACTGGATCGTAGATATCAGCCATGGTGGGCTTGAGCTAGGCTCATTTAAAAACCGAGTTGAGCTGAGCCAGCTTGTTTTCCTTATCAGGCATTGGAAGAACTATATTGCTATTTAAAAACTATGGTTTTAAAATATGTAATGCTATGGTTTTAAAATATGTAATGCTACATCTATAAAATTTTAGGCTTAACTATATTCGAGCTAATGAGCCGAGCTTACCTTGGCTCGGTTTCGGCTCGTTTACAAACTGAATCCAGCCAAGCTGCTGGCTCGTTTAGAAACCGAGCAGATTTCAAGCGAGCCATGAGGTGATGGATTCTTGTTGTTAAAGACAACTGGTTTTTGTGATTGCCAAAATCGACAATTCTGTGTGTGTGACCTTTGATCAAAAGATAATACCTTTTAGATGTCACAGGCAAAAAAATGTCATTCTAGGTAGTTCTACAACAATGAATAATGGTCATTTCACATAATCATCACAGCATTAATCTGTAATAAATGCACAAGTCTATTTTTATCTCCCATTCAATAAGATATCACCCCTTATCAAATTTAATTTCAACTTTAACAAACAAGCCAAACACTTACCTTAATAGTATGTTTAATAGCATTTAGAAAATATACTAAATAATCCATGACATTTAATAAACCATAAAGTACAACTTACTGAAACACACATCCCACAAAATAATCATTCACAAGATACTAGAAACTAGTGAAATCTAAAAATTCATACCATAACGCATAACTGTGAGTCTTGTTCAGCAGCATCAAACTCGGGTATTTAATCCTTGATCAACGGCTGCGTAAAATAGTTACAATTGAAGAAAATACACAAGGCAAATCTATTATAACATGTGATAAGCAAAAAAATAGAACCCACCTTAGCACTCTGCTTCGGCCTCTCATCAACATAGGGAGATACAAGATATTGCACAAATATAGGGACATTACCCAAAAGAGATCTTCATATTTAGACAATCTTTGCATGTTCTCATGCTGTGTACAATGTGATTTTTCATTTCGCGATCGCGTGGCAGCAGCTCCCACGAATCATAGTTTTTCATCAACCATATGGCAAGATAAGAATAATGCCATGCATACATACATAGACAATCTTTAACTATCCCTAGGTGTCTATGAGATGAATATTCATTTCCTGCATCATAAGGTTGGGGGATTTCTTTAAATTCTTCTTTAGATAAATCAAAAGCAATAATTAGTGTCTTCATATTTTTCATCTTTTATAATTCTCCAGTGAAGTGCACCATTGCTTAAGATACCAGCCTTACTAAAATGTATATTCTTCACTTCTCCAATATCTCTCCACACATTTGATTTCAAACTCAGCACTTGAACACATGTTTGATTTTCGCCTACTTTCCAGGCCCCTACGACAACCTTGTAATCATCTGTGGATGAATCATAACCAAAACCCCAACATAATGATCTACTGACCATAAGGGGAAGTTTCAGTTGTCTTACCTCTCTAGTCAATGGATTGCATACGAAAAGTTTACGACTAAAAACAAATATGATGCATACAAGGCCATTGGAAGAACCAGCAAGCTCATGCTCATCATGATCATCTACTAATTTAATTCTCCTAAGCCCAAGTTCATCGTTGTAGCGATCCTTGTCGCAACTACGGTTCAAATGACGATTAATGAAATGAGGACTTGTGATTAAAGAATGCCATGACTTACAAACACTCTTGAAACGAAGCAGATCCTTCACATCTGATTCTAATAGTATTTGCTCAACCACATCTTCATGAACAACCTCTGCCATTAAAACTTGAAACCCTAATAGAATTGAAAGGTATAGTAGACGATATGGATCAAATCCGAATTTTATATACTTTCAAAAATAGTTTGAGTAATTTACATTTTGTTCCTGTGGTTCTAAAATCAAAAAAATTGTTTTTATCATAAAACTATTTATATGTTTGGTCCCTCATTAGTCATTATAGTGTTTGGCTGTTTGCTTACACCCAACATCATTTTTTTGTTCCTTTATAAATATGAGGATCATATGATCATATATGTTAATAGCATATGGATGATTTGCTGTGGCGGCTTTGATGGTGTGTGGGGAGGACCTCCGCACGAGGCCCGCGCGTGATTTCGAAGGGAACGCGATTTAAAAAAAAATTCCGATATATATGTGTTATTTTTTTAGATAGTAAACACATACCAATTCTAATATAGGCCCATTTACAAATATTTTTTTATGGTTTAGAATTTAGCCCACTTGCCATTAGGTTTATTGAGCCCAATACTAATTTGATCTTTTTTTTAATAATAATAAAACATTACGGAATGATACATTTTTTCATGCTCGAACAGGGTACGTGAATTCTCAGAGATGCCTCTGATGATTTGCAAGCTTTTCTGGGTATGTGTTTTATTTTATTCTATCTTGATGTATAACTTTTTAAATTTTCTTTAAGCCACTAAGTAGGTTGTGCCGTCATTGTTTGTTTATGTTCATTGTTAAAGCGATTAAAGAAACATAAGTGAACACAAACAAACATATCAAGGCATAAACATCCGTGTAAAGAAACCGTATTGTAACATCCGTAAATTTCATGACCTTTATATTTAACTTATAAATGAACCAGTAATGATAATAACACATGGATACATTGTTAAAGCGATTAAAGAAACATAAGTGAACACAAACAAACAAACATATCAAGGCATAAACATCCGTGTAAAGAAACCGTATTGTAACATCCGTAAATTTCATGACCTTTATATTTAACTTATAAATGAACCAGTAATGATAATAACACATGGATACATTATATTGAGTAGTCAAAACTAGGTTCTAAATAGGTTAAATAAAATAGAAGATGGGGTTACAATATAAACCCAGACGCATGATTAAAAAAAGTATAAAAATATATTAATTATATAGAAATGCGTTTGCCGGGAGTCGAACCCGGGTCTATTGCTTGGAAGGCAATTATCCTAACCGTTGGACTACAAACGCTTCTTGTGTTGGCTTCAGGCACCTTAACAATTTAAATCTTGATTTGTTTTCGTCATATAGTGTAAAACAAAAATTTTTATGTGATTAGTCGTTAGTGACTTATTACTATGCATAATAATATAGTCAGGTTAAATAAAATATGAAAACTTTAATTAATATATTCTCTAAAATATTGTTGGTTTACAATTGGTTTCGACTGTTGTATTGTAGATATAGTTCATTAATTTGCTATAGTTGGCTTGCTTGAACTTGGAAAAAGAAATACTTATTTTGATGATTGGCAGGGGAGGCTTAGATGGTGTGTGGGAAGGACTTTCACACAGGGCCTGTGATTTTGAGGGGCATATGTTTTCAAAAAAAAAATCTGATATATACAAGTTATTTTTTTTAAATAGTAAACTCATACTAGTTAAGTAAGTCTCGTTTACAAATAATTTTTTTTATTGTTTAGACTTTAGAATTTAGCCCACTAGGTTAATTGAGCTCATTACTAATTGAAAACGAAGTATTAGATAATATAAATTGTGAAGAGTTGATCCACCAATTTGCTATGAAGAATGCACGGAGGGCTGCACGAATCATTGGCTAGCTATTAGCATATTAGTTGTTACAATATTTAACTCATTCGAATACTATAATTTTCTAATTTTTTTTGTAATTGCATTGTTTATAGTTAAGGCATAAGGACGTATTTTTCGAGCTCGAACAGGGTTCATGAGTTCTTAAAGACGCCACTTATGATTGGCTTTGTGTATATGCAATAGCTATGAATTTATATATTTTTATATTCTGTTGAAGTGGGCATAATAGATTTATCACTAGTTGAAATAGTTCTCATGAATATAACTTTGTACAAGAACTGTGACATTATGTGGAATCCATAACTCAAAATTCGGATTCTTATTTCATTTTCATGTTACTCATTTTCCGTCATTTAACATGATTCCGTTCTATGTGGTAAATTGACGGATGTGTCAGATCAGTTTACTAATCTATACGACGCAGCTTGTTGTTGGTTTACCCGCAACTCTACTCTAAATTCCTAATGTTTTGTAATGAAATCATAAAAATATTTTCAATTTTAAACATTTGATGGTATGTAAAACAATAAAATGGTATGAATGTGAATTTCCACTTTATGATTTTTTTCCTTCTCAGAATATGAAACTAATAGTCAAAAATTATGGCTAAAACATATACATGTATATTAATTGAAGATTAGATTAGATTCACAAAACATCAAGTGGAGCATTTGGAATTTATTCTTCCCTCTACCGTGGAGTGATTGCATATATTGTTCCATACATAAAGAATAAGAAGCTTTGACAATTATTTTGTATAAATTGTTAGATAGATATGCAATTAAGGGAAATTAAAGACTTGCATACTCTATTCGTTGCCATATTGTAGAATCAATTACAAAATTATGTTCCATTTACACCATATTCTTGTTTTGTCATATGTGCAATATAAAACTAATTTTAAAAAGAGAACCATGAGAATAGCATAATGGATTTATATGGTTAAAAAGACAGGGATGTTTTAATAAGGGAACCATGAGAATAGCATAATGGATTTGTATGGTTAAAAAGAGAGGAAGTGCATGGCTTTATAACCTAGTGGCATCTTAAGGTTGGGTAGTTCTGCTGGTGGCACGATGATACTCCAGTGGTCCGTCAGTGATCCAAATTAGTCGTTCAGAAAAGAGAAAGAGAGAGAGAGAGAGAGAGAGAGAGGAATGTAAGAACTTACATATGTCACACCCCAACCGATGGCGGAATCAACGGGGCGCGGCACTGAGCGAAACATATTGTTCATGAGAAATCCATAGCAACTATTATTACCGAATATTTAGCATTACGTCCCATACCGTAACATATTAAGCAAACAAGTTATTACAGACCAAACATCTAAAAAACAAGTAATTGTTTCGACAACTCAGATTTCAAATAGACAATTTATTTGTTTGTTTCTAGGACTCTTTCCTAGCCTCAATTTCATCACACAGCAGACCAAGCGTCCTAACATCTTAAGCACCTGTAACATACGTTAAAGTAAAAGTCAATACACACAGTGTAAAGGTGAGTATACAAGTTTGATAGTATAATAGAGTTCGAAATCGTTTACGCATAACCAGCACGTACAACGTGTGATGTGAAGCACGTAAGTTATCGATAAAGAACCTATCAATACCAATGACTGCGGGTTGACTGCGTAAGGCAGTTCGCAACACATATTCGCCACTGCGATCATGTGAGTAATGGTCCTTAACAACCCCTAAGTAACATGTGTTGAGTCCAAACTATAGTACTATCGTTGCTAAGACAGGTAGACAGCAATCTATGTGTAAACATAACAAACAGGCATTCATCGAGTCACGTATAACATACTGTAATGGTTAGCGTTAAAGTGTTTGCGTTGTGTGTTTGATGTGATTTGAATATATGTAACGTATGTAACACCCAAAAGTGCGTAAAGCAAAAAGGGATCGAGTATACTCACAGCGATGATGGATTGAAGGGAGCGCTTAGAGCGAGATCAGCCTGATCAGAATGATAGCGTAAGCGAAGAACGGTGCGTAAAATAGTGCAAGTGAAACAAAGTGACGTGTGGTCATCCGAACGGATGGCAATCCGAACGGATGGCCGTTCGATCGGATGTTAATCCGTTCGGGTGGTCATCCGTTCGGATGGCCACTCGGTCGGATTGACCCTTCGTTTGGGGTAGATGTGTTCGGATGGCAATCCGAACGGATGGCCGTTCGAACGGATGTCAATCCGTTCGGGTGGTCATCCGTTCGGATTGACACTTCGTTCGGGTGGTCATCCGTTCGGATGGCCACTCGGTCGGATTGACACTTCGTTTGTAGCATTTTACGAAACAAGAAAGGTTTCTACCATCCAAGTCACCCGTGCGGATTTCCGTTCGATCGGGTGGCTATCCGGTCGGATGGCAGTTCGCACGGTAACTTGCTCGTTTTAAAAATTGTTAAGTTTGAAAGTTTACGGTTTGGTTGAGACGATACGACATCAGTTTAAACAATAGGAACTCCATCAGGCCCGAGTCGTCCGATCGGACGGGAATCACCCTAATTTGATCAGCAACTGTTTCCTGACGGTGGTTCGTGTTCAACCCGAAATCGGTTGTCTCATTGATAGAAATCAGATCTTGAACCGATACTTTACTAAGAATGAGTAGAAGATCAGAACGGGGTCCGGTTCTATCGGTATTGAGTGTAAAAGAGTTGAAAGAAACAGAATAAACCATCTTTCAATCCCTTTAACTTAGAAAACGTTTAGATTTGAATGAAAACATGGTTTAATCATATGGAAATCGTTCAGATCCAAGTTGTTCTTGGTGGAATGAAGCCAAACTATGAAGTTCATAAGAACTCCATGCTGACGTCACCCTAGAACACCTCGAATCTACTGATTTCATGGTTAAAAGTGAAGATTGTTCGGTGAAAAAGATGAAGAATCAAGTGTAGATCATAGAAGTACAAAGATTTAGGAAGAAACTTACAAGAATCGAGAGAAATCGAGAGAAATGTGTGCTTGAGCGTCTGGTTCGGGTGAGAGTTGTGACATCAAATGATGTGACAGGTGGTGGTATTTATAGGGTTTCCAAAAGAGGAAAGTGCAGATGTGTCGAGTGGGTCACCGATCGGATGACAGTCCGATCGGGTGGCGACCTGGTCGGTTGGCCATCCAGTGGCTTTGGTGAGTTGGATTTCGTGTTTCGTTTTCGTGCGTTGAGCGTTGCGTTTCGTTTCGAGTATGCGATGCGATAGTATTAACCATTAATCCTAACCACTATATCTAACATACAATCATTATAAATAACTTGCGTTCAGCGTTTGCGATTAGATTGCGATTCGATTGAGTTGCAATATCGATTGCGATTGATCACCAGAAAATATAATTAAACATGCGCAAGTAACACATAGATAACACTCACACGTAAAACAATATCCAGAACGCATAATTCGAGTTGCGATTCGTGTTGCGATTTGATTGCGATTCGATTAGCGTTAGGTTGATTAGCATTTAGTTAACTTTATCACATTGTTACTTCCTATAGTTCACAGTCATAAAGCGATTATCGACGATAAACATACATCGATTATTGCGATTATTGATAAGTACTCCACATAATACAACTAAGTTAATCACATAAAAGAAGTTGATTACAAGTCAAGTCGCGCGATCGGTCGTTGAGCAAGGAGTGGCAGATCGCAATTAGCAATCTTCTCTACCTTTGACTTTGACCTTGACTTTGACTTTGACTTCTGGGAACACGGGGGTGTTACAGCCTCCCCTAGTTGAGGAAATTTCGTCCCGAAATTTAAGAAGTAGACGTATCAAACAGTTGCGGGTACTTCGTGTTGGATCGTTCCGGTGACCCTAAACAGTCAAGTTGAGTAGTTCATCATCATTTACAAAGGCGGAATCAATGCAAACAATGTCAAACAGCTTGCTTCCTTTCAATTCTTTTCTATTACTGATTTTCTGAGTCTTTACAATGATTTCTGACAAAAATCCGGCAGCACCTCGACTCACACACAATGACCACATCCGCTTGAAATGACAACATACAACACCTATATATAGACTTCATGATTTCGCTTGAGGATGACACATCCCTGTTCAAGCAAAATCACATGTGTTGATTTCGTTTGAACATGTCTAAGTCACTCTCAAGCGAAATTACCTAGTTACACATGTTCTAACCCTAATTTCGACCCTGTTGTGTGCTTGTTTATCCTCACTAGACATAAGACTCGATTAAGACAAAGTTAACAGACACTAGGTGCACCAACAGACTCCCCCTTGGATGTTGACGAAGTCTTTGGCGTCAAGTCTTTAGTCTTTGTCTTTCTATCCAAATTGTCTTGACATTGTAAAAGCTCTCTTCTTCAATCTTTATCTTCAAACTTTAATCTTCAATCTCCCCTTTGAATGTTGATCCAGAATTCTGACTCCCCCTTTCGCAGACTCCCCCTCTCGATAAACTAGGGCTTTAAATTCTGGTTCAAACTTCAACATTTTGTTGCCATGGAGAACTTGAGTCCTGTAAAATCTCTACCCAAATATAAGATATATGATAATTACAGTTTCTATCTAAACTTACCATTCACCCTCATATATTGTTTTTGTCAGAATTAGAAATCCACTTAAGTATTCAGGTCCAAATTAATGACCCTGATTACTCAATTAATCTACCAAGTCCAACTTAATGACCTTGGTTGATCAGAGATAATTCACACTGACATTTTGTAAAACTTTTTCTAAAAATTTCAACTTTCAAATTAATGAACTTGCTTTAACTTTCCAACTTTCACAAACTTATAATGTTTTAGCTCCAAACTCATCATCCAGTCCAGAAACTTCCTGCATCTGCTTCAAATCGAATCTGAAGATCAGCTTTCCACTTTGGTTTGTTGGAAAATAAAGCAGAAATATAAAATCTTTTTGGATTTTTAATAAAGCTTCTAAACTTAGAAATGAAATACATAACTAAAATGCAATGAAAGTAAACTATATACAAACATATTTTTGGTAAGCGTGTTAGGGAATCATATCAGTTATTCGACAAGTCACAAGTACCGTTAAGCTTTAATTTCATAATCAGAATTAAACAATTCGCTTAGATTGTCGATATACTGATCCACTTAAGTTCTCACACAATTTTCAATCTGTTCAGGATACTGATTTAGTGTTTTAGAGACTTAAACTTATACATGTGTCCCACCTCTTGAATATACTTCCGTATCCAGATCCCAATACTCAGTCTTACAGGTGAGTATACCACAGATGATATCTGTAAGGGGTTAACTTGCGAAGAACCGTGAGAGCTCAGGTCAGAACTTCCGTTCAGCAGAGAGATGACGGCTTCGACTTTGGTGTGTCCCCTTTAGAGGATCTTTTTTACAACAGCATTGATTAACAATTTTATTGTCTTATCATTTATGCTGAGGGCGGTGCTATGTTTCAAGCAAGCAGTAAAGTATTATTCGGGGACTAGGCCATTGCTTCCGCATTATCAGAAGTCCCGGAATAATACCCCAGATATCACTGAGTATAAAGACCTAGTATCTCAGAAAGATGGATTTTTCAAACGAGATTTCAGGGGTTACCTATATATCCAAGTAGTGTTTCCCACGAAATAAGCATGTAAGGATTTTAGGTTTATATCCCGAACAAACCTACTAAATGTGCAAAAACCTGTCGGCACATCATCAGCGAGACTGTTTAAAGCATTTAAACTTTCCGATTCTTTAGCGTACCGTAACTGTCAAGCCGATGTACTATCATTTTCCCTTTTTACACAAGCTCTTTTTCAATTTTCTATTGTTTTTGGATTTTGAAAATATCTCATGTTTTTGTATTTTTGTCATTTTTTATTGTTTTTGTATTTTCTGAAAAAAAAATGACCCTATACCTCCCCCTAAATACCAAAACAAGTAAAAAATCGACAAACCATTGCAGATTGCTTCTCAACATCATCTATAATGTCTCCTTCATCAACGCCAATAATCTCTTCCAACACCGATAAAAGCTTCATACCGTTCAGTTTTAGCAAATATTGAAAACGTGTTTTATCAAATGCTTTGGTATGTAAATCAGCTTTTTGCTCGTCAGTGTGAATTTTCTCAATTCGTATCAACTTCTTCTCGAAACAATCTCGGATGAAGTGATGACGAATTTCAATGTGTTTCGTTTTAGCGTGATGAACATGATTTTTAGTAATGTTTATCGCTGCCTCATTATCAACAAATATAGGGGTGTTTAGAAACCGTATTATATCATCCGTGTTAAGAAACCGTATTATAACATCCGTAAATTTCATGGCCTTTAGTAATGATAATAACACATGTATACATTATATTGAGTAGTCAACTAGGTTCTAAATAGGTTAAATAAAATAGAAGATGGGTTTAGAATATAAAACCCAGATGCATGATTAAAAAAAGTTCCAAAAAATATTGATTATTTAAAATGCGTTTGCCGGGAGTCGAACCCCGGTCTATTGCTTGGAAGGCAATTATCCTAACCGTTGGACTACAAACGCTTCTTGTTCTATCTTCGGGCACCTTAACCATTTAAATCTTGATATAGTTTCGTCATATATATTTGTAAAACAAAATCTTTTTATGTGATTAGTCATTAGTGACCTATTACTATGTATAATAATATAGTCGGGTTAAATCAAATATGAAAACTTTAAATAATATATTCTCTAAAATATTGTTGGTTTATAATTGGTTTCGACTGTTATATTGTGGATATAGTTCATTAATTTGCTATAGTTGGCTTGCTTGAACTCGGAAAAAGAAATACTTATTTTGATGATTGGCTTTGCGTATATGGAATAGCTATGAATTTATATATGTTTATATTCTATTGAAGTGGGCATAATAGATTTATCACTAGTTAAAATAGTTCTCATGAATATAACTTTGTACAAGAACTTTGTGACATTAAGTGGAATCCATAACTCAAAATTCGGATTCTTATTTCATTTTCATGTTACTCATTTTCCGTCATTTAACATGATTTCGTTCTATGTGGTAAAATTGACGGATGTGTCAGATCATTTTACTAATTTATGTGACGCAGCTTGTTGTTGGTTTACATGTAACTCTACTCTAAATTCCTAATGTTTTGTAATGAAATCATAAAAATATTTTCAATTTTAAACATTTGACGTTATGTAAAACAATAAAATGGTATGAATGTGAATTTCCACTTTATGATTTTTTCCTTCTCAGAATATGAAACTAAATGTCAAAAATTATGGCTAAAACATATACATATATATATAGAAGATTAGATTAGATTAGATTCACAAAACATCATCAAGTGGAGCAATTGGAATTTATTCTTCCCTATACCATGGAGTGATTGCATATATTGTTCAATACATAAAGAATAAGAAGCTTTGACAATTATTTTATATAAACTGTTACATAAATACGTAATTATGGGAAATTAAAGACTTGCATGCTCTATTCGTTGCCATTTTGTAGAATCAGTTACAAAATTATGTTCCATTTACACCATAGTTTCGTCATATGTGCAATATAAAACTAATTTTAATAAGAGAACCATGAGAATAGCATAATGGATTTGTATGGTTAAAAAGAGAGGAATGTAAGTGCTTACATAATTGTATTAGGGTGCGTGGTGCCGTAGTTGTATTAGGGTGAGTAACGTCGTTGTGAGAACAGGTGGAAATGATGTTTTGAGAATGGATCAGATCGCGCTTATTTCAATCCCTTTATTGCTACATATCTATAAAAGTATATAACTTAAAAGTGAAAAATTACGAACGGGTAATGATTTCTTACAATTTGAGTAACATTATTTAATTTTACTAATTTTGCCACTCAAAATATTTCTAAACATATATGAAAATGTAACGTGAAATCTATTTCTCTTTTTCTTTTTTTAACAACTAATTCACACATCCTCTAAACCTATTTCTAGAACTATGTCAAATATCCATCGTAAAACTAGAACCATCAATGTTTGGGGAGAAACAAATTCTACAACACGTCTTTATAATACAAGGTTACAAGCCCTTTGGTTACGAAATGCTTTGAACTTGAATATAACGAAAAAAAACTACTGTTTGGTTCACCAGTATTGGTACGTTAGGCGGCATCCAACATGTAAACATGGAGCATGAATTTGGGCCATCTTGAGTGAATTATTCTATTAGCATCACTTTCATCTAGAATAACATCAATTTATGAAGGATTCTTATATCAGAAATCTGCAAGATGCATTAACATCATGCATAAATAAACTTACTTTATAAGTGATATATACGTATGTATGTTTTGATTCTCTTTCTCATGCTCTTGATGTCATCTCGAATCTCTTTTTAAATAAGTTTCTATATTCATTTATTTACGTTGTTTCGCCTTTTTGATATGCTTATACGAATTCAGATATTGTGTATCAGTTTTCACATGTCAATGAAGAATATTTTTTCGGTTTTGTGTTACATGTTGTCAATCCAAATATAGTGGAACTATTGTTTGCTTTTCAAGGACGGTTTGAAAATCTAGTTGATTAATCAAACTGATACGATTCAAATAAAAGTAGAATTTTTCTCGAATCACTTTAAAAAAAAATATCATGTTAGTGTTGCACAAGAGTGATCAATTTACCTGTCCCTCCAATTTTCTAGTTAGGGTGGGAGAGTATCCATGTGGCAAAGAATGATTTTGGCAAGTGGAGCAACTAAAATTTAGTTTAGGTGGCATTTATGTGGCATTTAACTTGGGATATGTTGTAGCAAGAAGGTTTGTTATCATGCTTGGCATACCAAAAATATATAAAGGAAATAGACATGTAAAGCAACTAGACAACTCCATACCATGAGGATGAGGTTGGAAAACAGAGCCGTTCCCGGGGAATTAAGTGCCTCAGCTAAGCCGGAAAAAAGAGTCTTTCGGCCTAACAAATTATATAAACTAGATTTTTAACGACAATTAACGTTATAGCAATAACGTTACAAAAATATAGTGTTGCTAATTTATTGGTTTCTAATGTCTTAAAAACTTCAACTTCATATAAAGTTCAGCACCATCAATATTCGATCTTTAGTTTTTTAACTTTTTATTATTAAATAAATTAGATAGATGAATAGGCCTAATTTGTTATAAGAGTTTAGATAGGGATAAAAATAAAGTTACTTGGGCCCATAAGTTGTAAGATTATTTTTAATAAAGTGAGTCCAACAAATTACATTAGATAGATGTTTAGATATGAATTAAAGTAAGACTAATGGTCCAATATGTTATAAGATTTTAGATATGGATAAAATAAAACTATTTGGGCACAGTAAGTTGTAAGATTAATTTTTTTATAAAGAGGATCCAATAAATTTTCAATTTCACATTTTTAAATAATGCCACAGCCAGGGTGCGGCTCACCCACCACTAGGTCGGCCTTGTTAGGCAAGTGAAGCATGTGTAGCAAAGATACCGTCCAACCTTAAGGAAAATTGTCACACCCCGACCACGTAAAACAACAAAACGTGGCGGAAACATCGGGGAGTGTTGTAACAGAATCATTGTTTCATAACACATGGAAATTTAAATATTGATTTATTAAGTACACGAGTTACAATGTCTTGACATCAAAGAAACATAACATAAATAACTAGTCTTCCATCTTTTATTTTCACTAAGGCCCATGTCCGCCTAAGTGTATCTTGATCAATCCTATGCTTCATTTCCTGAAACACATGTGAAAATAGGTACGTCAGCATAAAAATGCCGGCGAGTACATAGGTTTTGTGAAAATAAGATTCATGACTTCTGTTTAAGAAAATGTTTAGTCATGAACCTTGTAATTTGCTTTGTCTTTGTAAATCATTTGAAAAACAATAAGTTCAGATGATACGTATAAATAAGAGAATAATGCATGGTTAAATGAATAACCATGTAAAATGAGTTTGTATAAGTTAAGTTGTTTATAAAACAATGTATTGTGAAAAGTATGTTATTTGTATAAAATGTTATATGTCTAAATTGAAATGTTTTCAAATAACGCAAGGATATGTAATACCATACAATCATTTATATATAGGAAGTACCAGCGGCGTATCCACCATGCTTGTATCGTATTACACACGCCTCGTTAATTAAATCACTTACTCAAACCAAACCAACAATGTAAGATGTCTATGTTTAAACCAACTTCCAAATGTATTGAAATAATATGTTAAAATGTTTATGTCCATATGTAAATCATGTAATGTATAACCAATGTCAAAAGTGTTTATGTGTCAAATGTAAACCATGTAATGTGTAACCAAAAATGATATGTATGGCTAGTGAAATGCATCAACTAAACCATATACACAAGAACATAGTATTGAAGTAAAACTTGGTTTAAATCAAAGTTATGTTCTGTGAAAATGCATACTATACTGATATAAACATTTATGCGGTATTGTGAAAATTCATACATCCAAGCCTTGCGACAGTCGGATAACTATATAATAATGAGTTATCTAAAGAATATGTATTCGGATTCGGTCATTCCTTACGTCCAAACAAACCCGAGATTTCAGGAATGGGATTTGTCAAGTCCTATGGTACCACTACCTACTACCGAGCGGCATGATCGGTGTTAATGAATGTACATTGTCTCATTTAAACAAACCAAATGTCATAACAAAATGTAAGCATGTGGTGAAAACAAATGTACTAAGTATGCAAATAAATGAACATACATAGCATGTGATGTGATGTGATGTGAAACGATGTACTAAGTATGAACTAAATGGACATACATAGCATAAAATGTAATGTAAAACGATGTACTAATAGTGTATTAATGAACATAGCAAGCATATGATATGAAAACATGGAAAAGCATGAAAGTAACAGGTAGGCACATGTGTTTCACCCCCAAAACGTTTGGAAAACAGTAAAAGAGGGGTCTATGTACTCACTTGAGATTGCTCAGAAGTCCTAAGATAACCACCAAGCAATGCTAGAGATCTCGGAATATCAAACGGCACCTAATATAGGTAACTACATTAATAAACCGGACCTAAATCGGAAGATCGGATAGAATGAGGGTTCCTAAACCAAATGAGTATGGGAACTCATGTAGTATGGTTTAACAAAGCCTACATACTAAATGAAACCTAACCTAAGTGCTTGTGACCCTATATAAGCACTAAACTAAAAGTCACGAGCTAAGCATGTTAAAACACGCTTAACTAAGTTTTAGAAAACAGGTTTGGTATCACAACAAACGGTTGTGATACCTAAGAGTAGTTTGGTTACAAAATACGCAAAAATGCGTATTCTGACCGAAACTACGGCTCGTCACTGAGCCTTGATAACGTGGTAATCAGTAGGTATAGTCACTAGGGACTATAACCATCGTGATCACGCTCACGTTATGAAGTTCAAACGAACTTCGCATCGACCATAAACTGGTCAATGCAGAAAGTCAAACAAAGTTTGACTTTCGGACTCGAAAGTGATAAAAGAACGAAAGAATACTTACGAAAGGTCCCCGAATGCTAATCTAGATCCAAATAACTCATGTATGAAACAATGGTTTCAACTTAGAGTCTTTTAGATCAGATTCTAGTGAGGAATGAGTGAAAATGGGTTGGGTATTTATAGTAAACCCACAACCGTTAGGATCGTTTCTTGGAAAAGGGGGCACGATCTAGGCCGTACACTTGTCAAAATGTTGTGGTAACAAATTTTGGCCACCATAGGAGATTAACATGTGGCACTTGACCTTTGGGAAGTGTTAGGGGCTGCTAACTTATGTTTAAAATGGCTTTTTGCTTCATTTTTTTTATTTATTTATTTATTTTTTATATATTTTTTTTGCAGTTTTGCAGTTTTGGTTCCTGAGCGCGTATCGTCGTGTTTTGGCACTTCTAACACCCGTCAAGCCCATTTTTAAGCTTCACAAGGATGTTAAAGTATAGGTAACATGAAACATGCTCAAAAATATGCCGGATGTCGGTTCGTTTAGCCGTACAATCGCGTTGTTCGGTTAATTACGACGGAATGCGCATAAGCGTGAAAAACGATCCAAATTGCGTGACGAATGGATTTTTCTCATGACAAACACTAAACTAAAATATTTTAGTGCTTACATAAATTTTTGGATGTCCGGATGTATTCAGAACGTGAGTTATGCGCGAAAATGCAAACTTGTGCACTTTTTGACACTTTTAGTCCCTGAATGACCCAAAAGTTTATTTTAGCACACCGAACCCCTCAAAGCCTATTTCTAAGCTATTTAAAGGATATTTATGGTATGTTTAACTTATGGCCATGTTCCGGAATGTTTGTTACAGTTCAAATTGGCATACTTTCGCAGTTTGTCAACTTTAGTCCCTGTAAGCGATTTAACTTGATTTTGCCATACCAAAGCCTTTGAAACTTATTTCTAAGTTATGTAAAGGTTATTTAAGGTATGTTAAGCCTATTTCACTATTCCAGAATGTTCGTTGCATTAAACTGGTTATATTTACGCATCGGTGCGCGTATAACCTTCTAGAAAGCGATTTAGAGTTTGGAATTGAACAAAAATTGATATGTGCAAATGATACACATATTTTTTACAAATCCAAAGTATGAAATATAATATTTCATTGGTTCGGTATTTGTTTGATGGCCGTGGAGGCACAGGTGTTACAGTCTCCCCTACTTTAGGAAATTTCGTCCCGAAATTTATTTAGAGGAAACTTGTGAGAGTTTAAAACATGAAGTTGAAAAGATCGAACAACATTGGTTAGGGCTCTGAACTTCTAGTAACTTTAATAACATCATGATCACAATGTAAGAGGGATACTTATATACAAGTATATAAAGCGTCATTGGTGCGTCCACCGTACCTCCATTGCATCGTTCTCGTTTTGTTATTGTTGTCACTATCGGTTCTTACACATAATAAATCTTACTGTGGTTACCGTGCACTGAATCTCATAATTATGTACGCGTCCATAATTAGACAATTCCTTGCATAGTTCACACAGTCTATTTTATAATGTGTAGGGAAACCCAAATGAACAAACCTGTGATGAGTGTGACTAGACCACCATAGGGTCCCTTTTATTAAATCAATAAATGATTTTAATAGACAACCAAGGAGTCTTTTCAGCTTATATCATCACATGTCATTCTTAACCAGATTTTTGAATCAATCTTTTTTACTAGACCACTAAAAGGGTCTCTTATGAATCAAGGAGTGGTACTATATAATCCAAGGGTCTTAATTCTTACATAGAAGCCCATTAAGGATTTAAGGTAGTACCTTTTTTTTTGAATATCCTACTACGAATCCCTCATATGAAGATATGAAAGATTCTACGAGGATTTGGATAACGAATATCCAGAGTATACGAAAACACAAAATGCATAAAAGAAAACACAAGATGCATGAACACATAGTCATATAACCACAAAGATTGTTTATCTAGATCTTTAATTTGTTAATTTGTTTTGCTACAGAGCGCAAGTATTTAAAGCACACTAGGAATCCATCTCGTGGATTTTATTTGGTACTTTAAACATTATCAAGAATCTAACTATAAAGATAGAAAGATTTTTTTTTTTTAAAGAAAAATTCGATTTCGATTATAAGGAACCGAAATGTTCGAATTTAGGTACATAGGGAATCCAATTAAGGACTCTGATTAGTATGACGATTATCCACAAGGATCTAATTGTGAAGATAAAAAGATCCCATATGGATTTTAGAAGTTGAAGATGTTTTGAAACCTTGCACTGGACGTGCTTATGTCAAAACATGAAGTAAGAATGCTTATGAAGTTGAGATGCTTGATATGTCAAGGCGACATATGAAGCAGAATTTGAAGGTTAAGTCAATGTATGAAGAAAATATTTTTGAAAACTATGCATGAGGTTCTAAAAAGAATGTGTTCAATGTTTCTGAAACCTTATATATAATACATTTGAAATTATAAAGTAGGTGTACTAGGTAAGTATATTTATAAAAATGTTTTAGAATCATGCGAGATGAATTTTGAAATTATGTATAAGGTTTTTGAAAGACATGAATGATGCTTTTCGAAATCGTGCACTTGATAAGAAAATGTACTGTGCTAATATTGTTTTCTGACTATATGAAACATTTTGAAATTAGGAAGGTTGGTTTTGATAACGTGGCCAATGTTTTTGAAATAACATAGACAATGCATTTAGAAAAATTGTTTTCAAACTATATGAAATGTTTTGAGATCATGAAGATTGTTTTTGAAATACTTGTACTGTATATGTTGAAAAATCAAAACGTAATGGGTATGAGATTTGGAAATACCCTTAGTTATTTAACCAAGGATTCAAAGGCACAGATGTGCAGAAGCATGATTACTCATAATGTCACTTTATTTTCTGTACTTTGTTTCTTAGAGTGAAACGAGTACTTAAAATTTTCGAGGGAATCATGAGTGATCATTTGAAAGAGAGAAATTACAAAAGTAGTTTGTAAGGAACATAGTTCCTTAATGTAGGTATCATAGGAAAAGTCATACACACATGTAACTACACTTGTATATCAGAATTTGTGAACAATAATTTATTTATGAACAAAACAGATTGTTTCACATTACAAGAAAATAAAAGAAACAAAGGCATAAGACAGCAACATCCTTTGTTCAGCCAATTGCTCATCCACGGGTTGGATTTGCACTGACAATCTTCGGGCAATTGTTCCTGTAATGGCTCTTCTCGCCACAGTTGTAGCAAGTACCACGCGGAAAACGAGCTTGAGTAGGGTTGACTTGGGGTTGATTTAGACCACCTTGGTTTGGGTTACATCGACAAGTACTTGCCAGGTGACCAACTCGTCCACATGATACACACCGACGGCACTGTAAGTGAGCTAGGTGATGCCCCTTACATTTGTTGCATAATGGTGCCGTTCCCTTGTATTGCTTCTTAGCAGGTGGTGTTGCCTTCTGGCTAGGTCCTGCTTGATTTGGTATAACTGTTGCGGGCTTCCTTGAAGCCTTACGCTTCCTTGATCTTGGTGCAGGCTTGACTTCTGCTTCCTTCAGTGGCTCTTGAGTGACTTCATTGTCGAGACGAGAGGCTTCATTGTTGAGACGAGCCATTGCAATGCCTAAATCCACAGTCTTCTGAATCACTTCGCCTATTTGCTGGGCAAATTTGGCTGTTCGCTCGGACATTTGACCAGTGTTGAGAGGAATAGACATTCTAGAAGAAAATGAAAGACAAAGGAAGAAACAAGTGAAAGGTTTATTGGATAATCAATACAGAATGGTATCGAATGAAAATTGTGATCATTTGTTTGTTACCTAAGGCAGACAAATGAGATGGTGACAAATCAAAGTAAATGGGTCAAAAATAATGTATCGCGAAGACATGCTCGCCTATAAGTGAACACTCATCCCAAGAATTCCTAGGTAAGCACAACTGGTCTCGCGTCTGATGAGATGTATACGAAGTGCTTGCCTAGACAGAAAACCCAGAATACAGGCATTCACCCTTCCAGTTTGCACGTGTTCACATTATTTAAAACCCAAAACCTTGACGAGGTTTTGAAAATTCAAAGGGGTTCAAAACCATATAATAGAGAGTTCAAAACCTTACAATAGAGGGTTCAAAACCTAGTAATCAATCATCCTAGAACAGATGATTAGTTTTCAAAGCGGTTTTGAATTTTATGTTCTTGTTGTGGTTGTCGCCTAAGGATAGGTGACAGTATTGTTTTATGACTAAACGCAAGTAAACTCGCGTTAGGGTCCTAGAAAGGTTATAGACTAGGTCAAAGTATTACTAATAACCTAATTCCCTATAACCATAAGCTCTGATACCAACTTTTTCTGTCACACCCCGACCACGTAAAACAACAAAACGTGGCGGAAACATCGGGGAGTGTTGTAACAGAATCATTGTTTCATAACACATGGAAATTTAAATATTGTTTTATTAAGTACACGAGTTACAATGTCTTGACATCAAAGAAACATAACATAAATAACTAGTCTTGCATCTTTTATTGTCACTAAGGCCCATGTCCGCCTAAGTGTATCTTGATCAATCCTATGCTTCATTTCCTGAAACACATGTGAAAATAGGTACGTCAGCATAAAAATGCCGGCGAGTACATAGATTTTGTGAAAATAAGATTCATGACTTCTGTTTAAGAAAATGTTTAGTCATGAACCTTGTAATTTGCTTTGTCTTTGTAAATCATTTGAAAAACAATAAGTTCAGATGATACGTATAAATAAGAGAATAATGCATGGTTAAATGAATAACCATGTAAAATGAGTTTGTATAAGTTAAGTTGTTTATAAAACAATGTATTGTGAAAAGTATGTTATTTGTATAAAATGTTATATGTCTAAATTGAAATGTTTTCAAATAACGCAACGATATGTAATACCATACAATCATTTATATATAGGAAGTACCAGCGGCGTATCCACCATGCTTGTATCGTATTACACACGCCTCGTTAATTAAATCACTTACTCAAACCAAACCAACAATGTAAGATGTCTATGTTTAAACCAACTTCCAAATGTATTGAAATAATATGTTAAAATGTTTATGTCCATATGTAAATCATGTAATGTATAACCAATGTCAAAAGTGTTTATGTGTCAAATGTAAACCATGTAATGTGTAACCAAAAATGATATGTATGGCTAGTGAAATGCATCAACTAAACCATATACACAAGAACATAGTATTGAAGTAAAACTTGGTTTAAATCAAAGTTATGTTCTGTGAAAATGCATACTATACTGATATAAACATTTATGCGGTATTGTGAAAATTCATACATCCAAGCCTTGCGACAGTCGGATAACTATGTAATAATGAGTTATCTAAAGAATATGTATTCGGATTCGGTCATTCCTTACGTCCAAACAAACCCGAGATTTCAGGAATGGGATTTGTCAAGTCCTATGGTACCACTACCTACTACCGAGCGGCATGATCGGTGTTAATGAATGTACATTGTCTCATTTAAACAAACCAAATGTCATAACAAAATGTAAGCATGTGGTGAAAACAAATGTACTAAGTATGCAAATAAATGAACAGTGATGTGATGTGATGTGATGTGAAACGATGTACTAAGTATGAACTAAATGGACATACATAGCATAAAATGTAATGTAAAACGATGTACTAATAGTGTATTAATGAACATAGCAAGCATATGATATGAAAACATGGAAAAGCATGAAAGTAACAGGTAGGCACATGTGTTTCACCCCCAAAACGTTTGGAAAACAGTAAAAGAGGGGTCTATGTACTCACTTGAGATTGCTCAGAAGTCCTAAGATAACCACCAAGCAATGCTAGAGATCTCGGAATATCAAACGGCACCTAATATAGGTAACTACATTAATAAACCGGACCTAAATCGGAAGATCGGATAGAATGAGGGTTCGTAAACCAAATGAGTATGGGAACTCATGTAGTATGGTTTAACAAAGCCTACATACTAAATGAAACCTAACCTAAGTGCTTGTGACCCATTACGACCCGTTTAGGTAGCTTATGCTACTTTAACGCGTCGTTCGCGTGAAACGCGTTCGGACCGCCTAACTAGTCCTATGACAAGTAATATATGCCTTAACATGTCTAATATGGTTGTCAAATCAGTTTAGATGTCAAAAGTTATGTTACATATGATTAAAACGGATTTTGGCATCAAAGGGGTATTTTGGTAATTTACCTAAGGCATATAAACTACCTATCATACAACTACTTAAACGAAGCGACCATAAGGTATAACCTCGTAAGGTTATTCCCTATATACTATGGTCACCTAATGTGCTTGGTCGGATCCTAATGATCGACCAAACGGGCCGGGTTCGAAAGTATAAGCGATTGTTTAGATCGCTTACCTGACGACCCTATATAAGCACTAAACTAAAAGTGACGAGCTAAGCATGTTAAAACATGCTTAACTAAGTTTTAGAAAACAGGTTTGGTATCACAACAAACGGTTGTGATACCTAAGAGTAGTTTGATTACAAAATACGCAAAAATGCGTATTCTGACCGAAACTACGGCTCGTCACTGAGCCTTGATAACGTGGTAATCAGTAGGTATAGTCACTAGGGACTATAACCATCGTGATCACGCTCACGTTATGAAGTTCAAACGAACTTCGCATCGAACATAAACTGGTCAATGCAGAAAGTCAAACAAAGTTTGACTTTCGGACTCGAAAGCGATAAAAGAACGAAAGAATACTTACAAAAGGTCCCCGAATGCTAATCTAGATCCAAATAACTCAGGTATGAAACAATGGTTTCAACTTAGAGTCTTTTAGATCAGATTCTAGTGAGGAATGAGTGAAAATGGGTTGGGTATTTATAGTAAACCCACAACCGTTAGGATCGTTTCTTGGAAAAGGGGGCACGATCTAGGCCGTACACTTGTCAAAATGTTGTGGTAACAAATTTTGGCCACCATAGGAGATTAACATGTGGCACTTGACCTTTGGGAAGTGTTAGGGGCTGCTAACTTATGTTTAAAATGGCTTTTTGCTGCATTTTTTTTATTTATTTATTTTTTTTTATATATTTTTTTTTGCAGTTTTGCAGTTTTGGTTCCTGAGCGCGCATCGTCGTGTTTTGGCACTTCTAACACCCGTCAAGCCCATTTTTAAGCTTCACAAGGATTTTAAAGTATAGGGAACATGAAACATGCTCAAAAATATGCCGGATGTCGGTTCGTTTAGCCGTACAATCGCGTTGTTCGGTTAATTACGACGGAATGCGCATAAGCGTGAAAAACGATCCAAATTGCGTGACGAATGGATTTTTCTCACGCCAAACACTAAACTAAAATATTTTAGTGCTTACATAAATTTTTGGATGTCCGGATGTATTCAGAACGTGAGTTATGCGCGAAAATGCAAACTTGTGCACTTTTTGACACTTTTAGTCCCTGAATGACCCAAAAGTTTATTTTAGCACACCGAACCCCCCAAAGCCTATTTCTAAGCTATTTAAAGGATATTTATGGTATGTTTAACTTATGGCCATGTTCCGGAATGTTTGTTACAGTTCAAATTGGCATACTTTCGCAGTTTGTCAACTTTAGTCCCTGTAAGCGATTTAACTTGATTTTGCCATACCAAAGCCTTCGAAACTTATTTCTAAGTTATGTAAAGGTTATTTAAGGTATGTTAAGCCTATTTCACTATTCCGGAGTGTTCGTTGCATTAAACTGGTTATATTTACGCATCGGTGCGCGTATAACCTTCTAGAAAGCGATTTAGAGTTTGGAATTGAACAAAAATTGATATGTGCAAATGATACACATATTTTTACAAATCCAAAGTATGAAATATAATATTTCATTGGTTCGGTATTTGTTTGATGGTCGTGGAGGCACAGGTGTTACAAAAATATTCTCACACATAGGGGTGTTAAAAACCGAAACCAAATAAAAACCATAAACTTAACCGTAATGGAAAAAAACCGATCTAAATAACGAAGTCGGTGTTCAGTTTGATTTTAACCGAAACCGAATTGTGAATTTGGTTTTTGGTTCCGTGTTTGGTTCCACAATTTTTTTATTTGGTTTATTTGGATAATCTAATACACCATATAAAGTTTATTAGCACAAATGCTAAATCTAAAGCCTAACTCAAGTATGCAACTCCACTCGAGTTGGAGAAAAACTCATGTTTAGCATTAGACTTGTTGACTATTTCTAATTTTATGATCACTTTTTTGAAATTTTAACTTAATGTTTATGTGTAAGACTATTTTCTGAATTTGTTTGTTTTATGTTGCTTTGAAACTTTCTTTTATTAATATATTGTGTGTGGTTTGATTGTTCAGTTTAACTTAGTTGTTGACTTGTTGTTCGGAATACAAACAGGATTATAAATTATGAAAAAAGTAATTAAGTTCAATTCGGTTGAAATTGGTTTGTTTGGTTTAGTCGAAACCAAACTGAATTGTATTTGGTTCGGTGTGCATATTCGTAAATCGGTTTGGTTTGGTTTGGTTTTTGGTTTGGGGTACAAATTTTGGAAACTGAACACATTCCCAAAATATGAGATTTTATGTGGGATTCTTTTAATTTATAGCTATGTCTATATGACTTTTAGTAAGTTAAGCTTAATAAGTTATTACTTTATTGTTAGAGTTGTATAACTCTTTATTCTAAGAAATTCATTTAATATGAACAAAAAGTAAAGGTAGAATAAAATGCTTAACATGATACCCGGTTAATATATATAAGAATCGTGACGTTGGATTCTCATATAGTGTTTCACACTTTACATTACACACTATAAATAACACATCACATATCATTGTCCAAAACAACCTCAAAACAAATAGATTCCTAGTGTTACTTAACCGTCTCCAAACTTCTTGGAGATTAAAATGAAAATGAACATATGTACTAGATTTTGGAACAAAGAGAGTGCCGATTGTTCTAAAGAACAAACGCTAACCGAGTCAACTCATGAAGCAAACTCGACGGTGAAATGGGTCGATTGTTGTGAAACTTGTCTAGAGGGTGGTAAGGAGTTGTGCAAGTGTGGTAATATAAACCCTGATAAAGATGAGTTGCACTTTGAGGTGAAGAACGAGTCAAATGATGAGCAAGTTTGTCCACATGAAGCTAATAGTTCTTTCCTTCATTCGGTAGTTAATATGATTGGAATGCTCATAGGTACCGCTATTTTCCTATTTTACCTTTGTAGTATCTAGACCAAAGGGTCCGTCAACCAAATTTTCTTCTTCAAGTATTTTATTTAAAGTGTAAACTGTCAAAATGGTCTCTGAGATTTGGTCGTTTTTACCACTTTAGTCCAAAGCTCAAACCTTTTAAATCTGGGTCCTTGTGGTGTCATTTTTGTTGTCATTTTCATCTAAAAGCAAAATCTGGTCAGATTTTTCAGTTAACATCCAGTTTTTTTGTCTTTTTCCTCCCTTTTAATGAAGGGTAAAATCGCCAGATTTTTTTAATTTGTTATAATAAAACGTTAGAAGACCATTTTGCACTTTATTAAAAGAGAGGAAAAAGACAAAAAAAACCTGGATATTAACTGAAAAATCTGATCAGATTTTGATTTTGGACGAAAATGACAACAAAATTGAAAACAAAGAGATTCAGATTCAAAAGGTTTAAGTTTTGGAATAAAGTGCCAAAAGTGACCAAACCTCAGGGACCATTTTGGCAGTTTACTCTTATTTCAAACACATGAGTTTAACTTCTCATCATGGGTTAGCGAAAACTAACAATACACAATCTTATTTTCTACTACACCATAAGAAATGTTACAAATTTTTGTTCATATCTAGATATATTAAGATCCTATTTTACCTTTGTAGTATTCGATCAAGAGTGTCCATTTATTTCCTCTATGGTCTACTAAATTCAATAGAAAACATGAGTTTAACTTCTCTTTAGTGAAAAATAATTATACAAAATCTTATTTTTCTTCTACCTTAAAAATTTTTACAAATATTTGTTCTATCATCTAGATGTATCAAGATTCTAGAATGGATATAAACTTTAGAAGAATTCGTTAAGAAAAGTAGCAGACTCTAAAAATTTTTGACCCAAATATTCATGTGACGAACGAATTTCGTTAACACTTAACCATTCAGATGTTGCCAAAAACAGCCCCTTACTAATGATGCTTAATAACAGGTCTTGGACAACTCTCAACACCATACGCACTAGAAAACGGAGGGTGGATCTCTTCATTCCTGCTTATAGCCCTCGGAGTCGCAACCGCATACACATCCCACATCCTCGGAAAATGCCTAGAAAGCAACCGAAAAACAAGAAACTACACTGATATCGGCTACTACGCCTTCGGCACCCATGGTCGAGCCATCACTGCAGCATTCATCTACTTAGAGATCTTCATGTCTCTTGTTTCCTACACCATATCATTACACGACAACTTGAACATGGTCTTCCTAGGAACCCATGTTCGGTTCTCGTGGGTGCATCATTTGTCAACCTCTCAAGTCCTGACCGTGTTGGCGGTGTTGGTGGCGTTGCCTAGCCTTTGGCTGAGGGATTTGTCGTCCATTTCGTTCCTCTCTACTGGCGGCATCATCATGTCGATGTTGATTTTTGTGACTGTGGTGTGCACGGCCGTGTTTGGAGGCGTATCGGCTAATCATGCTATCCCGGCTCTACGGCTACGGAACATACCTCATATATCCGGGTTGTATATATTTGGATACGGTGGTCATATTGTTTTTCCTGATATACATAGGGCGATGAAGGACCCATCAAAGTTTACAAAGGTTGGTATATTTTTTCATGTCCACAAGGGAAAATTACTCTTTTCACACGTTTTAGTGGAGGGTTTCATTTTAATTTTTTTTTTTTTTGAATTAAATGCCATTTTAGTGTTGTGGTTTGGGTTATTTTGTCAGTTTAGTCTAAATGTTTCATTTTTCGTATGTGGGTCCAAAAAGGTTTCACCATTGCCATTTTAGTCAACTGGATTAACTTAATTTATTTTTTGTGTCAATGAGAAGGGTAATTTGGTCATTTTATATGGCTGAATTGCCCTTCTAGTTAACAGAATTATATATAAAATGACCGAATTACCCTTCTCATTAACAGAAAAAATTGATGAAATTAACCCAGTGGACTAAAATGACAATGGTGAAACATTTTTGGGACCACATGTGAAAAATGAAACATTTGAACTAAACTGCCAAAATAGCCCAAATCACAAGAACTAAAATGACATTTAACTCCAATTTTTTTCCTTGAAACCTATAAAAATAGAAAATCAAGCCCGCACTAGACAAACACCATTGACATGTTATATAACTCGTGTGAAAAGGAATTAACTGCCATACGGGTCATATGAAAACCATGTATGATGTAGTTGGTCAATAGAACATGAGTGATATGATCACTGGCAAGTCATACGGTCCGTATGACCATTTTTTATCATATCATACGGCCCATGTGATATAACAAACTCTGAAGTGCATACTAGATTTGATATCACATATTGGTATGCACAAATGAACACGGTTAATATAATTGTTATTATTTAAATACTCTATATTTGACATTTTATTTCCACTTTTGCCCTTTTCACAAATGTGGTTTAGAACTAGGTCTCTTTAGAGGTCATCAGTTTGAAACCGAGCCAAACCGGGTTTTATCGTAGTGGGCCTTTGGGCGGGCGAGTTTTTCCCGGAACTGGTGGCTTGGTGGCCCGGGTATGCATCAAACTCTGACCGTTACGGAGGAGGAGATGCATTTGCTCAATTAAGGACATTTCAGGATACTTATCCGGTGATTCGGTTGGCCGTTAAAAAAACACGGTTAAAGAGTAACCAATCAAATAATTGTTATTATTTATTTAAATAATTGTTATTATATATTTGAAATTTTATTTCCACTTTTGCCCTTTTTCAGGTATCAATAGTGAGCTTCACATTTGTGACCTTGCTCTATACATCCTTAGCCTTCATGGGTGCCAAACTATTTGGTCCGGAAGTAAATTCCCAAATTACCCTTAGCATGCCTCGAGGCCTTGTGTTCACTAAAATTGCACTATGGGCTACAGTGTTGACACCAATGACCAAATATGCATTAGAATTTGCACCCTTTGCAATCCAACTCGAGCATCGGTTTCTTTATTCCATGAAGTCACACACCAAGATGATCATACGGGGCACCATTGGCTCGGTTTTGTTGCTACTCATACTCGTTTTGGCCCTAACTGTCCCATACTTCCAATACGTGCTTGGCCTTACGGGCTCACTTGTAACCGGGGCAATTATACTTATTTTACCATCCATTTTTTACATCAAGATCTTTTGGGAGAAGATATCAAGGCCCATTTTGGCTCTTAACGTGTTCCTCATCGCAATCGGCTTTCTTCTTGGGGTGTCGGGAACAATCTCATCTTTGAAGTTGCTTGTTGAAAGTTTTGAGAGGATTCACACGGATTCATAAACATATAAACTTGTTGTATGTATGTGATTCCTATCCGTCCATTAACCCGACCCGTTATTTAAAAAAATGAGTTGTAATGGGTTAAGTTCTATCTATATTGCCAAATGAGTGATAAAATAAACGGTATAATGAGTTAATAATCATTTGATCAAATGAGTTCAAATGTTACGTTTGCCATCATGTCATGTAAGTATATATTAACTTGTAGATTTACTATTAACTTTGAGTGAACTTTTAAAGAAACAATGAAAGTTTTACTTGCTTGTTTTGGTATAAATGATTATTTTTCTATTTTAATTTTCCTTAAAAGTGTTTTCGTATCAAATTAAATGGTTACTTTTCTATTTTAACTTACCTTTTTGGTATAGATGATTATTTTTCTATTTTAATTTACCTTAAAAGTGTTTTCATATCAGATTTAATGGTTACTTTTCTATTTAAACTTACCTTAAAATAAAAGTTGACATTTGTAGGTCAAGAAATCGGATCTCGAACATAAGGATTTCTTGTTTCGAATGGTGTAAGAAGAGTGAAATCCAAGTTACGCCACAAACCGAGCAAGTGTGTATCAATAAACAAAGTAATTAACGATTAACGGTTGTGTATTGATTTCGATAGAATTTCGGTACTATGAGTATACAATAAGCTATCTGAAACTCTCTCTCACACACACTCTCAGTGTGCTCATTCAAGCTTCTTTTACAAGTGGCAGTGAACATGATATATATACTAACATAACAACAAACCAAACAAAGGTCATGTATTCCAAACAACAGTATCACTATCGTTTGGACTTATCCTAAACAAAGGTCCATGTTGCTTCCAAACGAAGGTGTTGTTCACATAAAGTCTCCACGCAACAGTCCTTATGCCTTGTTCCAAACGATGGTCATGTTGAGTTTGGGCCTTTACATAAGCACTAGCCCAAGACTTAACAATATGACACTAATGTTACATGGCCCATATCGATTTAGTCTATTCTTGGTTCTTGTCACTTGATTCTTGTTCTTTGTAACACCCCGAAAACGGGTTTGGTAATCAAACCACGTTAATACTAAAAGACGGGTAAAGTACCGTTAGTGGTAAAAATAACCCAGTGAATATTAGAATTTTAAATAAAGAGTTAATTACATAGTTAGTCCCTGTGGTTTACACAAAATAACATATTTAGGTACTAATAGTTTAAAATCACCTTCTAGGGTATTAACTTTTCATTTTGTAACGTTTGAAGGTATTAACTTCTAGGATATTAACATAGTTAGTCCATGTGGTTTGCACAAAATAACATATTTTGGTACTAATAAAATGTGATTTTAAACCTACAAATAACGTTAATACCTCCAAACGTTACAAAATGAAAAGTTAATACCCTAGAATGTGATTTTAAACTATTAGTACCTAAGTATGTTACTTTGTGCAAACCACAGGGACTAACTATGTAATTAACTCTTAAATAAATAAACCTAATATTAAATAAAAGTTGGATAAAGGCTTTTGAGGAAATAAAGTTTATGATATGCCCAAGTTAACGGGACTTAAAATAAACTTAGTTATAAATTCCCCGAACCCACTAAGTTAACTAGAAATATTTAACCTAGTTAATAAGTGGGAATATTGTTAGAAATAAGTAGGTTGTGGCCTACTTAATAACTAACTAAACATAAGGGGCCAAATTTGGATAAACTTGAAAGTTTATTTAATAAAAAGAAGTTTAAAACAAAAACACACATAGGTGTGTTCTGTTCGACCAGAAGAACTCCCCAGGAGCCAAAAACCCTAACTTCCAACAAAATCGTCAAATTGAAAGCTTAAACGAAGCTCAAATTCACAATTGAATGTGAATTATTGATCACCCAAGCTAGGGGATCATAAGGTATGTAAAATTTTGATGATTTGTGAAGTTGTGAAATTTGAAGAAACATCATAATCACGAATTATGGATGAATTATTGAAGCTATGGCTGAATTATGATGTATAATTGCTTAGGAACAAAATCTTAAATGAAAATTATACATATATTGCCATGAATTGAATGTTTAGATGATTTACCACACTAGGATAAGTGGGTTTTAATCATATGAGGAAATTGATGATATAGTTATGTTTAGAATCATCATACATGATAATAATAAAGAAATACTTGAACAAATTGTATGTTTGATTACATGATCATACTTGCTAGGAAGTGAGTTTTGTATGATAAGATGAAAATCGATGATATATTCATGATGAATGATGTTTGATATCATCATGTGTTAAAAGTGATTAAAGGTTTGTTAATTCGATGAATTTCGATTACAAGAACTTGGTTAATAAAGTGATTAAAACGGTAGGATAAGAATGATACTTACCGGATAAATGACCAAGTAATTAAACGAGCAGTTGAGCTACATCGTGTAATTATTTGCGTTAATGGGCAGTTAACTTTAAAAAGTCAAACTGACCAATGATATGATCGAATGATAAATTCGACATAAGAATCGTAGGATGGAATAGTCGTAAATGATTATGACTAATCTAACCATCTTACAAATTACAATGACAGTTTGACGCTTAACAAGCTAGGTGAAAG
The DNA here is from genome assembly GCA_030545235.1 of Helianthus tuberosus. Classification (NCBI taxonomy): domain Eukaryota; kingdom Viridiplantae; phylum Streptophyta; class Magnoliopsida; order Asterales; family Asteraceae; genus Helianthus; species Helianthus tuberosus. Next base: position 5,732,660 of record CM060358.1, read on the forward strand.
CTTGGAAAGGAAGCGGGTCAAACGAATCAAGAATGAAGGAAAAGCATAATCAGGATGCAAGGTAAATATAGCTTACACTATTCTTAAATTGTAGAATATTCTCTTATCGTATTAATTACGAATAAGATAAATAAACAACTGAAATATGATGTTCCGACGTGTAGTCGTAAGGAACAAGATATTCGAAGATGATAAGAAACCATATTGATGGTTAAAAAGGAGTAAATCGGTAATTAGGTCATACTATGACGAACGAAAAATGAACTTTTAATGGTTACTTATATGGTAAGTCAAAACAATTAATAAGGGCAAAACGGTAATTTGGCCACGCGTTGACAATAACCATTAGTTTTGAAAGACACTTTATGGCATAAGCCATAATGGGTCAAAAGCGTTATGAAATAGTTTATAAGTAAAATTACCGTACGTTTTAATAAAGTGATTAAAACGGTAGGATAAGAATGATACTTACCGGATAAATGACCAAGTAATTAAACGAGCAGTTGAGCTACATCGTGTAATTATTTGCGTTAATAGGCAGTTAACTTTAAAAAGTCAAACTGACCAATGATATGATCGAATGATAAATTCGACATAAGAATCGTAGGATGGAATAGTCGTAAATGATTATGACTAATCTAACCATCTTACAAATTACAATGACAGTTTGACGCTTAACAAGCTAGGTGAAAGCTTGGAAAGGAAGCGGGTCAAACGAATCAAGAATGAAGGAAAAGCATAATCAGGATGCAAGGTAAATATAGCTTACACTATTCTTAAATTGTAGAATATTCTCTTATCGTATTAATTACGAATAAGATAAATAAACAACTGAAATATGATGTTCCGACGTGTAGTCGTAAGGAACAAGATATTCGAAGATGATAAGAAACCATATTGATGGTTAAAAAGGAGTAAATCGGTAATTAGGTCATACTATGACGAACGGAAAATGAACTTTTAATGGTTACTTATATGGTAAGTCAAAAGGTGAAAATATCACCCTTTGACAATATCGACTATTGATTATTTGTCGAGTTATATACTTATCGGAGTAAATATCTAATGGATATTCGTATCGCTATTAATTAGCGATTATTAAAGCAAGGCATTAAAACAGGTCAATATATTGATCCGAGCCAGGTATGTATAATAGGTTAACTCATCATTTAGAACTTGAGGTTTTATGAGAGCTAGTCAAGTTAAAAATGGACATTTAGTTACCTTAATAGGTAAACCTAATGATTTAAATGATAATCATTATATTTTGTAAAACATAATGATTCTTAAACAAGATCATAGTTAAAATGTGGGATTTTGGTCAAACATGTCATTAAAAGTCTTTCGTCATAAAAGAAGGATTAAAGTTGACCAAAATGCCCTTGCAAGCTAAATCGAGCAAGCGACCCTTAAAGGTTGTTTGAAAACGAGTTTTATGAGCAAGTAAATACTTTGAATAAGTATAAAAAGCGAAAGGTCAAATGACTCTAAAGGAGTCTTTACCGTAAAATGATAATCTGAGGGATAAAAATCGAAACAAATAGTTCACCATATTAAATCCACCACAATTATAGTTGTGGTGGAAGACAATTGATTTGTAAATGTGGAATTATGATGCAAATAAGAAATGAGCGCGATTTAAGCTAAAAATTATTAAACACCCTTAACGGGTCAAAATAAGTATTTAAGCAAAACGGGTTAAGAATAAGTAAGAAACCCGTGGTTTTGACCTTGAATAATAGGAAACTGATATAAAATGAGGTTCATGATAATATGTATGCAACAAACTAGTTTTTGTTTGATAAAATCATGAATGGGTCAAAAATTTGTAATTGATTATAAATCCGAGGGCTCGAAAATTTAGAAAATTGTTAATCTGGATGTCGGATTTCAACTCCATGTGATGGAGAATCGAATTACTATCACGTAAGAAGAAATGTGAGTTAAATCGAATCGAGAACGAAGGAGTTATGTCCGTTTTCCTAAAACTTGGTATGGCTGGATTTTGCTGCATTCAGTAACAAAATTCCTGGAAAAAGTGCTTCCTCGCGCCACGCTACGGAGGAGCAAATCCCTGGCGCGACATGCGACGCAGCTCGCGGCCCACGAAAGATTCTTATAAATGTGTCGCGGCCCGCGAGGGCCACTAAACCTGACAAAAGGGTTAATGTACATTGTTTTGATATAGGGAACTTGTTTAAACATGTTTTAAACTAGTATGACTAACTCATTTCATGTTTTATGAAATGTAGATATAAAGTAAGTTACCGGAGGAAGATCAAGCTCATAAAAGAATAACCGTACACGATCAAGAATTCAAGTTTCCACATCACGTATCGTCGTCATGTATTAAACGACGATATCAATATATGACGCTGAAGCTTAAAAAGTTTTAATAAACTCATAATTTCAAGTGTATTTGTAATCGATAATACACAATTATAATCGATGTTTATATGTAAATCGAATAAATTAGGTAAGGGTCATACATTCTACGAGTCAAACGATGGAGGACATTATTTGACATCGATCACAACCAAACCGTCACTAGCGACACACACAAAAATGCATCAACAAACTACCCCTTGGATGTAGCTTGTAAATCTTCAATCTTCAAAACTTCGATCCTCAAGATGTTGATGAGTGCTGAGCTGCAAAATGATCCTTTTGATCTACTGATTGCATTCATGTTATGTCGTCTTTCCCATAGCTTAACTTCTCACATGTTCTCTTTGCCTTTAGCTTGCTTCGATGCCATATCTACACACACAATAGAGGTAAACATATAATGAGAACAAAAGCTTGGACGTTAACCAATCTTAGAAAATTTTCAACTGAAAACCTCACTAAGAATTGATTTCAAACAATATAAACAAATGACACACATGAGAGTAACTCTCATTCAACTACCAACAAACAACACTTTGAAAGTTTAAAAATATGTGTAGTTTTAGTCCTTTAACTTTCAAAACTTGTCAGCTTCGACCATTTTTGTAAGGACCTATAAAAATGTCCAAAAAACAACCCGTAAGTAGTATCACGGACCCCTAAAACCCTAATCTATAACAAAAATAAGAAAAATCAGATTTTTGGTTTCACGCGGGCCGCGTAAGCCTTAAGGTAAGGCTACGCGGGCCGCGACAACTTATAAATGACCGGATAAGCGAGCAGGCCACGTGTCAGACACGTGGCGTACCTAGGTGTGACACGCTAGCCCTAGTTGTAGACTAGGTGGCCCTCGCGGGCCATGTAAGAGTCAAGCTAAGGTTTATGCGGGCCGCGTAAAACCCAAAAATTTGCTATAAATTGCTGGTGCATGAGCAGTTCATCTATGTTCGAAAATTTCATTCAAAAACGAAGTCTACTACTCAAAATCGAAATTCTAAGTAGGGAAACGCTGCTACGATTACAGGGTATTAACTCGATCACTGCTACGATATAATATCCGATTGATTGAAATCGATCCGAAGGATGTTTAAGTGCTGCCCGAACTCGGGCTATACTTTGTCATTCGTCGTGAAGGTTTTGATTTCGTGAGCTTGTCGTAAATGTTGTATTAAGTTACTGACCTAGTTTCGTGTGCATTGTTGTTTAAATTAGGTTATCAGGCTTATCAGTAGGCTAAACTCTGCCCGTCTAAACTTGCAATGTGAGTCATTCTCTTTTTATTAGCAATGTTTTACAATACTCCAATTGTTTTCAAAAGTTATAATTACAGGGATTAAGTCTTGGTTATCTTGAATCACTGGCAAGTGGGGTATTGTGCACATTACTAATTTCTCACGGTTAGGTTCATCAACCTAACAGTGATAATCATCACTACTTGGGTGAAAGGACCCAATAGTGGTATGACCATCGTCACCAGGGTGTGACACGGCGCCAGATAAAAATAAGATAGTAGCCATTGTAATCGCTCTTATGCTGTAATTTATAACTAATGTGTCGTTTTGTTTAACCTGAATGACTCGCCAGTATTTCCCCGCTGATAAAATATTTTCAAAACATGTTTCAGGTGACTTACTGTGAATCAAGGAAAACGTGCTACGGAGCACTAACAAGCTTGAAGTGGTGGCTCAGTAAAATAAATAAACATGTTTTGTAAAACAAGGGATTTCCTCGTGAAATTACCTTTACTGTAAATTATGGGGTTTGTCCCAAATTATGAAATAATATAATTGGGCATTTTCGAGTTTCAAAAGATCCTGTTAAACTTCCGCTGTCAACTCAAATGATAAATACCACGGGTTTCTGTCCCGCGGCTCATGGACCGGGTAACACCGGGCCGGGGGCCGTGACAGAAAAAGGTGGTATCAGAGCCACTGATTTAAGCCAATTAAGTATTTAGAAATACTTATTTTTCGGAGTGCCATTTTGTGAATTTAATTTGATAAATGAAATTTTAACTTAGAACTGTGTGTATGTTTCTTCGTGTGTGCTAACAGCATGAATGAGTTGTCTTAAGCTCTTCAGAATCTCACTATCTATCCTACTGACATGGAAGTTTTCGGGGGCTTTTCCGATTATCTGGCCGATACTGAAGAACCTATGGAATTCCAGGCTCAAGCCCAGGAGAAACCCAAATCAAAGAAGAGAAGGAGACTCGTAGGCTGGAGATGCGCACGGAGGAAGAAGCCAGCCGCACAGAGGATTAAAAAGACTGAGGACCCAAATGATAAAGGGAAAGGAAAAGAGATAGGGGAAAGTTCAGGGCAAGCCCATAAAATGCCACCCTGGGAGGAGCTTGAACGCAAACTGGCAAATTGTGACTTCATTGGACCTACCAATAAAGACCTTTTCAATTACCCTGTTGAATCACAACTTCCAGTTAACTTAGAACCTGCTATCCCAGATCCCATTGTCAACCACCAACTTCTACCCAGAGAGTTGGAGGAATGGTGGACAAGTGATTGGCAATTTCAGAACCTCTTGAATAACCCTAACACCTTTTTCCCCCAGTATGACCCAGAGCCTGCACCAAACCCACCTATGAGCACCGAGAACTTGGCTGAACTCCACCACTATGGCGAGGAGCTGGTGGACGCAGGAAATAGAATCAGGGAAGTGGGGGAGAGGATATCATGGAAATACGACGAGAGGGAACGTCGTTTTTGAAGTGCCAGCTGACAGGGATCTAGGTGGTTGTGTGGTTTCATGTTTAATAATAATAAGATAATAATAAATATTAATATAAATATAATCATGTAAAATAACTAAAAATAAAAAATTTGTAACATATCTGGTGTGTACGGATGCATACTAAAATATATAAAATATGAACGTCGCAAAGTCAACAATTTTGGCTATACGTGCTTATGTGTGATTGCTTTATTATGTTTGATTATTATTTATTTTATTTTGTGCCAATAATTTATACATTTATATATTGAAAATTATCATATGGAACCCGCTGTTAATAAGCCAGTTAACGAAATTAACCAATCTAAGCAAAACCATGAAGATTAATTTCTTAATAGGCAGGATATAGAGAATATCGTCGCTCAGGGAATAGCCAATGCTATTCCAGCAATCCTTGCTGCTGCCCGAAATCCAGTGGAACCTCAACCAATTATTCCCAGCAAACGTACTCACGGCGATAATTTCAGTAATAGTGTAAATGGAGACGGCAACAGTAATAATAATAATAATGATAATGATGGGATGCAAGCCCCATTTCTTAAGAGAATGAAAGATGCAACGCCTGGTTGCACTTACAAGGAATTTCTTGCCTGTAAACCAATCGAATTTGCAGTCAATGAAGGGGAAACTGCTGCACTGCGTTGGTTAGAGAAAACCGAAGCAGTAATCAAAATAAGTAAATGTGCCGAGGAAGACAAGGTCATGTACGCGTCGCATCTTTTTAAAGAAGGGGCACTAGAATGGTGGAACACGGTACTACAAGCCAAAGGAAGTGATGTGGCGTATGCCATGAGTTGGGAAGAATTTAAGAGACTAGTAGAAAGAAAATTCTGTCCTGAATACGAAAAGGAACAAATGACAAATAAGTTCCTGAACCACCGGATGGTGGATGTTGATTGTCGAGGATATACTTCGACATTCTTTGAGTATGCTAGAATTGTGCCAACACTGGCCTCGCCAGAACTGGTACTTATTTCTCGCTATATTTGGGGTATAATTAGCGAGATTCATGATATTGTCAAAGCTGCGAGACCCCACACAATCGACGATGTAGTAGAATTAGCCAACACCTTGACCGACGGACTGGTACGCACAAGAGAAGAAAATCGGAAGAATGAAGTGGCCCAAAAGATTACCCAATGATTTCGTGTGGGTAATAGTAGTAATTTCAAGAAAAAGGGAACCGGGCAATCTTCCACTGCTCCATTTTGCAGTACTTGAAAAAGAAAGCATTTTGGAAGATGCAAAGGATATTGCAATTTCTGCAAAATTCCAGGGCATCAAGAAGAAGATTGCAGGACGAAGAAATCAACAATTTGCTTCAACTGTGGAGAAGCTGGACATTTTAGACCAGGCTGCCCTAAATTGGTCAAAACAGCTGACGACAAAGCCAAACCTGCAGAATGAACTACCAAAAAGAATGCAAGAGCATTCCAGTTGACTACCCAAGAAGCAGAACTCATCCCAGATGTAATAGCTGGTACGTTCCTAGTTCACGACGTTTATGCAAAAGTATTATTTGACTCTGGTGCAAACCAAAGTTTTATAAATACTTCATTCTGCCAAGCTCTTAAACTACCCTTAAACAAACTTCGACAAGTTTTTACTGTAGAAACGGCAGATGGAAATTCTGTTAACATAGATAAGGTTTTGCAAGAAGGAAAGATAGAACTCTTAGGCCATAAATTTTTTGCAAACCTGTTACCCATGAATTTAGCTGGATTCGATGTGGTGTTAGGAATGGATTGGTTAGTATCCAACCATGCTCGAATCCTCTGTGATAAGAATTCCATAGAAATTCATGCACCCACAGGAGAAGTAGTAATGATTACAGGAGATAAGCCACGTAAGCTGTAAGGACCGCTTATTCGTATTAATAAAATAACAACTTCAATGATTTAAAGACTTTGCATTTTACAACGTTCATAAAAACTTTTAACAAAATTTGGGCATGACCCGTTCATAAGACGAGCATACCCCTGTTAGAATTAAAATCATACTAAATACAACACCACGGTTTGTTCGACAACATACTACTAAAACCAAAACAACAAGTTTTGAAAAGTATGACGACTAACAAGATTACGCAAAATAGACAAGTATTTGACACAAAACATTAAAGCAACTAGCGGAAGCGATTGGCATGACATATCAAGAACACGTGCTCGCTCCAATTCTCCAAGTCGCCTAAGATGAGGATTTACCTACATTCACAACAAACTTTAAAAAGTTAATCATAGTGCTTGTTTCGCTTACAATAACATCAATTAATTCCCTTCGTTTATGTTCTTTCATTTCTCTTATGCATTCGATTACCCAACTATGTGGGTTGGCATACATTCTCATAATGAGATTCACGCATACCACTTACAATCCGAATACATCGGATTAATTGCTTTCAACATAATTCCTTCGTTCTATCCGTTAAACGGATTGAACTTCATTCATTACTTAATTGCATTAATGACCACTCGTTCAAAACGAATGGTACCTTATTCTTAATCAACTTATTCAATTTGAATCAATCGATTTGCATAGCTTATCATAATCTTCGATAGCATAATCAAACCCACAAGGAGTTTGTTATTTATTTACAAATCACCATATTCATTATAACTAGGGTTATTCATCATAATTGTTAGCGAAATTTAAGTAATGTGTTGTATGCAACGGAACATACTTCGGTCTTGTGTGCCTTCCGTTTTCCTAGTGCTTGTACCTTCTTCCTTCACGCCTACATTACAATATTCATTCATTCATTGAGTTCATCTACTTCATTCTACCATTTTACCAAGTTACTCATAAATTCATCACTTAAGCATTTCATCAAACACTTGGTAGGCATCATAATTAAGGTATAAGGTACAAGTCTCTAAAGCACATCTTTACTAGTTCATTATCACCCAACATTCATATTTATTCTAATTTTGCATAATTAATTCCTCCTACATCAATTTATCTAACATTCAAGCGTTACAAACTAGATCATATATCAAGATAACATACAATCACAATCATTATGATCTTCTTAATCATAACACAATTTCACAAAGTGGGTTTTCACTACAATCTTTCATGCAACCTAAAATCACACATGATTCTTGTCCTAGGAAGCAATTCTAACTCAGATTTCTCACAATAGATACAAGAAATCGCATTTGGGTTTAACCCCTTACTCTAAAATTCATCTTTTCAGAAAATTAAACTTACCACTTCACTATGTATGCATAGATAATCGATAAACTTGAGACATGCAACTGATTAGACTTGAATTTCTTGATCAATTAAGTGGATTAGCAAGGGCAAGGGTTTTCACCCTGCTTCTTCTGTTCGATCGATCCCAGGTACGCACCCAGGATGTGTTTTTGTGTTTCTACCTTTTAATTCCCCAATTACTAAAACTTTTCACATTACACCCCTCCAAGTTTAATAACTATCTAATTCAAGCATTTTTCCAACATTAACTTATATCTTATCATAACCCGTCAACTAAGTTAGTTTATTTGTTCACTTTCATTTATTTTAATATTAACCGATTTATGGGGCGTTACATAAGCCAATGAAGTTCATTTCTGTAATGAAAGTTGCTAGTTATTCAAGGAAACAAGGAATAGTGTATATGATTTTGGCAATCATTAACACTAAGGGTAAGGAACTTAAGGAAATTCCAGTAGTATGAGAATACTCAGATGTATTCCCAGAAGAACTACCTGGATTACCACCCGATAGGGAAGTAGAATTTAGAATTCATCTAATTCCTGGAACTACACCGATAGCTAAGGCACCTTATCGGTTAGCACCCACTGAAATGTTGGAATTGAAAAAGCAGTTAGATGAATTATTAAGCAAAGGATTTATACAACCTAGTTCATCCCCTTGGGGAGCACCAGTGTTGTTCGTAAAGAAGAAAGATGGTTCGATGCGAATGTGTATCGATTATAGGGAATTGAATAAGGTTACAATTAAGAATCGATACCCATTACCTAGGATTGATGATCTTTTTGATCAACTTCCGGGAGCTAGATATTTTTCTAAGATAGATTTACGCTCTGGATACCATCAGTTGAAAGTACAAGAAGAAGACATACCTAAAACTGCCTTCAGAACAGAACTAGGTATGGTCATTACGAGTTTACAGTCATGCCCTTTGGATTAACAAATGCACCCGCAACATTTATGGACATGATGAATAGGATCTGTAAACCGTATTTGGATACATTTGTAATTGTCTTTATCGACGATATACTCATTTATTCCAAAAGTCAGGACGAGCATTGTGAGCACCTACATGCACTCTTAACTTTGTTAAGAAAAGAGAAGCTTTACGTCAAATTCTCGAACTGTGAATTTTGGCTACAAGAGGTACAATTTTTAGGACACATGGTAAATCATGAAGGTATTCACGTAGATCCCTCCAAAATAGAAGCGATCACCAAATGGAAGGTCCCGCAATCAGCTATGGAAGTTAGAAGTTTTCTAGGGTTAGCCGGATACTATAGAAGATTTATTAAGGATTTTTCTAAAATAGTTGTACCATTAACTAAGCTAACCTGTAAGGCAGTGAAGTTTGAATGGGGATCTAAACAAGGAGAGGCTTTTAAGAATTTAAAGCAAAGGTTAACTAACGCCCCAATTCTTGCCTTACCAGAAGGGACAGAAGATTTTGAAGTTTACTGTGATGCTGCTAAGCTAGGATTAGGATGTGTGCTAATGCAACGCAAAAAGGTAATTGCGTACGCCTCAAGACAATTGAAAAGGCACAAAGAAAATTATACGACGCACGACTTAGAATTGAGAGCAATAATTTTTGCCCTTAAGATTTGGAGACACTATCTGTATGGCAGTAAGTTTACTGTCTATACAGATCATAAGAGTTTAAGATATATCTTTGGGCAAAAGGAATTAAACATGAGGCAAAGAAGATGGATGGAAATTCTAAGTGATTACAACTGTGATATTCGATATCACGAAGGAAAAGCAAATGTAGTAGCAGACGCCCTAAGTCGTAAGTATCATGAAAAACAACGACTAGTTCGTGCTTTTAGATTAAGTTTACTATTAGATTTAATGGAACAACTGAAGAATGTCCAGGAAATAGCAATCAAGGATGATGCTGAAGGAATGAAAGGAAGAATAAAGGAATTAGAGCAAGGAGCTTATGGAATTTGGAGATTCCACAAAAGAAGGATTTGGGTACCTAAGCAAGGAGAGTTAAGAAATAAGATTCTAGAAGAAGCCCATAAATCTAGATATACCGTGCATCCTGGTAATAATAAGATGTACCAAGATTTAAGGAATAATTTCTGGTGGATAGGAATGAAAAAGGACATAGCTAAGTACGTCTCTAAGTGCCTAACTTGTTCACAAGTTAAGGCGGAACACCAGAAACCCTCAGGCCTACTACAACAATTAGAAATGCCTGTTTGGAAATGGGAACTAATAACCATGGACTTTGTTACTAAGTTACCCAAAACCAGAAAGGGTAATGACGCAATTTGGGTAATTGTGGATCGATTACCCAAATCAGCTCATTTTCTACCCATGAAGGAAACCTTTAGCATGGAAAGATTAGCAAAATTATATGTAGACGAGGTAGTATCCTTACATGGAGTCCCACTCTCCATTATATCAGATAGGGATAGTCGTTTTACTTCACACTTCTGGACGAGTTTCCAAGAAGCAATGGGGACACGATTAAATTTAAGTACTGCATACCACCCCCAAACAGACGGACAAAGTGAAAGGATGATCCAAACCCTAGAAGACATGCTCAGGGCATGTGTGATAGATTTTGGAGGAAACTGGGACAACCATTTACCTTTAATTGAATTCTCCTATAACAATAGTTATCATTCAAGCATCGAAGCTGCCCCGTTCGAAGCACTGTATGGACGAAAGTGTAGAACTCCAGTTTGCTAGGCAGAAATAGGAGAAAGCCAATTATCAGGTCCCGAGATTGTGCAAGAAACCACCGACAAGATCACTCAAATCAAGGAAACACTAAAAACGGCTCGAGATCGCTAGAAGAGTTATGCAGACAATCGACGCAAGCCACTAGAATTTCAAGTTGGAGACAAGGTACTCTTGAAAGTTTCTCCTTGGAAAGGAGTAGTCCGATTTGGAAAGAAATGAAAGCTAAGTCCAAGGTACATAGGACCCTTCCCAGTAATCCAGAAAATAGGACTAGTCGCTTATCGCTTACAACTACCAGAAGAGCTAGCAGGGGTACATGACGTATTTCATGTATCCAACCTCAAGAAATGTTTATCTGACGAGTCCCTGGTAGTACCTCTTCAAGACATAGAGGTAAATGAAAAGTTGAAGTTCGTGGAAAAACGCTTCAAATAGAAGACAGAAAGATTAAGTTTCTCAAACACAAAAGATTGGTACTTGTCAAAGTCAAGTGGGATTCGAAAAGAGGACCCGAGTATACCTGGGAACTGGAATCGGAAATGAAGCGAAAGTATCCTCAATTATTTCAATAAATCTCGAGGATGAGATTTTAAATAAGGTGGGGAGGATGTAAGGACCTATAAAAATGTCCAAAAAACAACCCGTAAGTAGTATCCCGGACCATTAAAACCCTAATCTATAACAAAAATAAGAAAAATCAGATTTTTGGTTTCACGCGGGCCGCGTAAGCCTGTTAAGGCTACACGGGTCGCGATAACTTATAAATGACTGGATAAGCGAACAGGCCACGTGGCGCACCTAGGTGTGACACGCTAGCCCTAGTTGTAGACTAGGTGGCCCTCGCTGGCAGCGTAAGAGTCAAGCGAAGGTTTACGCGGGCCGCGTAAAACCCAAAAATTTGCTATAAATTGCTGGTGCATGAGTAGTTCATCTGTGTTTGAAAATTTCATTCAAAAACGAAGTCTACTGCTCAAAATCGAAGTTCTAAATAGGGAAACGCTGCTACGATTACAGGGTATTAACTCGATCACTGCTACGATATAATATCCGATTGATTGAAACCGATCCGATGGATGTTTAAGTGTTGCCCGGACTCGGGCTATACTTTGTTATTCGTCGTGAAGGTTTTGATTTCGTGAGCTTATCGTAAATGTTGTATTAAGTTACTGACCTAGTTTCAAGTGCATTGTTGTTTAAATTAGGTTATCAGGCTTATCAGTAGGCTAAACTCTGCTCGTCTAAACTTGCAATGTGAGTCATTCTCTTTTTATTAGCAATGTTTTACAATACTCCAATTGTTTTCAAAAGTTATAATTACAGGGATTAAGTCTTGGTTATCTTGAATCACTGGCAAGTGGGGTATTGTGCACATTACTAATTTCTCACGGTTATGTTCATCAACCTAACAGTGATAATCATCACTACTTGGGTGAAAGGACCCAATAGTGGTATGACCATCGTCACCAGGGTGTGACACGGCGCCAGATAAAAATAAGATAGTAGCCATTGTAATCGCTCTTATGTTGTAATTTATAACTAATGTGTCGTTTTGTTTAACCTGAATGACTCGCCAGTATTTCCCCGCTGATAAAATATTTTCAAAACATGTTTCAGGTGACTTACTGTGAATCAAGGAAAACGTGCTACGGAGCACTAACAAGCTTGAAGTGGTGGCTCAGTAAAACAAATAAACATGTTTTGTAAAACAATGGATTTCCTCGTGAAATTACCTTTACTGTAAATTATGGGGTTTGTCCCAAATTATGAAATAAAATAATTGGGCATTTTCGAGTTTCAAAAGATCCTGTTAAACTTCCGTTGTTAACTCAAATGATAAATACCACGGGTTTCTGTCCCGCGGCTCCTGGACCGGGTAACACCAGGCCGGGGGCCGTGACAATTATGAAGATACAAAAGTTAGAAAGATTGTTTTCTGGCTTTCAATTAGGTTTTAGATGGGATAGATTCGAGTTCCAACATCGAACCATAAAAAAATAAACAAAATATTTTTGGCTTTTATAAAGTTTATATTAAAACACACCTAAAATCTTTTTGGTATTTTTCATTTTTCAAATGTAAATATGGAAAGCAATAAATAAATGTTTACAGACATTCTTTTTGCCGGTTTCTAGGGTAAGAGAATAATATTAGCGTACTGTCATGCCAATGCCAAAACACACTTGTTGTTCGATTAGTTAGCATTTTGATAAATATCATATAATAAGTATCGGTATTGTTGTCCACTTAAACTCAATAATCAGATGTACTCATAGCTTAGGGATACGCTTAGAGTATGATTTATACTTACCGACCGGTGTTCATCCACTCACAACATATTCTCGTATCAAGGTATGCACGAGGTTCGTCTTATTGGTGAGTTTATTGTTTATCATCTGTTTTGACGTATAAGGTGTGATATACTCACTTATTTGGAGGTTGAAAACAAGCCCTATGTGATAAAATCACTTATTAATGATGAACTTGGCTTTCGGATACATGCAGGGTTCAGAAGTAAGTCCGTGAGCAGGTTAGTACCAGCATAGCGACAAAGAGACAAACTTGACTCTCGAAATATAGATGTATGCAATGTGATTAAAAATCACTTATTCATGAGATGGATGTGATAAGATTATCACTTATTTATGTGTCACACCCCGACCCGCAACGGATATTGTATGAGGCATGAGGATCACTCATGTCTAATTCTTGTTCAAATTGATATGTTTTGTAGTATGTGATGTATACTTGTTATTTAGGTTGAGTATGGTATGGAAATTTGTTTGATATTTACTTGTGTTGATGAATAAAAGTGATAAGTAGAAAGAAAAGCATGAAATACTTGTACATTAGACTTAGAAAGTAGTACGCACACCAAGTGTTTGATGAAATGCCTAAATGGAAATGATATGTGAAATTGTATGCAAGTAGTAGGTAATTATACATATAATGTAATTATGATGTATTTGGTAGTAAAATATCATGAGGAATATGTTCTTGATGAATTCCATGTGAGAATGTAGTTAATGTGTGATTCAGTAGAAGTATGCTTTAGAAGTTTGCGCTAAATGCTTGAGTGATGTAATACACACCATGCGAATTATGATTAAGAAGTAAACGTGAAGCATGTGAGAATACTAGAAAAGGATAAATTTGGAATGATGTCGGATTAGCTAAGCACATGTTATGTGGATGGGATGGATCATGTATGTGTATGTGTATGTGTATGTAAATTGGTGATCCTATAATTGTATATGTCATATAGTATGAGGATAAAAATGCGTATGATGCCAATACCATGGTCTACCATATTAAGAGGAATTCATGTTCATAAGTTGAAAGTGTGTGTAAGTAAGACAGTTGACTTTATGAAAATCAACAATCTATGAAAATCATACATAGGCTTTCGGACATAATTGTAAGTATTGAAATCATGTGTTATGTACTAGATGATTTATGTGTTATACATGATGATGATAATTGAATTGTGTGGATTTGGAACAAGGTAACTATTCGTATATGACTTATGTATGCGGTGATTAACTAGTGAAAGTTAAGTAATGTATCAATGGAAAGAAATGAATATTTGTATCTATGATCATGTATACTAACCATGATATGAGTGTGCTGACATTTAAGGACGGGAATCTTGTTAATTGACTCAAGCGCGAATGGCTAACGAGTCAAAATGAGGCAAGGGAATAAGAATGAATTCCAACGCTTTAGGTAAGTGAATTCTGAAACTCACTTCTTAGTATATAAATGAAGTTTGTTTGTGTGAACGTTGGGAGTCATGTAGGAAATGGTATGAAATGTAAGTAAATGCGTAAGAAATGTTGTAGTAGGTTGTTTATAGTTCAAATGTAATGGAAAATCCTTGGTGAGATAAAACGGGTCAAAACATAGAAAGTAACATGGCGAGATGTGGTACTTGGTTTGATCTTGGGGTTAAGTGTTAGAAGGATATGGGGGCTTGAATATTGTTATTTTACGTATTGGAACTCCCGGGATATCCGACTAGTGGGTAGAATGAACAAAAAACGAAAATCGGCGTTTGAGCTCCAGAGGAGGCATCGGCGATGCCTAGGTTAGGCGTCGGCGACGCCCTGCCCTGTTGCAGTCGACACCTTATCTTGCTGTCTATGCGGGTCCGACGCCGAAAACTTGTTTTTCACATTTTTCTCATTTTTCCTTGCTTCCAAGGCCCCGATAAGCTCCCCAAAGGTACCCCAAGCCTGCTATGGAGTTTTGTGGGGTACGAGTAAGAATGGAAACTTAGAGTAGCAAATATGAAGATGTGGCATGTATGTCAAAAGAATGGTTTCTTTATGAACATGGTTAAACGTCAATAAGTAAAAAAAATTTGAATATTATAGATATGTGAAGGAATGGGATTAGTATATGATAACATGCTTATAAATAAGAATGATGTGCCTAATAAAGTAGGGTGTTTAAAGGAAGTTAAGTGAATGTGTATGCACATGTTGTAATTTAATATGGTTAGATGTTAGTGTACGCGTAGACTAGTATGTAAGAGAATTATACGCATAGAAGATGTGAATATATTTGTGACACAATATGTGAGTATGTAAATTGCATGTATGATTTTGGGCAGGAAAGTACGTATGTTCGTAGTAGGATTTATTATACATGAAAGAGTGGAATAGGCGTTATGGATGTGTGTTATTAACCCATGCGTTTCCGAATGAATGAGACTTGTACGATGAAACGTACGGTGTCAATAAATATATGAGTATTGACAATGCTAACCGGGTTGCTTTTGAGAATGAAATGATGTGCAGGTGCATTATTGTTGACTCATTAAAAGTTAGACTCTGAGACGAAGTGCTTGAACTCAAAAGGATAATTGAATGGAATCTTTAAGAAAATAGAACGCGACGCGATCAAATAGTTATACAATTCAAATTATATAAATATCATGTCGCTAAGTACTAATAATGTGAATGCATGTGGTGACTGCAGGTTACACAGAATCACAGATCATCATCAGGATGTGTAAACGGTTGAAGATCGAGTCATATCATGAATTGTACGGGAAAGTGCGATTATGTAAATTCAGTAAACATAAGCCGTGTTTTATTTCTTAAATGAGAACATAGAATGTATCTGTTGTAAAATATTTATTTTAAAACGGACTTTCAAGTATGTCAAAACGTTTACAAAGAAAGATATTTTAAGACTTGTATTTTCCGCTGCTTCTTTGTGTTTAAAACGTGTTAGGTCTTACACTCTGGTGCATTGTGGTTTCACATAGCCTCTAGGGAGTAGGTTTTGTGGTGCTGCAGATTTTTGACCAATCATTTTTTCAAGATGTTGGTTCAAATTGTATGGGATAGATGTGTGGTCTGACTCACTCTTTTGGGAAGTGTTTGGGAATTCCTGTTAAGAGGGCCATCATCCCTTATGAAGTTCATTTTCTTTCTTGACCTATTTTGATTGATATCAAAGGGTTTTAGAAAGGAACACTGTTGAGTTAAATGATTGATTTTACCACCGATGGTGCACCCAAGAGTGAATTTACAGATGTTCTTGCCTCTATTAATATTATAGGCTTTTAACTTGAAATAGTCTTTTGCCCAATGATTTGTTTTTCCACAGAACTCACACAACATGGCTGGAATCTTATCTTTCCTTTCACCTTTATCTCTTTTTTTTTGAAACATATGTTTTAACATATGTTTGAGAGTTGGTAATAGGAATGTATTTTTATCTTGGGTGGGTCAAGACCATTTGGGTTGGTAAAGTCAATTGGTTTGTAGTTCTCAAGAATATCATATTCATCTGACCAAGTAGATTTAAACTCATACTTTTGTTTTTCAGATTGAATGGAGATTAGTGGCTTTTCAAGAGTTATTTTGTTGACAAGAGTCAAAAGGGTAGTTCAACTTCTCGATCCCATGGTTACAAATTTTTGCATGGGTTTCGGTTATGATTCAAATAACACTGATTTCAAGCTTCTGGTCGGATGTTTTGAAGAAGGGAATCAAGATAAACCATGTTTGCATATGTTTAGTTTGAAATCAGATTCTTGGAAACTCATGAGGATGAATTATCGGTTGTTCTACAATAAGTACAGACTATTGTCCAATGGTGTGGTGTATTGGCTTTTATGACTCAACGTCTTTACTGAGCAGATATTGATATCTTATGATATTTCTAAAGAAATATTTCAAGAAATACCCTCCCGAAGTATGCGAGATCGAAGAAATCATTAATCCCTACACATCCTAAAGTTCAAGGGTTATTATGTATATAGTATAAAGATAGTATTAGGGTAGTTATGAAGTACGAGGACTAGATGTGACAAAACAGAAGTTGATAAACAACTCCCAACCAACTCCCTAAAGGAATTGATGTATCCCTTGGACACACCCTTTAATCGACGGCTTCAAAGAAAAAGAAAGGGACGCACCTCTTCAAGTACAATCACATCTACAAGATCAAAAGACGCACCTGCTCGTGAAGAGACACGTCTCTACAATCGCACCTTTTAGTTACTTATAAATAGGGTTGTTTATTCATACATAATCATCACATGTATAAAACATTCAGTTTATATTCAAATTCGATTCACATTCTAGAGATCAAAGATCAATTGGGGCCGACAATTGGTATCAGTGCACCAGGCTCTAAGCATTGGGAATCGCAAGGCAACGAATCGCAGGAAGTCATTCGTGATCAGCTTTCATCGTTCTAATTTTTCAATTCGCAAGTTATAGTTTTTTCGGTTCAAGGTTATCGACCAGAGTTAGAAATCTAGGTTTTGATTTCGGGGGTATAGTACGAATTAGATAGTCAGGAATTCGGTTATTACGCGTTGTGGTTATTTGCAGGTTAAACATTTGAAAGTTCATTGAATTCAAGGGAATTGAATTTTACCAGTATAGTTGGTTCGTATTGGTGGTCAGGAAATTATAAGAAACAAGAAAGTAAGATTGTTTGTTTGCAAATTTTGTGAAAGTCAAAATCGTTCGGAAACATGTCTAATACACCGAGTGGTTCGGGTCAACAAATTATAATTCACAAGGATGTGGGATCTTTGACTCACTACCAATGTCCAATTTTAAAACCTACAAATTATACGGTATGGGCAATACGCATCAAAACCATACTAGAAGCAAATGGACTCTGGGAGATGATAGAACCCACAGAAGCAACACAACAGGATGTGAAAAAAAGACAAAGCAATGATTGCATATTTGTTCCAGGCGATACTAAAAGATATGGTTTTGCAAGTGGCAAATTGAAAAATAGCAAAAGAGATATGGAACACATTGAAGACGGGACATGTTGGTGTAGACCGAGTGCAAAAGGCGCATTTGCACACACTCATGTCTGAGTTCGAGTTGTTACAGATGAAAGAAGACGATACTATAGATTCGTTCTCCGCAAGGATAAACAACATTTTTACAAGGGCAAGTGAATTTGGAACAACATGAAATCAATCCACTCTGGTACGAAAACTTCTAAACGTTATGCCAGATAGATTTGTTCAAATAGTTGCATCGATCGAGCAATACTCTGATCTAGACACGATGACTCTAGACGAAGCTATCGGTAGATTAAAAACTTATGAAGAAAGGTTAAAGTTGAAGAAAAAAGAAAGCCCCGTGAACAATCTAGAAGAACTCTTATATGCGGGTTATGGACAACATGTTGGAAATTGTGGACGAGGAAGATTCTGTCCATCACGAGGCCTAGGGAGAGGCAATTATTAACATAGGGGTGAAGGACACATCTCTTACGAGTCGGAAAGAACCGAAAAACCACAAAGGTATGATAGCAAGCAAGAAATACCGGCTATGAGAGATAAGTCAAAAATCACTTGCTACAGATGTGAGAAACTTGGGCACTATGCCTATGAATGCCCAACCAAGAAAACCAAGGAAAATGAGACACTTTTGGTCGAAACAAAAGATGATGATGAACCGGCACTTCTGATGTGCCTAGACGATGAAGAAAAGTATGGGAAATTTGGTCGTGTGAAACGATCAAAGCAGAAAAACCGTGTGATGCGGAGAGGAAGATAACCTATGAAAGGTACATAAATAATCTAGTGAGTGGACCGGATTAGGTAAAAGTGAAGAATCCGTGAGGGAAGCAATCAATGATAAAAGAACTCGTTGTGTGAGACAACTGTGATGAGGAGATTAAATATGTGATAGACCAAGGAGAAGGCACGCATGTGAAGGAAACAAGTAATCATGTGACTGGTTGAAAGAAGGCATTGATGTGTGATACAACCGCGAGAGAAATATGAGTGAGTCAGTTTATCTAAAATCTAAGTGAGATGGATTCAAATCATGTGACATGGTGGGTAAGTTAATCAACACCGGATGAAGTTCGTGTTGAGACAACTACACAAGAAAAGGTTTGTGTGATACAAATCAAGTACGACCAAGACAAGTATGAAGCAAAATGTTCGTGTGAAGCAAGGTTCGTGAGGAGCAAGGTTCGTGAATAAGAAGATACATGTGAAGTGTTGGATACCGAGGAGATTCGAGAAGATAAAACTGCTCAGAGATCAAGATCTACAACAACTCAAGGATGTTCATGATTAGTGGGTGAATGTAATCATTAATCCCTAATCATCCTAAAGTTCAAGGGTTATTACATATATAGTATAAAGATAGTATTAGGGTAGTTATGAAGTGCAGGGACTAGATGTGACAAAACAGAAGTTGATAACCAACTCCCTAAAGGAATCGATATGTCCCTTGGACACACCCTTTGATCGACGGCTTCAAAGGAAAAGAAAGGGACGCACCTCTTCAAGTACAATAACATCCACAAGATCAAGAGAAGTACCCGTTCGTGAATAGACACGTCTCTACAATCGCACCTTTCAGTTACTTATAATATAGGGTTGTTTACTAATTCAAAATCATCACATGTACAAAACATTCAGTTTATATTCAAATTTGATTCACGTTCTAGAGATCAAAAGTCAATTGGGGCCAACAATCGGGAGGAACCAAACTCGGCATGATTGAAAGATCAGTATGTGTGTATCGAGATAATCGAGCTTGGAAATTGAAAATATACACCCCAACAAGGCTGTGGGATGTTCTTGGAGTTCGTGAAGTAGGCTTGGTGAAGAATTACATACTCAAAAACTATTGGGAAACACTACATGTTGATGGTAAAAAGCATGACATTATACACATTCTACGAGGAGTGGATCCTGAGTATGTCGATGCAAAATGGTTGACACGTCGTCGAAAACTGGTGTTCGTTTATGTTTAAGTTAATGTTTTCACATGACTTTTAGTTTCGAATAGCCTACTTTTGATTGGAGTTGTGTTTTGCAGGTCTAACGGAGTTTAAGGAGCTAATCGGGAGCTATACGGAGCATCGGGATGGAAAACGGGTCAACCGGGAGCAAGAAACACGAAAAACGAAAACCCAAGGTTAGGGGGGTCGTCGCCGACGCCCACATGGGCCATAGGCGACGCCCCGTAGAAAACCCCGTCAACCAAATGTTGCGTAGACAGCAAAACAAGTCGTCAGAGAAACCAGGATATGCACATGGAGTCGCCGACGCCACACTTGGCCGTCGGCGACGGCCTCTCTAGTCCTACATCGCGAAATTTGTTATTGGTTGTTTGGGGGACAGGTTATAATGTTTCTTTGGACCATTTTTGGGGAGTTACGAGTTTGGGGAGTTCAAAAACACATCTTGGAGGAGCCCCTTCACATCTTCTTCACCTCTAACATACACCTAACACCCTTAACCTCTAACGCATCATCCAATCTCATTCCTAACCCTAATACACCATCACCATCATCACCAACCTTTCCACCATCATTCTCATCCATCGACACTCACCATCCAAACCCTAACCCTAACCTTCATCATTCCTCAAAGACTCAAGGTCATGGCTCGGTGTTCGTGTTCGTCATCCGGTGATCACGTTCCTTCAACCATGATCAGCTAGTCTCCTCAGTTTCACCCCGGTGTAGATTTTTGTAAAAATTCTAGGGTTTATAGATTTGTGTTTAATTTGATTTTGTGACAAGTTGTTTAGTATTTGAAACCTTTGATAATTGTCTTGCATTTGTTTCGAATTCGTAAACTGTCAAGTGATGATAAAATTTGACTTTGGGAAATGTTATGTGCAATTATGCCTTATCTTAGGTTAGGATTTACAGGTTCTTGGTAAAGAAGTGCATTGCGGTCAGTTGTCTATTACGTTGATAGCTTTTGGCGCCTAGGCCACGTGACACTAAATTAGTTAATCACTATATGCAACTGAATCAAGCTAAAACGTGTAGGAACCCTAAGTCTTGCAATTATCGAAACGGGTGTGATCCGTATTCCCAATTCTTGTTTTCAACTAAGTAATTTAGTTTTGCGACAATTAAGAAATCAATTCTTTTATAGTTAATAGTAACTTATCGGTTTACTCCGATACCTTTTTCAATCAACCAAATAAATAAAGAAAATTAGCAAGCTTCATAATTACTTTGTACATTTTTGTAAATAGTATAACTAATCGAACAGGTCATGCGATACTGACCACATGCTCTTCATGGATACGATATTCGACTTACCCTAGCTACCTAGGTTAATTGGGTTCATGACTGATCAGGACGACACGGTCTGTCAAAATGGCAAAATTTGATCGGAGTGTTGATGTGTGCAAAATGCAACATATAAATTACATCAAATGTGGCATAAAACTAACCCTTTTTTAGTACTAATGTTGGAAAAAGTGTGTTTTTATCTTCCTTTTGTATTTTCAGGATTAAATGAGCTCAAATGAACAAAAGAAGCAAAAAGGCAGCTAAATCTAACATAAATACAAGAAAAGGAATAAACTTGGCATGCCTGACCCCTCGACAGCATCCTCCCAAGCTAATACAAAAGAACAGAAGGATGAACACGCCTCGTGCTCATTGAGCACGGGGGCGTGCCCAAGTGTCTGCAGAAAAGACAAAGCTGTAGAAGCTTCTATCACCCACCACGGGGGCGTGTCCAGCGAACACGGGGCCGTGGTCAACTCTAAGATTCGCAGAATCTAGGAAAATCTTGATAGTACAGATACGCTTCTGCACACGGGGTCGTGCCCAGTGGACACGGGGGCGTGGTCAACTAATGCAGACAAACTGCATTTAATGAAGAAAGAGAAGATGGGTGGATACGGGGCCATGCCCAATGGACACGGGGCCGTGTCCGGGCTTCTGTGCAGGCTATAAATAGGGGTGCTTGGCTCATTTGCAAACCATCCCTTGACAAACCACCTCTCTCACACTTCACCCACCCACCACCACCATCACAACCCACATCTACCACCATCATCCATCATAGAGTGTGTGTAGTAGTCTCGGGATCCAAGATTGATAGTAAGAGTTCTTGACAATCAAAGGCCATGTTTGCCTAAGTCTCTGACATCACTTGGTGAAGACAAACATTTAGTGTAATACTTTTTATTTTTAATCTTTTCGCACTTTTTATTTGGTTATGTATTAATGACTTTAATAACTAGTTTCTTATGTTGAAGGTGAAACTTCCTTATCATTTGTCCGTGGTGTCTTGGCGTTATTTTACAGTCTATATAAAATAAAAGATTTACACCATTCATATCTCCACGGTCTATATGGAGATATGTTGGCTATCTGGTCGAGGGTTAAGGGAATGGTTTGGTAAGCGTCTTGCCTTGTTCAGTGTATAGATCCTACAAGGACCTGGGTCAAGCTTAGTAGGATCTCCTTCAATACCCACTGGTATTGGATGGCGGGGGTCCGAATTTCTTGATCCCCTCATATGTAAACTACTATTAATATATTAACCCGGCTACTTAGGACTGTATCCCTGGTGACTCAGACTACTTAGCAGAGGGTAACGTCACCTTCAAAAGAGGGGCCTACCACATTATGCATTAATAACTTAACTAATTATCTTTCAATAATCCAACCCTTTAGGATTGTATCCTTGCTGACTCAAACTACTGGGTTAAGGGTAACGTCACCTTCAAAAGAGGGGCCTACTACAATAACTAAGATAATCTCTTAAAAAGTGCAAAAGTGCGGAAATAATCAAAGGTTACACTAAAGGCAAGTCGGATCCAAGTGATTCATCTTGTCTATCTGTTTTAGTTTTATTTTTATTTTCAGCATTTTTTAGTTAGTTTTATTTTCTTGTTTAAAAACCTTTTTCCTAAATTTTGATTTGATTAGACGTTGAGGATAAACCGGTACTAAAAGCTCTTGTGTCCTTGGACGACCTCGGTATCTTACCAACGCTATACTACGCTCACGATGGGTGCACTTGCCCATATGTGTTTTTAGTGTTAGTAAAATATCGTGTTAAAAGGGCTTAAAATATACATAAAAATATATCACACTCGACACGCATCAAGTGTCGCGCTCCGGTCAAATATAATACTTATAAGCCCAAATTACCCTTAACAATGTGTTAGTGGTAGTAAGGGGTCAGACCATGAAGAGTTTGTGGTTTATGTACTGATTTGGTTGATTTAAAAGGTTTTGTCACAATTATGAAGCTTGCTATGAATTTTTATCAATTGGTTTGTTTGAAAGTGTGTCGGAATGGATCGATAAATTTGTTTTGAACTATTTAACTACGAAAAGCTTAGACGATTGCATGAAAACATTAATTAACGATTTAAGACAATATATGAAAACAAGGTTCACACCCGGTTCGGTAATTGAAGTCCTAAGGTTGCTACACGTTTTAGATTCAACTCAATTGCAAATATGATGAACGGATTTAGTGTTGCGAGGCTTAGGTGCCAACAGCTATCAACATTACAAAGAACGGACAAAGATGCACTTCGTTACCAAGAACATGTAAATTCTAACCTAGACAAGGCATGATTGCACATAAACATTTCGTAAAGTCAAATTTAATCTTCACTCGAAAATTTACGAATACAATACAAATGCAAGACAATTATCATAAGTTTCAAAATCAAATCACAACTTGTCATAAATTGAATCTCAAATACAATGTTTAAACCCTAGGAACTTACAAAAACCTACACCGGGGTGAAACCTACAAGATTTAGCCGCTCATAGTCGAATGAACGTGAGCACCTAATGATTGGAGCTTGAACATCATCATCTTGAAGCTTTGAAGAGGTGAATATGGTGATTATGGTTTACAATGATTGATAGTGATAAGTGGATTGAAGGGTTGATGGTGGTTAGGGTTATGGAATGAAGATTGGTGATGAATTCAGATCAAGATGGATGTTGTGGATGGATTATGGATGATTGATGTTGGGTTCTAGGCTCCAAGAGATGATTCAAAACTCAAAGTTAAGTGTAACTCCCAAAAATGGACCCTCAAATACGTTTTTGTAACACCCCAAAACCCGAACGTTTATATTCGGTAAATGTTCTGATATGGTAAATCGTGAAATAAACAACTAGGCTATTTAACCTAGTTAGGAATGTGGTAAAAAGCAATTAAAGGATAATAGTTGTGCCAAAATTATTTAGTGGCAACTTGAGGGACTAAAGTGGGGCAAAATGAAAGTTGAATTTAATATATGAAAAACACACACAAACACACAAATCGTGTGTGTTCTAGAACGAACAGGAGCTCCATGAGCTCAAGAAACCCTAAGCATGAAGAATCATCAAATTGAAGGGTGAATCGAGGTCTAAATTCATGATTAAACATGGATTAATAATCACCTACACGAGGGGATCATAAGGTATGTCTTAAAAGTTAGATTGGTGATCTTTCACGAAGTGGGTTATGATGTAAATTACGAATTTGTATGAAATTGAGAACGGGTGTGTGTTGGAATCATCATATAGAACATGGATTATGCATGGTTTAGGTTAATTTGATGTTTAATGGTGAAACCCGTTTGTTATGGTGAAGATGATGACATGGGTAAATCATCTATGTCTAAATTCTTGCTTAATATTGATGTATTTTGATATGTATGGTAGATTCTTGTTAGAGGAATTGAAAGAAATGTGATACTAGTATGTTTGATGTTATGCATGAATGATCCATGTTGATTAGAAGGATAATTTGATGATTTATGTATGAGTTTAGAAGAATATGCCTGAATTGGTTGTACACTATGCTTAGGAGGTAGTAAACACGCCAAGTGTATGATGAAATGTATATAGTATTGTCCGTATATGCTATTATGATGTTACGGGTATATAATGATAAGTCAAAAGTTAAATTAAATGAACCGTTGACTTCTAAAAGTCAACTGTGTATAAGAAGGATGGTTAGACGTGTTGTCATAATTGTAAGATTAAAGTAAGTTATACGGTGCGTGTTAGACGTATGTGTGTTTAATGCGATGACATGATGGATTACACGAGTTGGAAATGATATGAATTTGGTTACATGTATTATGCTTGTTAGAAGTGACTATTGAAAGTCAAATGTGAATTATGCGATTGATATGATCGTTAACATGTACAATTGTGTATGCTAATAAGAATGTGATTTTGATGACGTGGAAGTATAGGAATCATGTCGAGATGGAATCAAGCACGGAAGGCTAACGGGTCAAGAAGTGGCGAGGAAACGGATATGAACACGGATGCATGAGGTAAGTGATTTCCGTAATCACTTCTTAGTTGTTTATGTAAAGTTATGTTCGACTTAATTAAGTATGATAATTGAGGTCAAATAGGAATGAGTTGTGTGAAATCGATGAATTTCGCTAAGTAAATCAAATGGGTCAAGATGAGGTTTTATTGCATACCGGAAAGGTTGCATAAGTAACGACTTCGGTATGATAACCGGGTAATGGATAAAATTGTACGTAAGCATGCTAACCAAGAAACGGTGACGCGGGTTAATGGGCAAGAGGTTCGGTAGTAAATTATGAGTAAATGAATAAACAATTTCATAGATGGAAAGTGTACTATTTAATGTTCAATTACGTAATAATGAATGAATTTAACGAATGCCGGGTATCGGGTGCGTAAACCCCAAGTACGACACTCCGGGTAATGTAAAAGTATTATGGTCATAAGGTTCATGTAAGTTTTGGGTTAAAAGGAATGAGTTATTTGATAAAAACATGAACGGGTCGAATAAATCGTAAATGAATAATATGCCGATAGTGCGAAAGTTAAGAATTTCCTTAATCCGGATATGGGATTTCAAGTTCACATGATAGAATGTCAAATTACGAGCATGTAGGAAGAAACGGGAGGTTAAACGGGTAAACGGTTCAAAATTTATCCGCGTTTTAGTGCGTTCGGACGACGAAACGGACATGCAGAAAAATGGAGAAAACAGGGGCTATCGCCGACGGCATGTTTGGTCGTCGCCGACGGCATGTTTGGTCGTCCCCGACTAAAGTGTTAAAAGGGCTTAAAATATACAAAAAAATATATCACACTCGACACGCATCAAGTGTCGCGCTCCGGTCAAATATAATACTTATAAGCCCAAATTACCCTTAACAGTGTGTTAGTGGTAGTAAGGGGTCAGACCATGAATAGTTTGTGGTTTATGTACTGATTTGGTTGATTTAAAAGGTTTTGTCACAATTATGAAGCTTGCTATGAATTTTTATCAATTGGTTTGTTTGAAAGTGTGTCGGAATGGATCGATAAATTTGTTTTGAACTATTTAACTACGAAAAGCTTAGACGATTGCATGAAAACATTAATTAACGATTTAAGACAATATATGAAAACAAGGTTCACACCCGGTTCGGTAATTGAAGTCCTAAGGTTGCTACACGTTTTAGATTCAACTCAATTGCAAATATGATGAACGGATTTAGTGTTGCGAGGCTTAGGTGCCAACAGCTATCAACATTACAAAGAACGGACAAAGATGCACTTCGTTACCAAGAACATGTAAATTCTAACCTAGACAAGGCATGATTGCACATAAACATTTCGTAAAGTCAAATTTAATCTTCACTCGAAAATTTACGAATACAATACAAATGCAAGACAATTATCATAAGTTTCAAAATCAAATCACAACTTGTCATAAATTGAATCTCAAATACAATGTTTAAACCCTAGGAACTTACAAAAACCTACACCGGGGTGAAACCTACAAGATTTAGCCGCTCATAGTCGAATGAACGTGATCACCTAATGATTGGAGCTTGAACATCATCATCTTGAAGCTTTGAATAGGTGAATATGGTGATTAGGGTTTACAATGATTGATAGTGATAAGTGGATTGAAGGGTTGATGGTGGTTAGGGTTATGGAATGAAGATTGGTGATGAATTCAGATCAAGATGGATGTTGTGGATGGATTATGGATGATTGATGTTGGGTTCTAGGCTCCAAGAGATGATTCAAAACTCAAAGTTAAGTGTAACTCCCAAAAATGGACCCTCAAATACGTTTTTGTAACCCCCCAAAACCCGAACGTTTATATTCGGTAAATGTTCTGATATGGTGCATCGTGAAATAAACAACTAGGCTATTTAACCTAGTTAGGAATGTGGTAAAAAGCAATTAAAGGATAATAGTTGTGCCAATATTATTTAGTGGCAACTTGAGGGACTAAAGTGGGGCAAAATGAAAGTTGAATTTAATATATGAAAAACACACACAAACACACAAATCGTGTGTGTTCTAGAACGAACAGGAGCTCCATGAGCTCAAGAAACCCTAAGCATGAAGAATCATCAAATTGAAGGGTGAATCGAGGTCTAAATTCATGAATAAACATGGATTAATAATCACCTACACGAGGGGATCATAAGGTATGTCTTAAAAGTTATATTGGTGATCTTTCACGAAGTGGGTTATGATGTAAATTACGAATTTGTATGAAATTGAGAACGGGTGTGTGTTAGAATCATCATATAGAACATGGATTATGCATGGTTTAGGTTAATTTGATGTTTAATGGTGAAACCCGTTTGTTATGGTGAAGATGATGACATGGGTAAATCATCTATGTCTAAATTCTTGCTTAATATTGATGTATTTTGATATGTATGGTAGATTCTTGTTAGAGGAATTGAAAGAAATGTGATACTAGTATGTTTGATGTTATGCATGAATGATCCATGTTGATTAGAAGGATAATTTGATGATTTATGTATGAGTTTAGAAGAATATGCATGAATTGGTTGTACACTATGCTTAGGAGGTAGTAAACACGCCAAGTGTATGATGAAATGTATATAGTATTGTCCGTATATGCTATTATGATGTTACGGGTATATAATGATAAGTCAAAAGTTAAATTAAATGAACCGTTGACTTCTAAATGTCAACTGTGTATAAGAAGGATGGTTAGACGTGTTGTCATAATTGTAAGATTAAAGTAAGTTATACGGTGCGTGTTAGACGTATGTGTGTTTAATGCGATGACATGATGGATTACACAAGCTGGAAATGATATGAATTTGGTTACATGTATTATGCTTGTTAGAAGTGACTAATGAATGTCAAATGTGAATTATGCGATTGATATGATCGTTAACATGTACAATTGTGTATGCTAATAAGAATGTGATTTTGATGACATGGAAGTATAGGAATCATGTCGAGACGGAATCAAGCACGGAAGGCTAACGGGTCAAGAAGTGGCGAGGAAATGGATATGAACACGGATGCATGAGGTAAGTGATTTCCGTAATCACTTCTTAGTTGTTTATGTAAAGTTATGTTCGACTTAATTAAGTATGATAATTGAGGTCAAATAGGAATGAGTTGTATGAAATCGATGAATTTCGCTAAGTAAATCAAATGGATCAAGATGAGGTTTTATTGCATACCGGAAAGGTTGCATAAGTAACGACTTCAGTATGATAACCGGGTAATGGATAAAATTGTACGTAAGCATGCTAACCAAGAAACGGTGACGCGGGTTAATGGGCAAGAGGTTCGGTAGTAAATTATGAGTAAATGAATAAACAATTTCATAGATGGAAATTGTACTATTTAATGTTCAATTACGTAATAATGAATGAATTTAACAAATTCCGGGTATCGGGTATGTAAACCCCAAGTACGACACTCCGGATAGTGTAAAAGTATTATGGTCATAAGGTTCATGTAAGTTTTGGGTTAAAAGGAATGAGTTATTTGATAAAAACATGAACGGGTCGAATAAATCGTAAATGAATAATAAGCCGATAGTGCGTAAGTTAATAATTTCCTTAATCCAGATATGGGATTTCAAGTTCACATGATAGAATGTCAAATTACGAGCATGTAGGAAGAAACGGGAGGTTAAACGGGTAAACGGTTCAAAATTTATGCGCGTTTTAGTGCGTTCGGACGACGAAACGGATCTGCAGAAAAATGGAGAAAACAGGGGCCGTCGCCAACGGCATGTTTGGTCGTCGCCGACGCCATTGCAAATGTTGTTTTTCTCCGACGCCCTAATACACTGTCTACGCGATGTTGATCGACGCGAGGAAGCGCACGGTCGTGCGCTTGGGCCTCATGGTCGTCCGATTCCGAGTAAATCATTGCACTGGCTTGTGCACTGCCAGTGCTCCCGACGTCGTAGGTTCCGCACGGTCGTGCGGTTGGGACGCACGACCATGCGTCAGCTGCAAGTTCATCCTAATGTGCATAATTCATCGGAATCAGTCCCGTAACCTATAAGGAGTCCCAAAATGTATTCTCAACTCATTGTAGAGTGTTTATGAGATGCGATGAGCGTGTACGCAAGCATAAAATGGAACGAAATAAGTATAGAGGCATATGTAAGTATAAGTATGGATTTACCTACATGATTAGTAAAAGGGAATCCATGGGCAAACGCGTCTAGGAATGTATGTATGTGAGTAGGTATGTATGTATGTAGTTATGTATGTATGTAGTTATGTATGTATATGAGTAGGTATGTATGTATGTAGTTATGTATGTATGTATGTAAGTACGTATGTGAAGACGTAATCATGTATGTATGTAAGTAGATGCGTATGTATGCAAGTAAAGGTATGTATGTATGTACGTAGTTATGTATGTATTGTATACGTGGTTTCAATACATTTAAGTATTGACGTTATTAACAGTGTGCCTCGAGAATGAAATGTAATGTAATGCAGGTACATTATTGAAGATTCGCCAAGGATTAGACACCCAGATGGAATGATTAAATCTAGAAAGATAACGGGATGGAAAGTATATGTGGATGGAACGTAACGAGACTACATGATTAAGAATCTTGTTTGTATATAATGTATGCTAATGTTGCGAATGTATGTGGTGGGTGCAGGTTGTACGAATCACAGATTATCATCACGAGGAGTAGCGACCAAAGACCGAGTCACAAGATAGATTGTACGGGAATGCTTGAGTATGTAATTTGATAAACATAAGTTACGCTTTTATTTTATTAAATGAGTACGAAGGATGCATATATTGTAAAAGAGTTATTTTAAATGAACTTTCAAGTAAGTCAAAACGTTTATAATGAAAGAAATTTTATGGTACGTATTTCCGGTGCGTCTTTTCAGTTAAAGCGTGTTAGGGTCTTACAAGTTGGTATCAGAGCCCTGGTTTGAGAGAATCAAGCACAAGAAGGTAAGTACTTGAACTCAAACCTGTGTGCTCTTGTGATAAGGAACCCGTACAATCCATGACTCGATCAAGATCTAAAGGTAAGCATAACTGCTTGGAAAGGATGATCCGCGAATGCGGTCTAGGACCCGCATCAAGGCAAGTGATAATACAAATTGACCCCGGGTACGTAAATTTAACGTGTGAGCGTATGAAGTGGTATAATTAAGCAAGTGAAAGAAAATTTTAAATGAAATATAATAAAGACATGGCAATGAAGTTTTGAAAATGTTACACGTGCCGAAACTTAATTCTTCGGACATAAGGAGGAGATTACACGAAAACACGAAACTAGTATGCGGATTGTGTACCTGGCCAGTACACAAGAAACGTATGACGTTTGTGAGACAGTGATAATTGTTACAGGTATTTCCGTTAGAATTAGGTAGTAGGTGGACGTGAGGGTAAAGATAAATGTACGACTATCAGGAATGAAAGTATGAATGATATGTTAGAATCCGCGGGACGGATTCGAAACATGAAAGGAATGAAAGTATGAATGATATGTTAGAATCCGCGAGACGGATTCGAAGCATGAAAGGAATGAAGTATGAATGACCTGTTTGAATCCGCGAGACGGATTCAAGAAATGGAAGGCATGAATGGAATGTTGAATTCGTAAAACGGATTCAAGGAAATGAAATGCAGAAATGATATGTCCGAATCCGCGAGACGGATTCAACACATGTAAAGAATGAAGGATGTGAATGATATGTTTGAGTCCGTGAGATGGATTCAAAGCATAGAAGGAAGAAAATGTGTGAATGGTATGTTTGAAGCCGCTAGGCGGATTCAAAACATAGAAATAATGAAAGGTATGGATGTTACGTTTGAATCCGCGGGACGAATTTAAGATATAAAAAGAATGGAATTAGTCCACATCAGAATATGACGATGGTTTGACCATGGTTGCGTCAAACGAGTCATATGAGTAAATGTAAGGTAACTAAATGAAAGAATGATGTAATAAAAGTCCTTGCAAGTAAGCATGAATGGAAGGAAGTACAAACATGTGCCTCAATAAATGTATGATAGTTAAGAAATGTTAGTTTGGCCTTGAAAAGTCAAACTGCGAAGGTTGATGAAATAAGTAACTGGAATGAAAGAATTGCGTGTGAGGAATGAAATGCGTGACACGTTATGGCGTGTATGTAAGAAATTGTATAAGAATTATAGGTGAGTAATCACCTAATAAAATGAATGTTTGAATGAAATGTGCTAATTGCTAAATTTGTTGATGATAATGTTAGAACCCTTGATGTGATGAAACCAATCGAATTGGTGGAAGGATGCGTACGAGCGAAGGCACGTTACATGGGTAAATGGAATCTAGGCTAGTACTTGTGAAGAGTGCGGATCGATCTGGGTTACGGATCATCGATTCCTGATATGAGATGAGGTTAGTAAAAGGTCTAACTTATGTTGGATAAGAACGAATTGGTAGATTGAAAATGACCTATGAAGGGAATGTTTGATTTCTAATAGTTAACATAAGAAGGAAAACTATGTTATTAAGAAGGAAATCTTAGTGGTTTTAAGTGAAGGTTTTGAGTATTGGTTTAACTCTCGTATAATGAATTTGCATGACACGTATACTTATGCAAATTAATTAATGCATGAAATGAGAGTAATAGTGATGTAGAATGAATGATGTGAGTTGAAGGTAAAGTAAGGATATGTATGGTACAAACAACTATGGAAAATGTAGAATGATGTTAACCTGGGAGCTAAGTAAATATGTATGATCATGAAATAGTAACTTCGTTACAATAACAAAACAATAATTAAATGTCATGTAATATATGTATAGAATGTAATCTTAAAGGATGAGACAAAGGTATTAGATATGTTATGAATGGATCATATGAAAGTAAGCATTACTATAAGTTTGGATGAATATGTATATTGACCTGTTATTAACGGGTTTAGGAAATAAGAATGTTAGGTGAAAGTATGCCATGGAAAGTATACACTTGCTAAGAAGTTAATTGTATGAACAAATATAAATTGAGATAAGATAAATTACTTATAATTATGATGTGACTATGAAGTCAAACATATATGTGTATGTGTAAATAGAAGAGAGAAAGGTTTCGGGGACGAAATCTTTTTTAAGGGGGGTAGACTTGTAACACCCCAAAACCTGAACGTTTATATTCGGTAAATATTCTGATATGGTACATCGTGAAATAAACAACTAGGCTATTTAACCTAGTTAGGAATGTGGTAAAAAGCAATTAAAGGATAATAGTTGTGCCAATATTATTTAGTGGCAACTTGAGGGACTAAAGTGGGGCAAAATGAAAGTTGAATTTAATATATGAAAAACACACACAAACACACAAATCGTGTGTGTTCTAGAATGAACAGGAGCTTCATGAGCTCAAGAAACCCTAAGCATGAAGAATCATCAAATTGAAGGGTGAATCGAGGTCTAAATTCATGAATAAACACGGATTAATAATCACCTACACGAGGGGATCATAAGGTATGTCTTAAAAGTTAGATTGGTGATCTTTCACGAAGTGGCTTATGATGTAAATTGCGAATTTGTATGAAATTGAGAACGGGTGTGTGTTAGAATCATCATATAGAACATGGATTATGCATGGTTTAGGTTAATTTGATGTTTAATGGTGAAACCCGTTTGTTATGGTGAAGATGATGACATGGGTAAATCATCTATGTCTAAATTCTTGCTTAATATTGATGTATTTTGATATGTATGGTAGATTCTTGTTAGAGGAATTGAAAGAAATGTGATACTAGTATGTTTGATGTTATGCATGAATGATCCATGTTGATTAGAAGGATAATTTGATGATTTATGTATGAGTTTAGAAGAATATGCATGAATTGGTTGTACACTATGCTTAGGAGGTAGTAAACACGTGTAGGTCCCTATCCCGTATGGATCGTAACGAGATTGATAATCAACCAAGGGTGCGGAATCCCCTTGATCAATCAAACAAACAGAAACAAGAATAAAGATGACGAACACGAAACGGTTTACCAACTGATCTTCTATGATTATCCAACGAAAACGTTTATAATCACTAAAGATCTCCACGAACTCACAGCCAATGTTCTGTGTATTCGAACTCTCTCTCAATTGCCTAAAAATCTAACCCTAAAACTCTAGCTTAAGGTTGTTTATATACACACAACCATACAATTCGAACTGGGCCAAGCCCATACGAATTCTAGATACAATTCGGGCTAAACTAGATGGACTTTAACTTGAACTTGAACGATTTGGGCTTTAACAAACTCGAATTCCATTCAGTCTTCATAAGTCTTCGCGGCCCAAACACGTGTTCAATATCCAAAGACCAATCCAATGCTGTTGTCACATAAAATGCACCAACAAACTCCCCCTTGACAATAGCTTGCAAAGGAAACTTTAGTCTTCAGAATCTGACAGTCTTTGGTCTTTGGATAGCGTCAGCTTCAATATGAACTCTGTCAGCAACAGACTCCCCCTAAGCTGATGTATCCAATCCCCAAATCTTCCAAGTTTTGATTTAGCATTCCAAGTAAGTCTTCACAGCATCCACTCTGCATTGTAGAAGGAGGATTCTACCAAGCAGCAACAAACTCCTCATCTCTTCAAAGCAACTTCTCATCAACAAACTGTTTTAATATGTATACTATAAAACAAACATCTCGAGAAACCATAAGAATTTTTCAACATAGTTAGAGAATTATTATTATTCAAGAGATAGTTAAACTGTATCAGATTAAGCATTTTCAAATTAAGCACCAACACGCAACAATTTTTAATCAAACCCTTATAACCTGCATGATTTAAAATTTTGAACCCACTTTCTAACACCGTCTCCCCCTATCGGTAACAACTCCTCCAAGAATAACAGTTTTCCGTACATTAAGAATTTTAACAGAAAAAGACACTATTTTTGTATTTTTGTATTTTCTGAAAGCAAATAAATATGAAAAGCAATAAACACTCTATTTATGTGAGAATCACCGGTAAGAAGATCATATCAGCACAATCAAACTGTTTTCACACTATTAGATAATTCTTTATGTAATTTTTCGTGAAAAGCAGTCCAAGACGATTACCAGTATGTTTGTCCACCTAAACAAAATGCATGAACATTTCAAGTTCCATTACCGTATGATACGTTAAGGTAATTTTATTACTGATATACTAGTGTGTCCCACTTCAGGATATACCCCCGCGATCAAGGTATGCACAAAGATTCATCATAGTAGGTGAGTATACTGAATTCATCCGTTTTGTTTTTCAACGTTTAGATAATTGGTGAACAGGTCAGTACTTCCGTACAGCAAAGAGACCAAAATATCTAACGAGGGCTAAGACAAATACCATTTTTTGGTACGATTTATGCATTTTGCACTTTTTGAATGACTCTCTATGAGAGCTTCTTCACTTTCAGGGTTTTGGCATTTTTAGCTCTTTTAAGATATCCTGGTTGTGCCTAGGTCAGCATGTATCTGGATGCAGCAGAAGGACAACTCTGATATCCCCAGATGAAATAACAGTATAAAGACCCAAAACTTCAGATTTTGGCAATCTATCAATGCAAGATTTAAGGTCATTAAACCATACACCACTGATGTGTTCCCCACTCATACTCAGTGCATTTAGCTTTATATCACATTGGTAAGTTGATTATTTCATGCTTTTTGCCTACTGGTACATCGTATGATGAAGCTGCTATCACACTTAAGCAATTTAATTCAGTTTGAGTGTGACAGTCTAATTTGCTGATGTACTATCATTTCTTCTTTTTCACACAGTGATAACTCATTTTTTATTTTCTATTTTTTATGTTTTTTTATTTTTCAGTGTTTTTGTATTTTTGATTTTTAAGAAAGCAGTAAACTATTTACAAAATTCTTATGAAAAACCAGTTATTCAGGAGTCCTCATCCCGTTGAGTTCGACTAAGTGTTCAAAGCGAGCCCTGTCAAATGCTTTAGTATAAAGATCTGCCAGGTTATCTAGTGTGTCGACTCGGCACTTTGAACTTCAATTTAAATCAATTAATATATATATATATATATATATATATATATATATATATATATATATATATATATATATATATATATATATATCAACAATCTCACATCCCCCGTCATGTGCCTAGAGCAGCCACTATCAACATACCATAAGTTGATAATCCTCCTTAGCAGCTCCTGCACACACCAACTAAGAAATTAGTTAGATTGGGGGACCCAAGCCTTAATGGTCTTGGGTCGTCCAAATTCACCAATCACTGGAACATCCATCCAATAACCATTACTCCTAACTGGAGTCTTGGATCTCAGACCTGTTGATGGAATTTGATCATGATTTCCACTAGGTCTTTAGTCCTGAGGGTTCCTATATGTGTTTGGACTATTTGACCTTTGAAACCTTGAGTTTTGATTTCTAGAAGCTTGATTGTTATAATTTCTAAAGTCATTGTTATAAAAAGTTCGATTACCATTATTTTGGTATCGATTTTGATATTGACCTTGACTTCTGAAATTATTAGAATTATGATTGTTCATTCTTGGTGAACTACTTCTAGGTCTCTCATATCTGTCTGGTGGAGATTTAGGCTGAAATCTTGGTTGATCTCTTTGAAAACGAGGAACTTGTTGAGTTCCTTTTTCAGCCTTATCTACACCAACAACAACATTTTCTGGTTGCTTAGGAGTAGATTTCTTTGGAGAATTTGAGCCTTTCTCCTCACTATCACCTTTCTTCTCTGGTGATTTCCCTATCTGTTTTTCACTAATTTGTGCTTCACTCTTTTTGTTAGGACAACAGCTAGCTACATGTCCTTTGATGTGACACCTGAAGCACGATCTCCTTTTCAAAGACTTCTTAGCTGGAGTCTTTGAGGTAGATCCCTCATCAGATAATGATGATGCCTTGGAAGAATTTTGTTCAGTTTGCTTGGATTCAGATATTTCTTTGTCTTTATTTTTAGCAAACTCTACATTTGATTCATTTTCAATAACAGTTGTTTCGCTTTTCATATCACTACCTTGAACAAAATTAATCTTTTTAATAAAAATTTGATTTTTGCTCTTAGGAGGTGAATTTTTCTTTTTCAAAGGTTCCCTGTTATTGTTCTTCTTAGCATCATCACTCTCAGACCCCTCACTTTGACTTGATGTGGATGCGAAACTACTTGGTACAATTGACATAAAGTCTGTTAGCTCATCTTCATCAGGCAGGAAAGAATAGTCATGACTAAGAGGAGGTGGGACTTCATTAAAGCCCTGGAAGCCCACACTGGTCTTGTCATTACTCTTCTTTAACCCACCCATCATGTGTTTCATTACAAAAGACGAATCCCTGAATTGACTTAATTTCTTTTCAAGTTCAACAATTTTGATTTGTGCATCTGACAACTCTTTGCATTTTTCAAAAATCTCTTTTGATTTCTCAGCCATCATGTCATGAGCTAAATCTATTACTTGAAGTTTTTCATTTAACTTGCATGTTAAAGCTTCAATTTCACTTTCGTATCCTTTTATCTTCTTCAAGTATACAGATTCGTTTCTTTTAGCAAAAAAGTTTGACTCTTTTATGTTCGACATCTCGCTTACCAGACTTTGGTTTTGTGTTGACAACCTGTCAACCTCACCCTGTAATTCACGACATCTCAAACACACAGAACTAGATTGTACCTCTTTCTCATGAACTTCTGTAGTTTGATCAGCAATAACCTGTTCAGCTTCACTCTCTTTCTCTACTTCAGCATCCACTTTTGCTTCAGCATTCTCCACTTGAGCTTCAGCATCACTCACAGTAGTTTCAGCCTCATCAACTTGCACTATCTCTGCCATGAATGCCTGAGTGGCACTCTCATTATCTTCCAGATGAACACTACAATCATTTGAACCTTCACGTGCTATAGAGATCGCAGCTTTATTCCTTTTGACATCTTCATTTCCTTGATACCTCTTTTCTAATGCATCCCACATATCATTTGAATTTGTGTACTTTTTGAAGGTATGCCTGATGCTATCAGGTAAGGACATCTTTATTGCTGCTAAAGCTTTTTTTTTTCAGCCTCATACATCTTTTTATCATTCTCTTGCATGTTCACATAGTCTGTTCTACGTGGTCTGCCCTCAAAATCGTGTGTTGGGTTTGTGTACCCATCTTCAATACATATCCACATGCGTGTGTCCTGATATTCAATGAAGGATTGAAAACGATCCTTCCATGTCAAATAATTTTCCACCTTCATCATCTTAGGTGGTTTGTTGGTAGTGCCAACCTCATGCTCCATTCTCAAAAGCTCATTCAAACTAGACATTTTCGACATTTTAACATTGCAGACTGGTAAAACCGTACAAAATTTTCACTGACTCAACCCCTTTGCAACACACACGAACCAGCTTCCGAACCGCACCTCAAAACCTGTCAAACTTTTTCAACAACCAAACAAATCTTTTTATTTTTATTTTTTTTTTACTTAGTAAAACTTATTATTATTATTTAAAATATGATAATGATTTTCTAATGATTATTTATGTTATAAATATTATATTAATAGAATATCAAACGTCAATTTCAAATTAAGTTGTCTGGTTTGTCGTCTTCATTCAAAACAGCCCACAATGACCGGTGATAATGGAGATGATGACAGAAACGGATGATGAAGGAGGAGATGCTGAGTCTGCTGAACGATTGATGAACGCTGAACGAGTTGATGATGATGTACGGTGTCGGGGGTGAGTGATCGGAGGTATGGTGGAGTCGGAACTGTGGATGCGGTTGCGAGTCGGAACCGTGGTTGCGACTAGAGACTGCTCGGGAAGAAGATGACTCGAGACCAGAATGGTTGCGACTCGAGAAGAATGACTCGAAACCGTGAAGTCGAGACCGCGGAAATGATGAGTTCAGTTTGGTGATGTGAGTCGAGACCTAGGAAGAAGATGATGACTCGAGACTCTTTTGTGATATTGATTACTCGAGACCTTGAGAATGTAGATTACTCGAGACCTTTGAGCTGATTGCGACTCGAGAAGAATGACTCGAGACCTTCCTTGAAGTGAGTCGAGACCGTGGATGCTGAATGAAACTTTGGTGATAAGTCGACACCACGATGAAGTTGTGAAGATGATGCCAGGAGCACGAGTCGAGACCTTGATAAAAGATGATGACTCGAGACAAGGAAAAAAAAAGAGTCGAGACTGGTGATGAATGCAATGAATAGGCCTTAACTATCTGCACACCCAGTTTGCCTATCTGCACACTTAGGGTTTACCTACGCAGCGTATTGGTCAATACGCAGCGTATAGGTTTAACCCTATATGTTGCGTATTGACCTATACTCAGCGTATATAAACCATGGATCTCAGTGCCTAATAACCAATCATTGCACAAAAAACAAGGTTTATATACGCTGCGTATAGCTCTCTACGCAGCGTATATAAACCATTAGACTTTTTTGGGTCATTTTGGTAGGTTTGAGGGATCATTTTTTCACAAAGTTTATATACGCTGCGTATTGACCTATACTCAGCGTATATAAAGGTCTGAAAATGTCATTTATGCCCTTGTATTGAGGCTATACGAAGCCAAATACAAGGGTAGTTGTGTCATTTTTGTCTTATATGCAGCGTAGTGATCTCTAAGGAGCGTATATAAAGCTCTATTTTTTTTTGTGTATTCCTTTGTTTATTTATAAAAAAAAGGAAAATAACACCCGATATGATACTATACGATACGATATAACACCCGTATTGACCTCGTATAAGACTGTAAGTGTGATATCGTATCGTATAGCATAGTATATGTCCCGTATTGACCTCGTATAAGCCTATAAGTGTGATATCGTATCATATAGCGTAGTATATGTCCCGTATAGGCCTATAAGTGTGATATCGTATCGTATAGGTGTAGTATAGGTCACGTATTGACCTCATATAAGCCTATAAGTGTGATATCGTATCGTATAGCATAGTATATGTCCCGTATTTATCTCGTATAAGCCTATAAGTGTGATATCGTATCGTATAGCGTAGTATATGTCCCGTATAGGCCTATAAGTGTGATATCGTATCGTATAGTTGTAGTATAGGACACGTATTGACCCCGTATAAGCCTATAAGTGTGATATTGTATCGTATAGCATAGTATATGTCCCATATTGACCTCGTATAAGTCATTTTTGTCTCATACGCTGCGTAGGGATCTATACGAGGTCATTACGTGACCTATACTACACCTATACGATACGATATCACACTTATAGGCTTATACGAGGTCAATACGGGACCTAAACCACACCTATACGAAACGATATCACACTTATAGCCTTATACGGGACATATACTACGCTATACGATACAATATCACATTTATAGGCTTATACGAGGTCAATACGGGAACTAAATCACACCTATACGATACAATATCACACTTATAGGCTTATACGAGGTAAATACGAGACCTAAATCACATCTTTAGGCCTATACGAGTGTTATATCGTATCGTATCGTATAGTATCGTATCGGGTGTTAATTTCCTTTTTTTATAAATAAACAAAGGAATACACAAAAAAAATAAAAAATGGAGCTTTATATACGCTGCGTATAGATCCCTACGCAGCGTATGAGACAAAAATGACACAACTACCCTTGTATTTGGCTTCGTATAGCCTCAACACAAGGTTATAAAGGACATTTTCTGACCTTTATATACGATGCGTATAGGTCTATACTCAGCGTATATAAAGGGTGGTAAAATTATTTTTAACCCCAAACATGTGGTAAAATTATCTTTTTAACCCTTATAGTGTATATACGCTGCGTATTGACCAATACTCAGCGTATATAAAGGTCTGAAAATGTCATTTATGCCCTTGTATTGAGGCTATACGAAGCCAAATACAAGGGTAGTTGTGTCATTTTTGTCTTATATGCAGCGTAGTGATCTCTAAGGAGCGTATATAAAGCTCCATTTTTGTATTTTTTTTGTGTATTCCTTTGTTTATTTATAAAAAAAGAAGGAAAATAACACCTAATACGATACTATACGATATGATATAACACCCGTATTGACCTCGTATAAGACTGTAAGTGTGATATCGTATCGTATAGCATAGTATATGTCCCGTATTGACCTCGTATAAGCCTATAAGTGTGATATCGTATCGTATAGCGTAGTATATGTCCCGTATAGGCCTATAAGTGTGATATCGTATCGTATAGGTGTAGTATAGGTCACGTATTGACCTCGTATAAGCCTATAAGTGTGATATCGTATCGTATAGCGTCGTATATGTCCCGTATTGACCTTGTATAAGCCTATAAGTGTGATATCGTATCGTATAGCGTCGTATAGGTCACGTATTGACCTCGTATAAGCCTATAAGTGTGATATCGTATCGTATAGGTGTAGTATAGGTCACGTATTGACCTCGTATAAGCCTATAAGTGTGATATCGTATCGTATAACGTAGTATAGGTCACGTATTGATCTCGTATAAGCCTATAAGTGTGATATCGTATCGTATAGCATCGTATAGGTCACGTATTGACCTCGTATAAGCCTATAAGTGTGATATCGTATCGTATAGCGTAGTATATTTCCCGTAAATGCCTATAAGTGTGATATCGTATCGTATAGGTGTAGTATAGGTC
The DNA here is from genome assembly GCA_030545235.1 of Helianthus tuberosus. Classification (NCBI taxonomy): domain Eukaryota; kingdom Viridiplantae; phylum Streptophyta; class Magnoliopsida; order Asterales; family Asteraceae; genus Helianthus; species Helianthus tuberosus. The sequence continues at coordinate 5,773,882 of CM060358.1, forward strand.
ACGTATTGACCTCGTATAAGCCTATAAGTGTGATATCGTATCGTATAGCATAGTATATGTCCCGTATTGACCTCGTATAAGCCTATAAGTGTGATATCGTATCGTATAGCGTAGTATAGGTCAGGTATTGACCTCGTATAAGCCTATAAGTGTGATATCGTTTCATATAACGTAGTATAGGTCACGTATTGACCTCGTATAAGCCTATAAGTGTGATATTGTATCGTATAGGTGTGGTTTGGGTCACGTATTGACCTCGTATAAGCCTATAAGTGTGATATCGTATCGTATAGGTGTGGTTTAGGTCACGTATTAACCTCGTATAAGCCTATAAGTGTGATATTGTATCGTATAGGTGTGGTTTAGGTCCCGTCTAATCCTATATGCATATACAAGACCTATAGGAAACCTATACGAGACAAATACTACACTATACGATACGATACTATACTATACAATAACACCCGTATAGGCCTCTATACGAGACTTATATACTATACACTATACGATACGATATGATGCAATACGATACGATACGATACGATACGATACGATGCAATACGATAAGATAATTTAATTTAAACGATAACAATATAATATATTTGTATTATTTACGAATAATATTGTTTTTTTATAAATAATTTTCTTTTTTATAAATAAACAAAGGAATACGATAATTTAATTTAAACGATAACAAAACAATATATTTGTATTATTTACCAATAATATTGTTTTTTTATAAATAATTTTCTTTTTTAATTTTTATAATTCATAATATTTATATTATCTTTTATTTTTATAATTTATATTTGTATTATTTTCCAATAATGTTGTTTTTTTTTATAAATAATTTTCTTTTTTTATAAATAAACAAAGGAATACACTATAAAAAAATACAAAAAATGGAGCTTTATATACGCCCCTTAGAGGTCCCTACGCAGCGTATGAGACAAAAATGACACAACTACCCTTGTATTTGGCTTCGTATAGCCTCAACACAAGGGTATAAAAGACATTTTCAGACCTTTATATACGCTGCTTAGAGGTCAATACGCAGCGTATTTAAACTTTGTGAAAAAATGATCCCTCAAACCTACCAAAATAACCAAAAAAAATCTAATGGTTTATATAAGCTGCGTATAGACCAATACGCAGCGCATATGACCCTTGTTTTCTGTGCAATGATTGGTTATCAGGCACTGAGATCTATGGTTTATCTACGCAGCGTATTGGTCAATACGCAGCGTAGAGGGTTAATCCTATACGCTGCGTATTGACCAATACGCTGCGTAGATAAACCCTAATTTTGTTAGGGTTTGGTGTGCCAATAGGCACTTTAGTGTGCCAATAGGCACACCCTATTACTTGAAGTTTTTCATTTAACTTGCACGTTAAAGCTTCAATTTCACTTTCGTATCCTTTTATCTTCTTCAAGTATACAGATTCGTTTCTTTTAGCAAAAAAGTTTGACTCTTTTATGTTCGACATCTCGCTTACCAGACTTTGGTTTTGTGTTGACAACCTGTCAACCTCACCCTGTAATTCACGACATCTCAAACACACAGAACTAGATTGTACCTCTTTCTCATGAACTTCTGTAGCTTGATCAGCAATAACCTGTTCAGCTTCACTCTCTTTCTCTACTTCAGCATCCACTTTTGCTTCAGCATTCTCCACTTGAGCTTCAGCATCACTCACAGTAGTTTCAGCCTCATCAACTTGCACTATCTCTGCCATGAATGCCTGAGTGGCACTCTCATTATCTTCCAGATGAACACTACAATCATTTGAACCTTCACGTGCTGTAGAGATCGCAGCTTTATTCCTTTTGACATCTTCATTTCCTTGATACCTCTTTTCTAATGCATCCCACATATCATTTGAATTTGTATACTTTTTGAAGGTATGCCTGATGCTATCAGGTAAGGACATCTTTATTGCTGCTAAAGCTTTTTTTTTTCAGCCTCATACATCTTTTTATCATTCTCTTGCATGTTCACATAGTCTGTTCTACGTGGTCTGCCCTCAAAATCGTGTGTTGGGTTTGTGTACCCATCTTCAATACATATCCACATGCGTGTGTCCTGATATTCAATGAAGGATTGGAAACGATCCTTCCATGTCAAATAATTTTCCACCTTCATCATCTTAGGTGGTTTGTTGGTAGTGCCAACCTCATGCTCCATTCTCAAAAGCTCATTCAAACTAGACATTTTCGACATTTTAACGTTGCAGACTGGTAAAACCGTACAAAATTTTCACTGACTCAACCCCTTTGCAACACACACGAACCAGCTTCCAAACCGCACCTCAAAACCTGTCAAACTTTTTCAACAACCAAACAAATCTTTTTTTTTTTTAATTTTTTTTTTTTACTTAGTAAAACTTATTATTATTATTTAAAATATGATAATGATTTTCTAATGATTATTTATGTTATAAATATTATATTAATAGAATATCAAACGTCAATTTCAAATTAAGTTGTCTGGTTTGTCTTCATTCAAAACAGCCCACAATGACCGGTGATAATGGAGATGATGACAGAAACGGATGATGAAGGAGGAGATGCTGAGTCTGCTGAACGATTGATGAACGCTGAACGAGTTGATGATGATGTACGGTGTCGGAGGTGAGTGATCGGAGGTATGGTGGAGTCGGAACTGTGGATGCGGTTGCGAGTCGGAACCGTGGTTGCGACTAGAGACTGCTCGGGAAGAAGATGACTCGAGACCAGAACGGTTGCGACTCGAGAAGAATGACTCGAAACCGTGAAGTCGAGACCGTGGAAATGATGAGTTCAGTTTGGTGATGTGAGTCGAGACCTAGGAAGAAGATGATGACTCGAGACTCTTTTGTGATATTGATGACTCGAGACCTTGAGAATGTAGATGACTCGAGACCTTTGAGCTGATTGCGACTCGAGAAGAATGACTCGAGAGCTTCCTTGAAGTGAGTCGAGACCGTGGATGCTGAATGAAACTTTGGTGATAAGTCGACACCACGATGAAGTTGTGAAGATGATGCCAGGAGCACGAGTCGAGACCTTGATAAAAGATGATGACTCGAGACAAGAAAAATAAAAAGAGTCGAGACTGGTGATGAATGCAATGAATATTATGTTGCAGCTTTGTAATGATTACGACTCAGAATAATCTCGAAAAAGGTGGACTCTTGTTTTGGAAAGATGACAACTTTTGACTCTTAGCAATGGGATTTTTAAATTCTGAATTAAACAAATTTTCAAAACAACCAAAATCACGGAGAAATTGGAAATTTTCTAAAATAAAGATTTTTTCAAATCTTTTGAAGATTGGACAAAATCCCTTTAACACAATTTTGAATGGAACGAATAGCAAAATATTATGAATTTTCAATAAAAACCAATGAAGATTACGAAGAACTGATGATTAACACCCAAAGAACAGTAACTCGAAAACACACCAGATTTTCAACAGAATTTCAATAATCAGCAACAAAAAAAACGTAATCAGCAAAAAAAATTCTTGGGTCTGTATATCAATCTCGAACCGACAACTAAGAGCAAAAGCTCTGATACCAATAGTAGGTCTCTATCCCGTATGGATCGTAACGAGATTGATAATCAACCAAGGGTGCGGAATCCCCTTGATCAATCAAACAAACAGAAACAAGAATAAAGATGACGAACACGAAACGGTTTACCAACTGATCTTCTATGATTATCCAACGAAAACGTTTATAATCACTAAAGATCTCCACGAACTCACAGCCAATGTTCTGTGTATTCGAACTCTCTCTCAATTGCCTAAAAGTCTAACTCTAAAACTCTAGCTTAAGGTTGTTTATAACACACAACCATACAATTCGAACTGGGCCAAGCCCATACGAATTCTAGATACAATTCGGGCTAAACTAGATGGACTTTAACTTGAACTTGAACGATTTGGGCTTTAACAAACTCGAATTCCATTCAGTCTTCATAAGTCTTCGCGGCCCAAACACGTGTTCAATATCCAAAGACCAATCCAACGCTGTTGTCACATAAAATGCACCAACAACACGCCATGTGTATGATGAAATGTATATAGTATTGTCCGTATATGCTATTATGATGTTACGGGTATATAATGATAAGTCGAAAGTTAAATTAAATGAATCGTTGACTTCTAAAAGTCAACTGTGTATAAGAAGAATGGTTAGACGTGTTGTCATAACTGTAAGATTAAAGTAAGTTATACGGTGCGTGTTAGACGTATGTGTGTTTAATGCGATGACATGATGGATTACACGAGTTGGAAATGATATGAATTTGGTTACATGTATTATGCTTGTTAGAAGTGACTAATGAAAGTCAAATGTGAATTATGCGATTGATATGATCGTTAACATGTACAATTGTGTATGCTAATAAGAATGTGATTTCGATGACATGGAAGTATAGGAATCATGTCGAGACGGAATCAAGCACAGAAGGCTAACGGGTCAAGAAGTGGCGAGGAAACGGATATGAACACGGATGCATGAATTAAGTGATTTCAGTAATCACTTCTTAGTTGTTTATGTAAAGTTATGTGCGACTTAATTAAGTATGATAATTGAGGTCAAATAGGAATGAGTTGTATGAAATCGATGAATTTCACTAAGTAAATCAAATGGGTCAAGATGAGGTTTTATTGCATACCAGAAAGGTTGCATAAGTAACGACTTCGGTATGATAATCGGGTAATGGATAAAATTGTACGTAAGCATGCTAACCGAGAAACGGTGACGCGGGTTAATGGGCAAGAGGTTCGGTAGTAAATTATGAGTAAATGAATAAACAATTTCATAGATGGAAATTGTACTATTTAATGTTCAATTACGAAATAAGGAATGAATTTAACGAATACCGGGTATCGGGTGCGTAAACCCCAAGTACGACACTCCGGATAGTGTAAAAGTATTATGGTCATAAGGTTCATGTAAGTTATTGGTTAAAAGGAATGAGTTATTTGATAAAAACATGAACGGGTCGAATAAATCGTAAATGAATAATAAGCCGATAGTGCGTAAGTTAAGAATTTCCTTAATCCAGATATGAGATTTCAAGTTCACATGATAGAATGTCAAATTACGAGCATGTAGGAAGAAACGGGAGGTTAAACGGGTAAACGGTTCAAAAGTTATGCGTGTTTTAGTGCGTTCGGGCGACGAAACGGATCTGCAGAAAAATGGAGAAAACAGGGGCCGTCGCCGACGGCATGTTTGGCCGTCGCCGACGCCATGTGCAAATGTTGTTTTTCTCTGACTCCCTAATACACTGTCTACGCGATGTTGACCGACGCGAGGAAGCGCACGGTCGTGCGCTTGGGCCGCATGGTCGTGCGATTCCGAGTAAATCATTGCACTGGCTTGTGCACTGCCAGTGCTCCCGACGTCGTAGGTTCCGCACGGTCATGCGGTTGGGACGCACGGTCATGCGTCAGCTGCAAGTTCATCCGAATGTGCAGAATTCATCCGAATCAGTCCCGTAACCTATAAGGAGTCCCAAAATGTATTCTAAACTCATTGTAGAGTGTTTATGAGATGCGATGAGCGTGTACGCAAGCATAAAATGGAACGAAATAAGTATAGAGGCATATGTAAGTATAAGTATGGATTTACCTACATGATTAGTAAAAGGGAATCCATGGGCAAACGCGTCTAGGAATGTATGTATGTGAGTAGGTATGTATGTATGTAGTTGTGTATGTATGTGAGTAGGTATGTATGTATGTAGTTATGTATGTATGTAGTTATGTATGTATGTATGTAAGTACGTATGTGAAGACGTAATCATGTATGTATGTAAGTAGATGCGTATGTATGCAAATAAAGGTATGTATGTATGTACGTAGTTATGTATGTATTGTATATGTGGTTTCAATACATTTAAGTATTGACGTTATTAACAGTGTGCCTCGAGAATGAAATGTAATGCAGGTACATTATTGAAGATTCGCCAAGGATTAGACACCCTGATGGAATGATTAAATCTAGAAAGATAACGGGATGGAAAGTATATGTGGATGGAACGTAACGAGACTACATGATTAAGAATCTTGTTTGTATATAATGTATGCTAATGTTGCGAATGTATGTGGTGGGTGCAGGTTGTACGAATCACAGATTATCATCACGAGGAGTAGCGATCAAAGACCGAGTCACAAGATAGATTGTACGGGAATGCTTGAGTATGTAATTTGATAAACATAAGTTACGCTTTTATTTTATTAAATGAGTACGAAGGATGCATATATTGTAAAAGAGTTATTTTAAAATGAACTTTCAAGTAAGTCAAAACGTTTATAATAAAAGAAATTTTATGGTACGTATTTTCACTGCTTCTTTTCAGTTAAAGCGTGTTAGGGTCTTACAGTTTTTAATCGTCAAACAATGAAACGGAACAAGAAAACACGTCGGCACGCAGAAGGGGGCGTCACCGACGCGGCTCCGTTGTTCCATTTTTCTGCCGACACAAAAACTCACTGTCTACGCCGTTTTTCAGCTACGGGGCATAGAAAACTGCGTCGACGACGGCCCTAGGGCGCCGCCGACGCCCCCTGTAGGGTGCGTTTTCCTGTTTTCTTTTATTTTGCGTTTCCGGATGATCCTGTTCGCTCCTGGTGCTCCGAATAGCTTCCAAATAGCTTCTTAAACTCCGTTAGACCTGTAAAACATAATTCCAATCAAAAGTAGGCTATTCGAAACTAAAAGTTGTGTAACAAAAAAACTTAAACACATTAGAACACCGGTATTCGACTGCGCATCAATGGTGTCCTCCTCCTTTACAGGTCGCATGTAATAACTACATGGACCAGCCAATGTTTATGCGGAGCCAAATTTCTCCTGTATTGAAGTAGTGAATCGATGTTAAAGAAAAAGACATGATTTTTTGGGTTATAGTAACATCTTTTTCTTTGGTATGTCTAGTATAAACGCTTGACACTTGATTCTTTGTTGATTCCTAATTCAGTTAATTCAATTTCTTTGCCATGCTTGTTATTATATCGAGTTAGTTATGATCTTTTTGCGATGCTTATGATTGAAAACGTGTTCTTTCTAACTTTGAAATCAACTCGACTACATGTGTAAATAAATATGTAATTATAGGACGTAACAAAGTATGATGTAAGCAATCAAAGAAGACACGTTCCTCTGGCTGAAGAACAGATCAAGTTACAACGGTTTGAATTTGAAGAGGTGGCGAGAGTTTAATGTTCGGTATGTTATTTTGTAATCTCTTTTCTTTTCGTTGGGATTTCAGAACATTTATGACCCCGGTTGTACTATTTTATGAGTTAATAAAATAGTTGTTGTTCGGAAAAAAAATGAAAGATATTTTCACGACTATTTATTTCGTCCTCATAAGTAAACCTTTTCGGGTAACGTTCAATCTTATATATCTTTTAAAGTACTCTTAATTTTGAGTATGTTAAGGTTTGTGCATCCCTTTGAATGTTTTTACATATTTAAGGTTTGTGCATCCCTTTGAATGTTTTTACATATCATTCTCCTACATACCCCTAATTTGACCAGCTTTGACCAATGTTGACCCAAAAGTACATGAGGTGTTTTCCTAACCGCTTCGTATACCTCGCGCATCAGACAAGCCTTTTAAACAAAGGGTTGATTGACCAGTAAAGTAACCCAATAATGCATTTTAGTTATGAATTATTAACCCTTCAATCACAGATCATTTAACAAACACTTGGCAGCAAATGTGAAATGAATTATTTTCACAATATTTACCTACTGATCTCTTAACACAAAACCTACCTAAAACAACATTCATATTACATCATCAAAGATGCATGGTGGAAGAAAAAACATAAAAAGCAAAATCATAACCGTAACAATAATAAATGTTACTTTAAATATAAAAAGCTAGATAATAACACAACTTATTTTTACAAGTAACCCCCATATCTTCATTTTTCATTTACAACACACACAAGTAAGCACTTTGCCATCATATCTTCATTTTTCACTCACATACATTATAAGTTCTTCCCAAGAATCACAAGCTAGAAATCAATGTTCAGAGTTTAAATTTTTTTAGTCCGTCACAATGAACAGAGATTTGAAGTTTTTGTATGATTAAATATAAGTCAAGCATACATATAAAGTTTGCACGATCCAAAATCAAAACCCAAATGAGAAAACAGACCTAAAATCAGTTCAAATACATAACTCCTCCACTCCTCCCTAGCTAAAGCAAATTCTAAGGCGCGAAGTGAGCTAGAAAATTCCTCACGGGCATGAGGTGACGCCTCAAGTACTCTTGTTATCCTCCCTATTGCGACAATTTGCTATCTACGTTAAAAGGATTAAAAAACATTAAACCTTATTAAGACTCTAAAGTACACGTGTTTCTATATCAAAATTTAACCCAAGTAATGTTGCATTCAGGATCCAATCATACCCAATGCCAAAACAAGGCTTTTTTTCTTTTCTTATCTCTTTGTTATCCTCCTTACACCCCAGGTCGGATTATATAACTAATTTTATTTAATTTGTGATGGTATGAATATCTCGGTTGCAAAGCTGATTACCGATGAACACCGCCAAAACATGTCGAAAAACACCATTTGCGAATGTTTAGCAACCGTTTTGGCAGTCGCAGACCGTCTTTTTTTACTAGTGAATTTCTTTTCTTTGTATTGAAGCATTCCGGCCCTGTATCATTGACAATATTTATTTTATGTCAAAACTACATATATGAATATTGATATATCGATAATATATGTTCCCAAAAATGACTTGTATCATCTCTAAAGTCGATATTTATTGGCTAAATGGCATTGAATTTATCACATAGCATAATACATGGTAGGTGGTTGATTTAAGTACATACGATTATGTATCATTAATTTGTTACGTCCTATAATAACATATTTATTTTACACATGTAGTCCAGTTGATTTCAAAGTTTGAAATTTCAAAAATAACACGTTTTCAATCACAAGCATCGCAAAAAGACCAGAACCAACTCAGATATAATAACAAGCATGGCAACGAAATTGAATTATTAATCAACAAAGAATGAAGTCTTAAACATTTATACTCGACATACCAAAGAAAAATAATATTACTATAACCCAAAAATCGCATCTTTTATAACCCAAAAATAGCGTCTTTTTCTTTTACAGCGACAATTCACTACGGGAGAAATTAGGCTCCTTACGAACAATGGCCGGTCCATGTAGTTATTATATGCGACATGTAAAGGAGGAGGACACCATTCCGTGTTCGAATACTCCAGATCCGATCCAATCTTTGAATATGTATAATGTCGTGCTTTTTAGCATTAACATGTAGTGTTTCCCAATACTTATTGAGTATATACTTCTTCACCAACCATATTTCACGAACTCCAAGAACATCCCACAGCCTTGGGATGTAGATTTTCAATTTTCAAGCTCGATCATCTCGATACACACACACCAATCTTTCAATCCTGCCGAGTTTGGTTGCTCCCGATCTCGTGTACTCTGGGAGGGGTATTTCTTCAAACTCTTCTTTAGAGATAACTTAAGATATCAATACCTGCTTAGGAAAGATGTTGAGTCTTGAAATCCAATACAGGAAACCATTGGATAAAAGTCCGAACTTATTGTAGAACCACCGATAATTCATTGTGACAATGGGGGTGTGCGTCCCGTGTTGCCTGACTTGAACCAGGTATTCATAGATGAGGCAGAACCATCTTATGTGACTTAATGTTATCCGCAACATGAATACAGGACTAACCATTCGTATACGGAAAACCAACACAAGTTAGAGTACGAGGAAGGTGACCCGAATACGGGACTTACCATTCGTATCCACACACTAGTGTTACTTGCAATTGGTTATAATAATAATAATTTGCAATAGTATCTAAAACAAACATCACTAGAGGTGTTCAAGATCGGATTATCCGATTTTCAGATATCTGAAAATTTTGGATAGTAAATATTAATATTCGAATTTATAAAAAATCACAAAATATATTTCTTGCATAGATTAAAACTAAACGTATATTTGATTTTCCAAATTTCGAACATTGAAAACAAAAACATTTATAAATCCATATCTGAATTCGACTATTTACTATTTTTTTTACTATATTCCAAACTAAATATAGTGCCCATATACTATATATATTTGAAAAAAAATAGTTTCGGATACAGATTTTCGGATATTTAGGATTTTGGATCCTGAATTTTTTAATACTCTAAACACCACCATCGTAACCACCACTGCCGGCAGCCTATTTCACCAATGGCAGTCACAATTCTCACTAAAATTTATAGTAGAGTATTACCATATTCACTTATGCGCAAAATCTTAACTCGGAGTTTGTCGATCTGCACAAATAATTAAAGTGCATACAAGAGTAAATCGGGTTGCCGGAGTGTGATCGGAACTTCACCGACGGCTGGGGTTTCTAGACATAGTCATAGCCATCATTATTAGCGTAGAACAGCTTCATCGTTTTCGGGGTCAAAGACATCGTCATAATCACCACAGACCACCATTATTACCGCTAGGGTTAACTGGTTGTATCTCTTTCTCTCTATTAAATAAATATATAGAGGAGAATAAGCTTGTTGAGGAAGCTTTTTAAAGTACTTGTTAGGCATGAAACGCATGTAGGATCTCAACCGCAATTCACACTCTTTTCGTTTGATAATTTTAACGAACTAAATTAATAATCATTTATAGTTTATAAAAATTGTGTTAATTGATTTTATTATGAGTGTTATGTAAACAATTATGATTTATATCTAGTTCAGAATTAATGTAATTATGAAATGATTGATTAGTCATTATGGAAGTTGAGATCCTGATCAAAGAGTGAAAACAGTAAGAACTGTAAGAACAGATCTGAGCCATCGATAGTTTAAATCAATGGTTGGTATTGATTACAAATAAAACACCTATAATTAATAATTAATACTATCAAGTTAGGGGCATTTTAGTCATTTAGCCATTTCTCAATAAATACTAATTCTACCAAGTTTTTTAAATTAAAATAACTTTTATATACTTCATTATTTTTGAGAAAAAAATACCATAAAATCAAGTATTTTTTTATCTTTAATATGAGTACCATGTTGCTATACTTTTTTTATTTATAAAAGTGACTTTTAAAAAGTTAAAAAAAAAATGTTTTATAATTGTGCTAATTATGTAGTTGGAATGTGGTAGTATGAAAAGTGTATTATGTTGATTTAAATCTATACATAAGTTAATATTTTTTTTGTGTAATTCTTATGTGTTGCTATTTTTTCCTTTTAGGTTATTATTGGAAGTCTATTTGGAAATAAACTTGTTTTCTAATAGTTATATAATAGTATGTGCTATTTACAAAACTAAAACAAAAACATGAAATTGTGCTAGTATATAACAATATGTGTTGTTTATAAAATTAAAAAAAATGAAATTGTGCTAGTTATGTAATAGTATCTGTTGTTTAAAAAATTAAAAAAAAACATGAGTTGTGCTGATTACGGTGTTATGCTGATTACGAGATGTGCTGATGGTGGTGGTGTGGGATGTTAACGTCGGATGTGCTGACAGTGGTATTACCGTGCTGATTACGGTGCTGATGATGATGTTGATTACGGTGCTGATTCGATGACAGAGTACAAAGCCATATTTGAAATAAATCTTAACATATAATTGCTCGGGTGACAGAGTACAAAGCCATATCTGAAGTAAATGTATATTGACATAAGGATAAAGGGAATATGCAATAATGAGCACAAGATCTAAGGTCTATTGCATGCTACAATGTATACTAATTATATAAGAATATGAAACAGAAACAACTAACGAAACATCCATACTACAAAGTAACGGACTTGAATAAAAATACTATGATGTCAAGAAAATGAATCTGTAACTTAGTTTAGCAAAGCAAAATAAAAGAATAAGAAAGCCAATCAAGTCGTCCATAACAAGTACCCGAACCTATATTTTAATTGCTTTCTAAATTAGATACGTAGAGTTTAACTTATTTACCGACTTTGCTGGTTTGTTGAAATTTCCGGCTGACAAGAATCAAATAGCTTAGTTGAGAAAGTCTACAATAATTAACGCAATATAGCTTTCAAATATCTCTTTGTAACTTAGTGTCCGCCTTCCAATTTTATAACCCTTGGGTTTATGACATCATTACCTCTTAATAAGGAAAAATGTTTATCAACTATCAAACTTTATATATTGAAAACAATTTACATTGGATTATCAAATTCATTTCTTTAAAGAAATTTAGGATTCTATTTTGAGTTTCATAACTGATATTTAAATTTCATAAGAATGGTATTCATTTTGCATGTATACAATAGTTCACCGAAATTGTAAAACCATCACTTTAAAACTTTATATGTATAAGAGATCTAACAGTAGGATTCTTCTGGTTATCAACGTTGGATAGTATAGCTACGAAAGTGACACTTAAGCGTAGAGGTGTGCCGGTTAGTGACATGAAATATGCGATGTGTGAAAAAGAGGTGAATTTAGCCAAGCGATTTGGTGGCACTTCAGCAGGTAGATGAAAACTACGGGTTTTGAAGGTGTGACTTCTTTCCCGAAGATCCTTAACAGGATCGACGGATACAATGGTTCGTCAGGTTGGAAGGAAATTTTGGTGAGTCTGGTGTACGGTACCCTTTGGAGGATTTGGAAGGTGCGAAACGACCAGGTTGTTGAAGGCACCCCGGTCTCTATCACTCGCTTCATGGAAGCAATCAAAAAAGACACGTTCCTCTGGCTGAAGAACAGATCAGGTTACAGCGATTTGAATTTGGAGAGGTAGCGAGAGTTTAATGTTCGGGATGTTATTTTGTAATCTCTTTGCTTTTTGTTGGGATTTCCAGAACCTTTATCGCCCCGGTTGTACTATTTTATGAGTTAATAAAATAGTTGCTATTCGGAAAAAAAAGATAGTTTCACCAATATTTATTTCGTCCGCAAAAGTAAACCTTTTCGCATCAAGTTCAAATCTTTTAAAGTATTCTTAATTTTGAGTATGTTCAGGTTTGTGCATCCCTTTGAATGTTTTTACATATCATTCTCCTACAAAACCCTAATTTGACCAACTTTGACCAATGTTGACCCAAAAGTACATGAGGTGTTTTCCTAACCGCTTCGTACACCTCGCGCATCAGACACACCTTTTAAACAAAGGGTTGATTGACCAGTAAAGTAACTCAATAATGCATTTTAGTTAGGAATTATTAACCCTTCAATCACAGACCATTTAACAAACACTTAGCAGCAAATGTGAAATGAATTATTTTCACGATATTTACCTACTGATCTCTCACCACAAAACCTACTCGAAACAACATTCATATTACATCAAAGATGCAAGGTGGGAGAAAAAAAACATAAAAAGCAAAATCATAAACGTAACAATAATCAATGTTACTTTAAGTATAAAAAGCTAGATAATAACACAACTTATTTTTACAAGTAACCCGCATATCTTCATTTTTCAGTTACAACACACACAAGTAAGCACTTTGCCATCATATCTTCATTTTTCACTCACCATACATTATAGGTTCTTCCCAAGAATCACAAGCTAATCAATGGTCAGAGTTAAAAAATTTTAGTCTGTCACAATGAAGAGAGATTTGAAGTTTTCATATAACTAAATTTAAGTCAAGCATACATACAAAGTTTGCACGATCCAAAATCAAAACCCAAATGAGCAAACAGACCTAAAATCAGTTCAAATACATAAGTCCTCAACTCCTCCCTAGCTAAAGCAAATTCTAAGGCGCGAAGCGAGCCAGAAAATTCCTCATGGGCATGAGGTGACGCCTCAAGTACTCTTGTTATCCTCCCTATTGCGACATTTTGCTATCTATATGAAAAGGATTTAAAAACATTAAACCTTATTAAGACGCTAAAGTACATGTGTTTCTATATCAAAATTTAACCCAAGTAATGTTGCATTCAAGATCCAATGATACCCAACGGCAAAACAAGTTTTTTTTCTTTTCTTATCTCTTTGTTATCCTCCCTACACCCCAGGTCTGATTATTTAACTAATTTTATTTAATTTGTGATGGTATGAATATCTCGGTCGCAATGCTGATTACCGACGAACACCGCTAAAACAGGTCGAAAAACGCCATTTGTGACTGTTTAGCAATCGTTTTGGCGGTCGCACACCATCTTTTTTTACTAGTGAATTTCTTTGCTTTTGTATTGAAGCATTCTGGCCTTGTATCATTGACAATATTTATTTTTTAAATTACATATATGAATACTGATATATCGATAAATGTATATGTTCCCAAAAATGACTTGTATCATCTCTAAAGTCGAGATCTATTGGCTAAGTAGCATTGAATTTATCACATAGCAAAATACATGGTTAGTGGTTGATTTAAGTACATACGATTATATATCATTACTTTGTTACGTCCTATAATAACATATTTATTTACACATGTAGTCCAGTTGATTTCAAAGTTTGAAATTTTAGAAAAACACGTTTTCAATCACAAGCACCGCAAAAAGACCAGAACCAACTCAGATATAATAACAAGCATGGAAAAGAAATTGAATTATGAATCAACAAAGAATCAAGTCTCAAACATTTATACTCGACATACCAAAGAAAAAGAATATTACTATAACCCAAAAATCGCGTCTTTTATAACCCAAAAATCGTGTCTTTTTCTTTAATAGAGGCGATTCACTACCGGAGAAATTAGGCTCCACACAAACAATGGCTGGTCCATGTAGTTATTACATGCGACCTGTAAAGGAGGAGGACACCATTTCACATTCGCATATTCTAGATCCAATTTTAGAATGTGTATAATGTCGTGCTTTTTAGCATTAACATGTAGTGTTTCCCAATACTTTTTTAGTATATACTTCTTCACCAACCCTATTTCACGAACTCCAAGAACATCCCACAGCCTTGGGGTGTAGATTTTCAATTTTTAAGCTCAATCATCTCGATACACACACATCAATCTTTCAATCCTACCGAGTTTGGTTGCTCCCGATCTCGTATACTCTAGGAGGGGTATTTCTTCAAACTTTTCTTTAGAGATATCATAAGATATCAATATCTGCTCAGTAAAGACGTTGAGTCTTGAAATACAATACAGGAAACCATTGGACAAGAGTCCGAACTTATTATAGAACCACCGATAATTCATCCTCATGAGTTTCCAAGAATCAGATTTTAAACTAAACACGTAAAAAATGGTTTCTCTTGATTCCCTTCTTCAAAACAACCAACCAGAAGTTTGAAATCAGTGTTTCTTGGAAGGTGAGGATATTGATACATCCTCCAAAATTAGGTGCACATCCCCCAGAAGCAGTGTATAGGGCTATGAGGGGAGTAAAAGGTTTGAAAGCATTAAATTGCGTCCGAAAAAATGAATCTATACGCCTCTCATTGCCCTATGGGCGGCATATAAGATGGTGGTAGTTGAAGCATTAAACCTTATACGCCTCTCATTGCCCTATGAGAAGCGTACAGGTACGATATGCGAGGAATTAAGGTATAAATGCTGACATCCAACGAGTTCAGACTGAAAAGGTGACCCATATACGCGCTCATTGACCTATACGTGACTTATAGTCCGATAAAATGTTATTAATCCAAGCATACGGGAACTATTTCATTCAAATGTTGAAAACTCACATAATAATGATGAAAATGATGAAAAATCACAAATAAAAACGTCTGATCAAACCGTGAAGCATAAAGATGTCCTCTTGGGACATTGGTTATGTTTTTGGAAAAGATTCGAACCATCATACGTCTCCGAAAGCATTTGGTTATCCTGCGTTGATCGAGGTGAGGAGGAGGTTGTGTTCGTGCTTTGTTGTGATGACGGGGGTGTGCGTCCCGTGTTTCCTGATTTGAACCAGGTGTTCGTAGATGAATAGAACCATCTTACGTGGCTTAAAGTTATCCGCAACACGAATACGGGACTTACCATTCGTATACGGAAAACCAACACAAGTTAGAGTACGAGGAAGGTGCTAATGCACTTCGAGAAATGTGATCACGACGAGGAGAAAGGTGTTGACGACGACGAAGGTGCTAATGAGGAAGGTGTTGACGACGACGAAGGTGCTAACATCGAAGGTGCTAATGAACAGAAAACAACAAAAAAGGTATGACTAACACAATCCCCAACTTTGGTCAACATATAACCAACAGAGTTGAAAGCCAGCATGCTAAGTTTAAGAGATACCTTAAAGGGCCAAACAACTCGTTCCATACACTTGTGTGCCTTGTTGATAAAGTTGTAGAGTCACAACACATACAAATAAAACTTAGTTTTCAGGATAGCAGGTCGTGCAAATGGGGGACCACATAATACCGTTTTTTGATAACCTACACGGTAATGTTTCCAAAAATTCCTTAGAGTTGTTGCTTGTTAAGAGGAAAAAGCTACGTGTGTTGCGGGCAACAGGGGGGGACTTGTGGCCACCAGCTTTTTACGGGTTGTGGGTTGCCATGTGCTTGTCAGATGGAGTGGTGGGAAAGTACATGTAACAACTATAATATACATTCCATACATATAGGTTTTTTCCTCTAAATAAATAATTAGGGGTGAGCAAATTAACCACCATAACCGATAACCGAACCATAACCGACATAACCGAACCACTAATAACCGATAACCAAAATAACCAATGGCTATGGTTATGACACGTTGTATAACCGCTCAATCGGTTATGGTTATGGTTATGAAGCTTTGGTTAACCGAATATAACCGAAACCGAACCGAAGTTGTGATGTTAACTTTATATAATAGATTTGTGTTTTACAAAACCATATAGAGGGTTTTTACTAAGATAAAAGTATGTTAGTAACAAAATGATCTTGATGTAGATGTCATTTATTTTGATAAAGAACTAAGGTGTTATGGCCATAATTGTTTTTGTTTGAGAATTACCTTATTAAAAAGAACTATAAATCGGTAGTTTAACCAAAAAGTTTAGTCTTCGTTATCTTATAAAATAGGCTCAAGCTAAGTTCAAATCGTGCATAACCCTATTTATTTCAAATCTTGCTTGGTTACGTAACCAAAATTAACCAAAACCGAACCATAACCGACTTCATAACCGATTAACCATAACCGAAGTTTGGTTATGGTTATGGTTACCAAAACTCCATAACCGAACTAGCGGTTATGGTTATGGTTAATAGTAAAAACCGACCCAAACCGACCCATGCACACCCCTATAAATAATAACATTATAATTTGTATATAATTTTATTCATATACTTCGAACCATACAATATATAATCATCATTATACTTCATGTTTTAACTATGATTTTTGAAATACAGATTGCAAAATTCTTCTTTCCGTGATAGACAAATTCTGGACAAAACTTGAATTTTTCGACAGAAAAACTTAATCAAGATGATTGTAATCTTCAGGCGGAAATAGATAGAGTCACACAACAACTACAGGCGCAACCACCTATAGTGTTAAAAAGTATGTTATCAAAGATAAAAGCGGTGGTGAATCCAAGTGTGACTGACCATCAACCGCCTGAGGTACAACAAGATACCCGGGGCCGCCCAACTACGAAAGCAAAACAACAAAGGAATGAGGAGGTTGCGAGACGTAAAGATACACAAACCCAATCACAGAGGAACGAGGACACTCAAAAGCCAGTTGTGCGACGTAGTCGTTCAAAGAAAAGTAAAGCAAAAAATACAATTTCGATTCTACATGAAGACTTTCCATTGTTGGCGGGAGACAGCCTGTACCCATACCTATACCGGTACTGAAAATATCGGTACCGAATTCGAACAAAATTGGGCACCAAATACCGTACCAAATATATAGGTACGGTACGATACCCGCTTTGGTACCATTTTGTTTTATTTAGTTTTTGAGCACTTGTACGAGTACTAAATAGGTAAAATTGGTACGAGTACCAATACGATACGGGTACCATATAGGTAAAATCAATACGAGTACTATAAATACCATAATACGAAATAAAAAATAATACAAAAAACTCTTAAAGGTCTACATAAAATTCGGTACTAGTGCCCGTTTTTACCCGTACACTACTCGTGCCAATACCGAAATTACCTAATACCAAAATCAATAAATCTGGGTACCGATACATGTACCATATACCTAAAATCGGTATGAGTACAGGTACTGGTACGAGTACGAGTATTTGGGAAAAAAAAACCCATCCCTAGGGACAGGTACATACGTACATACATATATACTTACAAAACAGAAAAAAGGATAAAAATCAAAACCGAAGCCTTATGGGTTGCACTCTTTAATACGTGATCTCAACCTTCGATCTTCAGAACCGACACTTTGTGGTCTCCTCTTGTACTGCCCAGAATCGTCACTCAAAATTTTGTGCAGAATGGTTCAGTATTTTTCAAGATATGGCCTTTTTTATATTCTACACAATACCAATTCTAATACAATAATAATACCAAAATAAGACAAAATAGGCGGTCAACACCAATTCTTTCGGTCAACGGCTGAATTTGTTTCTTTCTTCTTTTTGTCGTTTAGTGAAAAAGAATTAATTACAAGTTTCAGCTTTTTTATATTTTAGCCCCTTGTCTTTTAAGAGTTATTTTTAAATAGCTTCCCTCTAATTGCAATTTAGCCCTTTATCTTTCAGCTTTATTTATTCCAAACTCTCGGTTTTTCATTTATTGATCAGTTTAAGCTTGTTTATAATTATTTTTTCACACCATGACCTACAAATATACGATCGCCTCAAATATAAACTAAAACCTAATAAAACGACTCTAAACTAATTAAAACTATACAATTTACATAAGATAAATGTGTGTTTTTTACGACACATACATACATACATACATACATACATACATACATACATACATACATACATACATACATACATACATACATACATACATACATACATACATACATACATACATACATACAAACAAACATACATACATACATACATACATACATACATACATACATACACACACACACACACACATACATACATACATACACACACAAATACACATATACATGAATGATCAATCGTTTTCCTTGATAAATATTTTCCTCTATGTATTTGCCAATTACATGTACAAAAACATAATCAATCGTTTTAAGGATTGGCTTCCATCTATGTATCGGAGATACATAACACATATCGAAGATGCCCAGCCGGACAGTAATTGTGGGTTTCGATCCTTAGCTATGAGTTTAGGGTTGGAGCAGAATGAGTGGAAGTGAGTCCGCCAACAGCTACTCAACGAGATGTTCAATATTAAAGAGCGGTGGTGGCCTATACTCGACTCTTTCGATCCGATATGTTACAATGTAGTGTATCGATCAATAAATTGGTTGAATGTGGAACCTGCACCAAAGGCATGCTGGATGTTGTTGCCCGACACAGGATTGTTGGTGGCTCAAAAATTTGGTGTGATTGTTCAACGTTTAAGCAATGGTGTTTGTCAAACTTACTTCCCCATGTTCGATGGTCTGGAGGTTTACCCGAACCATTCTGTTTTATCGATTGCTTATGTGGAAGGTGACCATTTCATCATGGTTAAGTTAACGGAGATTGCCCGATGCTAGTACCAAATGGACTTTGGAGTATATACCGAAGTATAGAAGCTATGGAATGGGAGACAATGTACATGTCTTATATTACACAGGGTAGGGCGTTACTAGGTAGTAATAGAAGTCAACGAAGAGAGTTTATTAACTTGTCAAAGGTTTTCGTTGTAACACTTAAAAATGTTTAATTGTAGTATTACGTGTTAAGAAAATTTGTTATTTACAGTATATTATCTTTCAAATATAGTGTACGCAACAATTTTTTTTCATAAAAAAATGTTAATTAGATTGTTTTATAATATAAAAACCCTTATTTACATCACAATATTTTTTTTTAAAAAAAGGCACCATACACAGCTTATAGGGCAATGAGAAGCGTATACAAACACCTATATGATACCCCTCATACTCTCTCTCCATATTTCCTGACCAGTCGCTTAGTCCCATAACAATTATTTCACACACACTTTATGACATGATGGTTAAAAAATATCATTACACATTATCTAAGGTGAAGTAAGGTGCCAACCCACACCATTCGTTGAGTTTCAGTTTAACTTTCACAAATTTGCAAAAAAACTAAAAAAAATAATAATAAGAGTAAATTACTATTTTGGACCTTGTGGTTTAGCAAATTTAAATCTTTTAGCCCTAAAAGGAATCTATTGACATATCAAACCTTAAGGTTGTATTTTGTAATGGATTTGCCTCCTAACACTAAATTTGTTACTTTTGTCCAATTAAGTAAGGGTATTTTGATCCTTTTAAACATTACGGGCTATTTATGTAAGTTATAAAGTTCTTTTAATATTGAAGACACTATTTATGTAATTATTTATATTTTTAAATTATTTTGTTATTTTCAAGATTATTATTTAATAAAATATGTTGTAAATATATAAATTTGTTTTTTATAAGCGTTGTTTTTAAATTCGTTTGTTTTTTAAACAATTCATTTTTTACCATTCTTTTTAAAATTGTTTGTTTATTAAACTTTTTTCTAAACAAATCATTTTTTAATCGTGCATTTTTAAAACAGTTCTTTTTAAAATACTTTTTTTTTACTTTGTATTTTGTAATTTACTTATAACCGTTAGGAATTGAGAACTTAAAAAAATGAACAATTTTAAAAATCAAAGGAATTTCAAAACGAATGAACGACTTGAAAATGAAGATTTTATAAAATAACGTTTATAAACAATAGAAGGTATCAAAAATTAAGTTAATGTAAGGTTTCAAAAGCGAACAATTTTAATAAACAAAAGGTTAAAAAATGAACGAATTTTGAACAAGCGAACGGTCCAAATTATACAAATTGTTTAAAAATAAATGATTTAAAAATGAATGCGTTTAAAAAGGGTTTAAAAAACAAATAATATTAAAAACAATGTTTATAGGAAAAAAAACAAATTTGTATATTTAAAACATATTTTATTAAATAATAATCGTGAAAATAACGAGACAATATAAAAACTTAAATAACTACATATATATAAACTAGTTGGGTGCCCGCGCGATGCGGCGGGGGTGACACTTTGCATTGCGGCACTCGTTTCTAGTAGTTTTCTTATTCGTATAATATTTATGGTATCATTATTGTGATGGATATATGTCATAAGTATTACACATGTCTAGTAATTATTAAATTTAGAAATTAAATTATCAAGTACTTCAAGAAACCATTGATGCAATAAAGAAACACACGAATAAAAAAATAAGTCTTAAACATAAATAAAAGTTATATAAACTAGTACATGAATAAGGAAATATAAGTCTTAAATATAAAAGTTGAAAACTAAAAGGTCAAGTGTCAAGTACTTTGCATTATGATGAGATCAATTTAGAAATCATACGGCTTAAACATCTCAAGGATGTCATCTATATTGTCACAGCACCATTTATCATCATCGACATCAACGTCCTCTGAAATTTATTGTATCTCTTCCTATTTGATTATTACATCCTTTTGGATGACGAGTTTCTTCTCTGTTCTCCTTTTTAACTGATACATTAGTAGTAGCTAGAGTAGTTTGGGGAACTGAAAAAAATGTTAAGTATTTTAGTTACATATAAAAAACGACGTTCACAGTTAAACATAATATAAAAACAAAAAAAAAAATCAAACAATATATCATGTTTTAGAAACATACTTACCTGTGTAAAGATCTAAAAGGATGAATATTGAAGCTCCAAAACCACTGAATAATAAATAAGATGAATGTTAAGTGTGAGCATAGAAAAATAAATCAAAGTTATACACAACAGAAAATTGAAATACATATAAATCAAAATTTTTAAAGAACAAGAAATTTCTTGAAGTGAAAAAAAAATAAAGAATTATACTATATATAGAACCTATAAACCAACGAATTTAATAGCCTGTATCTTTTTTCAACTAACTAATATTATCTATAAGAGTATTTTTGTACTTATAATCCCTAAAAAATGCTACAGAATCTGGTATTCAGTTTTTGAAAATGTATTATGTTTAGATTATGGAGTTTTTTTCCTAAAAGTTTGTTGATGGAAAACTTATTTACCAAACTTCTAAAAAACGTTTTTATAAAAAAAGGATTTATGAAAACGAAAATGCTTCTAAAAACGTTTTTATAATTTTTTTATGAAAACTAAAATTCCATTTTGTTGAATATGGTATTAGATAAAGTTTTTTAATACAACCAATTAGATAAAACAAGTGAGTTTGTTTGATATCAATTTACTACCTGCTAACCCATGTAAGTGTGTGCACCCAACTAAATAAATACACAAACATATAGAATATGAACAAAGCTCATATCAAACCCGTATGTGCAATGTTTCGAAATTTAATCTAGTCGTCGAAACAAATTGGTGAACAATCTTAATCAAACGAAAATCGAAGTGAAAAGGGTTAGAATAATATTAAACTGATACTAATGACAACAACGTAGAGAGTCTTGAGCATTTAAAATGTGATAGGACACATTGCGTTAATCACTTGTACATTAATGCATCATCTACTTGTACATCTTAATCCGCACAACAATACTAACTAAGACAACTATTGAAATGTCGACAAAAATGAGTAGGTCATCACGGTATCTTTTGATTTTTTTTTAAAACATTATAGTTTATAAAATATGTCAAGAATATGTAAAATAATTATAAGTTTGTTGTGGAAAGGGATAAGTGTAACTAATTAGCCATAATTTTGTAAAAATATAGGGATTTAAGTGTAATAATATGAGGGACTAAAATATAATTAGTGTTTAAAAGACCAATTTACCCTCATTTTAGGGGTGTTTTTATAAATAAAGGAGGAAGAAGTTCTTATTTTTTGGGTATCTTAAAATACCCCTCCCTCATGCATTATAATATAGTATAGATGTGGAAAGGGATAAGTGTAACTAATTAGCCATAATTTTGTTAAAATATAGGGATTTAAGTATAATAATATGAGGGACTAAAATATAATTAGTGTTTAAAAGACCAATTTACCCTCATTTTAGGGGTGTTTTTATAAATAAAGGAGGAAGAAGTTCTTATTTTTTGGGTATCTTAAAATACCCATCCCTCATGCATTATAATATAGTATAGATAGTCTCTTTAATCTTAATTTTTTTTATAACTTACAGAAACAACCCTTAATGTGTGAAAGGACCAAAATACCCTTGGACTTTACTAGCCAAAAGTAACAAAGTTAGTGTTATGATTCAAAACCATTACAAAAATACAATCTCGGGGGTCTGACATGTTAAAAAAAAAATTTTTGTAATGAAATGGTTAAACCCGATAAACCACATTCTCAAAATATTAATTTCCTCTAATAATAAAGAATTTAAAAGTCATTTAGGTTAGAAAAGGTTTATAAAAATTATTTTATATAAAAATATTCAATAAAATCACTTTTTATCCACCTTTGGAGTCGAGTCAATCGTCTTCTTCATCTAATTCCCCCGACGTGAATTTCACTTCACGGCATATATTCCCAACACTTCCATGTTCCATCCAATCGTCACAAAAAGCTCCAATGACCACCATCACACCATTCCTACTTCTCCTTTCAATCTCCGTTTCCGTCGCTGCAATTAGCGACCACAATTTCCGCGGCGCTGTTTTCGACGTAAACTCCAAATTCTCCGGCGAAAAACGATCACTTACTCTTTTTCAAGCTCACGATAACCTCCGTCACCTCCAGATTCTCGCTTCCGGTGTTGATTTACCCCTCGGTGGAACTGGTCGTCCTGATACCGTCGGGTAAACCAACACTCACTGTCACTAATACAATTTTTTTAATATTTTGTTTGAGTTTATTGTTTGCTAGTTAGTGATTTTAGGTTTTGTAGTGTTTTTATGTTTAGTGACGATTATTTCGGTTATTTTTTGTGAAAATTGAGTAACTAGGTTTTGTTTATGGCTTAATTATGTTTAAAGTTTTAATGATTTTGGATTTTTTGTATTTAATATTATTTTATTGGTTCGTACTTAGAGATTTTAGGTTTTTTGGAGCATGTTTGGTTGTTAAATGAGAATTAGGGCTTGTGTAGGGGTGAGATTAAGTTAAATTACCGCGGTTTAGTGACGGTCATTTTCGTTATTTTTGTGAAAATCGAGTAAATAGATTTAGTTTAAATGTTTAATCTTGCGGTATACGCATATAATGTATATATGTGTGAGCCATCGGGGGGCAAAGGTGAAAGTGTACTAATTTTAGCGTTATTTTACTGATTTCGTGAAAATAACGTTAAAAGCTGAGGACGGTTAATCATGCATCATGTGGTGGCGTTGATAGCTGAAAGACAAAATGGTACATGCACAAATCGGTCTTTGTCCCGATTGCTGAGTGTTATGTGTCTTATGTCCAAGGCTTGATGCAAAACTACTATCGAGTCGGGGGTCTCACTGGAAGCAGCCTCTCTATTCCTACGCGGTAGAGGTAAGGCTTGCTATTGGTGGGATTTACTGAGTATGACGATGATGATGATGTTTAATCAACCTTGAGGACTAGGTTCTGTTATTGTTTAATTATGTTTACAGAATTACAGCCTTAATGATTTTAGATGTTTTGAAGCTAGTTTGGTTTTGGATGAGAATTAGGGCTTGTGTAGGGCTGAAATTTAGTTAAATTACCGGTTTAGTGACGGTTATTTCTGTTACTTTTGTGAAAATCGAGAAGTAGGTTATGTTATGGTTTCATTATGTTTACATGCCTAATGATATTAGATGCTCTGAAGCTAGTTTCGTTTTCACACGCCCCGCTTGCGGTATGCGCATATAATGTATATATGCGTGGGCCCTCGGGGGACAAAAGTGAAAGTGCACTAGTTTTAACGTTGTTTTACTAATTTCGTGAAAATAACGTTAAAAGCAAGGGACGGTTGCTCATGCATCATGTGGAGACGTTGATAGCCGAAAGACAAGGGTGTACATGCATTAATCGGCTTTTGTCCCAATTGCTGAGTGTTATGTGCCTTAGAGCATTCACATCCATTCCATCAAAGTCTGTGTGTGGAGTTTTTATAATATAAATAGTATAAAAAGTGGTTGTGAGTGGAGGAGAGAGAAAATGTTACTATTCATCTGTATATTTGGGGGACACTGTTCACCCCCTATAATTTTTTAATATATTTTGAAAGTGGTTGTGAGTGGAGGAGAGAGAAAATGTAATAATAAAGGTATAAAAAAATATTATTTAATTGAAAATGAGAAAAAAATTAGTGTTTTTTAGTGTAATTTATGGTGAAAATATGGTGGAATGGATGTGAATGCTCTTATGTCCAAGGCTTGATGCAAAACTACTATCGAGCCAGGGGTCTCACTAGAAGCAGCCTCTCTATTCCTACAGGGTAGAGGTAAGGTTGTCTACATTATACCCTCCTCAGACCCTACCTTAGCTTGCTATCGGTGGGATTTGCTGAGTATGATGATGAAGCTAGTTTCGTTTTCAATGAGAATTAGGGCTTGTGTAGTGCTGAAATCAAGTTACAATACGACGACTATCTCCATTATTTCTGTAAAAATTTAGTAGCTAGGTTCATATTAATCAACCGCGAGAACTAGGTTCTGTTATGGTTTAATTATATTTACAGCCTTAATGGGATTTAAAGCTAGTTTGGTTTTTGATGAGAATTAGGGCTGAAATCAAGCTAAAATACCGGTTTAGTGATGATTATCTCCATTATTTTCGTGATAATTGAGTAACTAGGTTTAGTTGAATCAACCTCGAGAACCAGGTTCTGTTATGGTTTAGCTATATTTTAAAGTATAGTTTGGTTTTCAATGAGAATTAGGGCTAGTGTAGGGCTGAAATCAAGTTATCTCCGTTATATCCGTGAAAATTGAGTGACTAGGTTCAGTTAAATTAACTGCGAGAACTAGGTTCTGTTATGGTTTAATTATATTTTAAAGGTAGTTTGGTTTTCAATGAGAGTTAGGGCTTATGTATGATTGAAATCAAGTTACAATATCGGTTTAGTGACTATTATCTCTTTCGTGAAAATTAAGTAACTAGGTTCAGTTAAATCAACCACGTGAATTAGGTTCTGTTATTGTGTACATAAATATATATACAATTCGGCAATTATCAGTCATGTAAACCTAGCTTTTGCAGCCTGTACTATGCCAGAATTGGAATCGGAACACCACCAAAAGAATATTATGTGCAAGTAGACACTGGAAGCGATATAATGTGGATCAACTGTATAGGATGTAGTGAATGCCCGAAAAGAGGCTATCATGGGGTATACTTTTCTTGATTTCAGTTATTCTTAAATATTTCTCTGTTTCGAAACTAAGCAGTTAATGCGGTAAAAAATGGGATATCGGTCAAGGACCGATGTTTGAGATATAGGTTATCACGGTGGGATATTGGTAATTTTAATTTCATGCAGAATATATATTTATAGCAATTTAACACTAACAATTCAGTATACTCTCCTACCATTAACAAATTAACCACTTGCAAAACACCAACAATTGTAGCAAGCAGGAACTTATTAAGGCTTAAAATACTAACGATTTACAATTAAGACTTAAAACACTAATAGAAACAATAAGAAAAAAGAAGAATGGTAGCACTAAGAAGAAATGTACCGATATCGGGAAATCGGTGATATATTGGTCAAATATCGGTCAATATCGTCGATATTATCGATATCGATATTCTGACCGATTTGACACCGATATTTTACATAGGGACCGATAACCGATATATCATCTCATCGATATATCACGATATTAACCGCATAGTTTCGAAATAATGCTATGCATATCAATGTTATATGTTTTTGACCTATAATGCTTTAAACAGTTGGAACTTTCACTGTATGACCTGGAAGGTTCGTTCACAGGGAAACTGGTTACATGCTCTTCAGAGTTTTGTGCAGAGATCAATGGCGGTGCGGTTACTGGTTGTAAAGCCAATGCGACATGTCTTTACAATGAGGATTATGGCGATGGTAGTTATAGTATCGGTTACTTTGTTATGGATGTTGTTCAGTATGATAGTGTGTCGGGTGACTTGGAAACTAAACAGGCAAACGGAAGCGTTATATTCGGGTCTGTTTTCATCTCTATTTAATAATGATGTTTGTAACTACTAGTGTTATATTTGGCTAGGTCTGTAAATGAACCGAACAAACACGAACATATAACCGAACACATTTTTTTGTTCATGTTCGTTCATTAAGAAAATGAGCATATTGGTGTTTGTTTGTTTAAGACCTGAACGAATAGTTCATGAACGTAAAAGAACAAACACAAACAAACTTATACGAACATAATTTTATAAACATAACGAACACAAATGAACGTAATTGACCAAACATAAACAAAGATGATGTAGTTTATTATATAAATTAGTGATTAATTACAATTAGTTTAATTCAAAAGCCCATTTTTTATTACTAGAAAGCCCAATTACTAGTTAGTTGTTTTTATATGAGTAGCTAGAAATCCTGTTTAATGTTTATATTTATATGGATATAACTACTTATGTATTTATTAAAATTTAAACGAACATAAATGAACAAACAAAGCGTGTGTTCATGTTCGTTCGTTTGTTTAAATTAACAAACTTTCCGCCAAACTGTTCATGAACGTTCGGTTCATTTGCGTGCCTGTTTTTGCTATGTTTCTTGTTATTTTACTTACATACGTAGTGCGTTTGTACTGACATTGTTTATAATCAGGTGCGGTGTCAAACAATCGAGTAACCTAGGGTCGTCAGAGGAAGCACTTGACGGGATTCTTGGTTTCGGAAAATCAAATTCGTCAGTCATTTCTCAATTGGCTTCATCGGGGAACGTGAATAAGATGTTTGCACATTGTCTAGATGGCGACAATGGTGGTGGCATTTTCGCAATTGGGCATGTTGTTCAACCGAAAGTTAATTCTACACCTTTGATCCAAGATGAGTATGTAGCAATTCACTCTTTTTGCAGATTCTAATTATCTCGTCTGTATTTGTTAAAAAGTTGTTTAGGGAGACTTTCCAACTGATTTAAAAAGAGTTAAGAGTAAGATGCCATTTTTGTCCTTGAGGTTTGGCCAATTTTGCGACCTTCGTACAAAGGTTTGTTTTTCCGCATCTAGATCCAAAAGGTTTGAAATCTTGCCATTTTCATCCGGCTCGTTAACTCCATTCATTTTTCTCTGTTAATTCAGGGGTATTTTTGTCTTTTTTGTTAACTTAAAGGGTGATTTGGTCCTTTTCACTTTATGTAAAAAGAACGAATACCCTTGAAAAAGACTGAACTGCCCTTAAAGTTAACAAAAAAAGGCGGAAATACCCCTGACTTAACGGAGAAAAATGGATGGAGTTAACAAGCTGGATGAAATGGCAAGATTTCAAACCTTTTGCCTTTTGGATCCAAATGCGGAAAAACAAACCTTTGGATGAAAGTCGCAAAACTGGCCAAACCTCAGGGACAAAAATGACATATTTTACTCAAGAGTTAAATACTCTTCTCGTCCCTGTAGTTTGCTGAAAATAACTATTACAATCCATTAGTTTAAAAGTTGCCAAAACAGCACCAGTGGTTTCATTTTCATTTCAATTGGACCCACCCTCACTAACCCCATAACGCCCCTGTTATTAAAAGCTTATTTAACAGTAACCATTGAAGCTTCACTTTTAAAATTATAGGCCTCATTACTCTGCCAATGTTACGGGAATTGAAGTTGGTACCCAGTTCTTAAATCTTTCAACAAATACACACAGTATGGGGGACAAGAGAAGAACGATAATCGATAGTGGTACAACATTGGCTTATCTTCCCGATGCAATATACAAGCCCATGATAAATGAGGTGAATTTTTATAATGCATTATTAATTCATCTTTTAAAAACTTGCTTTCGTCATATATTTTTGTATTTATTTTTATCTCTTTTTCTTTAGATAGTTGCAGGACAGCCTGCGTTGATATTACGTACACTTCATGAACAATATACATGCTTTGAATACTCGGGAAGGTACAATGGATATAGGGTCATTATATTCTCATATATGCAGTTAATGCGGTAAAAAATCGGATATCGGTCAGGTACTGATATTTGAGATATATGTTATCGCGGTGGGATATCGATAGTTTTAATATCATGCAGAATTTATGTATATGTCAATTTAACACTAACAATTCAGTATACTCTCCTACCATTAACGAACTAACCTTTTGCAACTTGCAAAACACTAACAAATTACGACTGAAAAAAAAATACTACCATTTAACACTAACAATTAACAATTTATACTTAAAAGACTAATAGCAGCAATAAGAAGAAAGACGAATGGTAGAACGAAGAAGAAAGGTACTGATATCGGGAAAATCGGTGATATATCGGTCCAATGTCGGTCAATATCGCCGATAATATCAGTACCGATATTTCGACCGATATTTTGCACCGATATCTCACCAGGGGACTGATAACCGATATATCGCTAATATATCGGCGATATTAACTGCATAGGTTTTAGGATCAACCATGTGAGATAAAAGTTTAGCTTTAAGGGAAATAGGTCAACGGGTCAAAAGTTTTATAGTAAAAGGTAGAATGACTGCTAACTGTTGATTCTACATTCGCAGTGTTGATGATGGATTTCCAGCCGTTACTTTCTATTTCGAAAATTCACTTTCTTTGAAGGTTTATCCTCATGATTATTTGTTTGTCGAGGTATGTATCTCCTTTCATGCAATCTACTTATTAGTTGGAATTTGGTCGTATATTTTATTTAGGATTGCTCTTTGATGATATGTTTTTGCTTCAGTACCTTATTCTGAATTAATATGTACTTCATCCAAATCTTTCAGGAAGATTTCTTGTGTTTTGGCTGGCAAAACAATGGTTTGGATTCCTTAAGTACTATGGACACGATTTTATTGGGAGGTAACCTCTCTCTCTCTCTCTCTCTCTCTCTCTCTCTCTGTACACACACACACACATATGTAGGGCAAGGTTAAAATGAGAACTCCCCCGAGTTGCGAGACCTATGAGAACTTTTTCAGAAAATAGTTTTAAAAAAATTTGACGAAATTTTTTAAAATCATATAACTTTTTTCAAAAAAAAAATACCGTATACGAAATCTTACATCAGTGTAAAACAGATTTACACAACCGTAACGTTCTCAGTAACGTTCTCAAACTGTTGATGTCATGCGTGATGTAAAACAAATTTACATGTCGAATAAATGCCAGCAACAACTTTTTTTTGACAGCTTTTTTAGTTAGATGCTCAACTACGTTTGTGCAAAATTTGGTTGAAAAACTTGCACAGGAAGTAGAATGTCCCCCGGAGTTCTCGCAACTTAGGAGAGTTCTCGCAACTTAGGGGAGTTCACACCCACACCCACCCTTTATATATATGTATGCATTTTATAATACGACATTTACAGTGCTAAACGACCGGTTTTTCTTTTGATTTTGCAGATCTGGTACTGTCAAATAAGCTGGTGTTATATGATCTTGAAAACCAAACAATCGGATGGACCGAGTATAACTGTAAGCTATAATTCGGTATTAAAATTATGTTTTAAATTCTATCAAGAGAGCATAAAGTTTCTTGGTTTTCGGATCGGTTCTGTTTTGGGTGCATCAGTGATACCGATACTAACCCTAACTATAAACTTTTTGAGTTAACTTCTATTTTGCTTCCTGTAATTTGGTCATTTTAACGGTTTTGCCCCAATAATTTAAAAATAGCCATTTTCCTCCCTGATTTTTCTAACTTATCGTCATTTTGCTCCCCACATCCAAAAAATCCATTAACTAGAAGGGTATTTTGGTAATTTTATAGATAAAAGCAAAGGCATGTAAGTCCTTTCACCTAAATAAACCTATAACATGTTTATTTACATGTATATAAGTAATTATTTTCTGATCCCCCATCTTTCCAACCACTCTTTCTACCGGCCACCACCATCCACAACTATCCACCACCACCTGCAACTACCACCTGTTGACCACGACTACCGCGACTTTTAACTAAACATTTTAATTGAGTTAGAGCTAGGGAGTAAACTACCGAAATACCCCTACTTTTAATTGAACGTTTTAACTGAGTTAGAGCCAGGGAGCAAACTGGCGACAAACTCGAAAGATCAGGAAGGAAAATTGCTATTTTTAAACTATTGGAGCAAAACCGTTAAAATGACCAAACCACAGGGAGGAAAACGAAAGTTAACTCAAACTTTTATATGATTTCAGGCTCTTCAACCATCAAACTAAGGGATGAAATCACTGGATCGGTGCATTTAGTCGGTCCACATTCTATACCATCTGCTGGCAGCCGGATTGCTCGTAGACATTTACTATCTTTATTAGTAATCACTCTAATTCACCATATTATATCTTGATTCCCGAGGTTACTAATGGTGGGTAGTGGTAAATACGCGATATATATATGGTAAAGAAATAGGCAAACATAACACAGGTATTGAATCCATTGATTGGTAGCATGTCAAATATCAGACACCAACACAGAATTGAATTGAAGCAAAAAGATGAAATTTGTAAATAAATTTCACAATCTGCTTATGGGTTTCTGTGAAAGTTGTAAAGGAGTTTTTGGTCTTTTTTGCTCTAAATCTGTTACATGAAACTCTGTTTCTTGTTTATGTGACAAATCCTTTTCTTGGGCTTTTGGGTCATTTGTATACTACTAGATCGTAATTTGTAAATGCTAGTGAAAAATTGATTTATTTTGTCTCAGTTATTATTATTTTGGTTCAAAAAAGAACTTTTCTATTGTTAGTCGGGTGTAAACGAGTCAAACACGCACTCTCTTTTTTCTGAACGGCAAGGAACGACGTGTCAACCACCGTGACACCGGGCACTGTGGCCAAGGTCGACTACTCAATCGCCGCCAGCCCCTTGGCTCTCCCAGATGCGCGGAAACCCAACCTCCACCCGCCCGAAGGCATGACAGTGGAATAATCGGTAAAACCTCGCCTCCAATCCTAAGACGAACCAGAACCACCCGTATCCGCCCTTCACCTGGATGTCGCAGAAAATGATAGGGAGTGGAAGCCGAACTTGGGTCACGCTTGGTTCATTTTGAACTCTTATGTCTAAATCTCAAGCTTGGCTTGCAAGTAATCTTACAAGCAAGACACTCAAGTCGTTTATTGTTTATTTTTAAGATTATGTATATTTATTTGTTTATTTTATCTATTTATAATTGCATGATCGACCTAATCTCTTAAATAAACTACTAGCTTAAGCTCTGTTGTAGCTTGTTTAAACTCTTGGTAATTCATGTTTAGAGCATCTCTAACGCTAGGACTTGAGTTTGTCCTAATATCTTCATCTCAGCATATCATATTATTCCAGATCTTTTTTTGAAAAAACTTCTATTTTTCCTCCAATCACAAACCTTCACCTCACACTTTGCTTTGATTTAAAAAAAATTGTAAAAAACGGATTGGTTGTGTGTGTGGAGCCCACACCCTTGGTGTGGATGAGTCCTTGACCATGGACTCAATACTTTTAGACCTCTCCGTCCAAAGGTGGTGGGAGTCTGTGGCTTGGGTCTGAAATATCAGACTTTGCCACACGTGCCGTGATGGAGATGCTCTTATAGTCGATCTAAACTCAGGGTGAAGGTTTTAGTAGCCCAGTCTTATCCAACTTGTTTACTTACTAAAGTAATGCAACTGTGAAATGTGGACCATGTGTTGTATGTCATGTTATTAACAGAGTATAAATAAATGTCATATTATATTTTATATGCATTTTAAAACTAGTAAGATTACCCGCGCTACACTGCAGGATTTCGGTCGATATCTATTTTGGTTCAGTAAAACAACCGAAAGAAATATGCTTAAATGAATATTAACACATATATACATCGACTGTAAACCATAAAAATAAATTTTAGTTAGCCAGCGGGACGGACTGATTTTAAATAATTGTAAATGAAAACGTAAACACTATCTTAAATATAACTTTAATGTTAAAGGAACCTAAAACTAAAACACTAAGGTTGTGTTTGTTTTTGCTTAAAGTGTCTTCAAAGGGCTTATGTCTACGGACGGGCAGACATAAGTGGTTAAAGACTGTTTGTTTTTTAAAAAAAAGAAGACCTGAAAGGGGTCTTTATTTGCTTAAAAAAAGCTATGGAATATTGCTTCAAGATCTTCACACACATCTTCACACACCACCAACCCTTCTTCTTCTTCTTCCTGCCACCACCACCTCCGCCACCACCACCTCCGCCACCACCGCACCACCTCTGCCACCACCATCGTCAAAACCCACCACCACCAAACCCATCAATTTAGGGAGACCGTAGAGAGAGAGAGAGAGAGAGATCTGTGAGAGAGAGAGAGAGAGTTGTGAGAGAGAGAGAGAGAGAGAGAGAGCTGTGAGAGAGAGAGAGAGAGGTGGTTCCGTGACAGTGGCTCCGATCTATTGCTCGTTTGTAGTCTGCGAACGATGACGGTCTAGGGTTTGTTACAGGGGGCTAGGGTTTGAACGATGACGGCAGGAGACAGAGAGAGAGAGAACGATGAGAACGATGACGTCGGTGGTTCGATCTGACGGCGGTGGTGGTGGTTTCGCGGCAGGAGACAGGGGGCTAGGGTTTGCAGTGGGTTCTTGGAGTGGGGGCTAGGGTTTGCGGTGGTTGTTGGTTGTGGTGGTGGCAGGTGGACGGTGGAGGAGTGGTGGCGGATGATTGTGATGGTGGTGGTGAAGGTGGTGGTGGTTGTAGAGAGAGAGTGTGTTTGTAGAGAGAGAGAGCAGAGAAAACTGTTGTGTGTGTGTTGTGTGTGTGTGAAGTTGTTTTTGAAGAAAAAAAAAACAAACCCTCTTCTCCTTGCAGACTGCAGACATTTGGGCCACATCTTCTCTTGCAGATGCCTGCAGATGTGGTCCGCAGACTACAGACATTTTACATCTGAAAAAACAAACAGCACCTAAATATAAAGAAAAAAATATAAATAATAAAGTTCAGAAAGAAAAAAAAAAACTTAAGAAAAAAAAAGTCAATAAGATTAAAGTAAACGTAGACCAACTGAAAATGTGCATAAAAATAAGCATGAAAACGTATTATATTTGAGCTGACATATTCTCGAAGAAAATTTACGTCGAAACGTAAACTAAATTAAAATTATACCGACACGTACATAAAAATAAGCACGTAAGAAAATAGTGTTTTTAAGTTAAAGAATGGTACGGCGCGTTGTGGTGGTGTCGAAATGTAAAGTGACTTAAACGTATACCGTCTAATGAAAACTTATTATATTTGACCAGACTCGTTTCCAAATAGAATTTACCTCAAAACGTATACCAACTGAAAATGTACATAAAAATAAGAATCAAAGCGTATTATATATGACCCGACTTATTTCTGGGAAAAATTAAAATTTACGTGAAAACGTAGAGCAACTGAAAGTACATAATAATAAGCATAAGAACATTTATATTTGAGCCAACTTATTTCCAGAAAAAAATTACGTCGAAATGTAAATCAACTTGAATTTATACTGACACGTAAATAAAAATAAACACGTAAAACTCGATTACAAAGTTTTTAGAAAGAGATTTTCTAAGTGTCAATGTTTAAAATTGAGAGTAAAAATATAAAAAAAAAACAAAAAAAAAAGTCAAAAAATAATAAGACAAAAAACAAAATTAGCAAAAAAAAAATTAAAAAAAAAATGAAAGCTAATGTTTATGTAACTTGCAAACGTTACCCACCTCCAGCCCAGTTGATTCCGAAGTGGCTGGATTGGGCCGGTTTCCTCTTGAGGTCTCCGGTTCGATCCCCGGCTGTGGCAATATGGGGGTGGGTCGTCCCAATGATGGATCGTGTACTACCGAGGCATGGTGCGGTCTTGAGGGCAACCCGGTTTTACCCAGCTGTTACCCCAGCGAGTCTCTCGTGTGGGGGCAGTATGGTTTCCGGGCGGAAGTCAGCTTGCGCGCCGGCCGGGGCCCGATCAAACATCGCGTCCGGAAGAGCGGGGCTGACGGGGGAATGTCTTTGACATGAACCCGGAGACCTGATTGGTCTGTACAGAGAAAGTCTCCTTCCAAAAAAAACTAGTACTTTACCCGTCCGGTGGACGGGAACATTAACGTCATAATGTTGAACGAACTGACACGAGTAATAAAATACTTCGTTTGACCTTAATTAAGTCAGCTGTGCATATCAGTTCAGTTTTGGAGCTTCTATTATTTACATAAAAATCTTATGAGATTAAGGAAAATGGATTATTGACGGGATCTTTTCTGGGCAGTAGTTAAATGCAGCAAAAAAATGATTTTCATACTTCTAATCACTTGAATTCTCAAGGAAAGTGGATTTTTAATGGGATTTTTTTCTATTGCAGAACACCCAACTTACTTTAATATGAACTTTTAATGCAACTCCCTTTAAAATTCATAACAAAAATATGAAATTCTTTAATCATGAGGAATCAGATTTACATAAGAGCCTTGTTGTTTTCTAGCCCTTTGGACCTAAAAGTCAAAATTACAGATATACATTCATCTTAAAACAAATATTGAATCCACAATCCTTTCCCAACAAACTCCCCTAAGCCCGTCACGCAAACCCCATCAGCCCGAAGACAAAACAAAATGAAAGAATACGATGGATTTCGTTACCTCAAACTACGATAAATTACGATGGACTTTTTAAGTTAAAGAATGGTACGGCGCGTTGCGGTGGTATCGAAATGTAAAGTGACTTAAACGTATACCGTCTAATGAAAACTTATTATATTTGACCAGACTCGTTTCCAAATAGAATTTACCTCAAAACGTATACCAACTGAAAATGTACATAAAAATAAGAATCAAAGCGTATTATATATGACCCGACTTATTTCTGGGAAAAATTAAAATTTACGTGAAAACGTAGAGCAACTGAAAGTACATAATAATAAGCATAAGAACATTTATATTTGAGCCAACTTATTTCCAGAAAAAAATTACGACGAAATGTAAATCAACTTTAATTTATACTGACACGTACATAAAAATAAACACGTAAAACTCGATTACAAAGTTTTTAGAAAGAGATTTTCTAAGTGTCAATGTTTAAAATTGAGGGTAAAAATATAAAAAAAACAAAAAAAAGTCAAAAAATAATAAGACAAAAAACAAAATTAGCAAAAAAAAAAAAAAATGAAAGCTAATGTTTATGTAACTTGCAAACGTTACCCACCTTCAGCCCAGTTGGTTCCGAAGTGGCTGGATTGGGCCGGTTTCCTCTTGAGGTCTCCGGTTCGATCCCCGGCTGTGGCAATATGGGGGTGGATCGTCCCAATGATGGATCGTGTCCTACCGAGGCATGGTGCGGTCTTGAGGGCAACCCGGTTTTACCCAGCTGTTACCCCAGCGAGTCTCTTGTGTGGGGGCAGTATGGTTTCCGGGCGGAAGTCAGCTTGCGCGCCGGCCGGGGCCCGATCAAACATCGCGTCCGGAAGAGCGGGACTGACGGGGGAATGTCTTTGACATGAACCCAGAGACCTGATCGGTCTGTACAGAGAAAGTCTCCTTCCAAAAAAAAATTAACTTGCACGTAATTAAAAAAATGAAAAAAAAAAGTAGTAGTTGTGATTCCATGTCAGGTGATGGATCATGGAAGATTGGAATGGGGACCTCATATTCTCAAAATCAATAATTTTCAGGCTAGACTTGGGCCTTTTATGGGACAACCCTTATCTACATGTCACATTCAAGCAAATAATCAGGTGCACGATATTGGATTTTTTTTAACAACGGTTGGGGGTAACCAGTTTTGGCTTTGGTTCAGGATAGCGAACACTGGTTTTGGTGAAACCGATTTGGATTAGAGAAAATCCTAACCTATTGAAACTGGTTGGGATCAGTCCCGAG
Source organism: Helianthus tuberosus (assembly GCA_030545235.1). Lineage (NCBI taxonomy): Eukaryota > Viridiplantae > Streptophyta > Magnoliopsida > Asterales > Asteraceae > Helianthus > Helianthus tuberosus. The sequence goes on from CM060358.1 coordinate 5,810,794, forward strand.
CCAATTTTCGTTAAAAATATGCTTCTGATTAAAAATCGGTTTCAAATTGGTTCCATGACCCAAAAAAAAAAAAAAACTTAAATCTATTTATAATCTATGGTTTAGTTCCTAACCAAATCGGCTTTTACAAAAGGGTTTTGGGTTCAGACTTTTTTTTTTCGTGTTTTGAGTTGGGTTTCCCCTGTAAATCACACCATTTTAGAACTTTAACATATCTTTTAAATCATAAAAAGAATTCCCAAAGTTAAAATATGATAAAGTTACATTTTTTTTTATTTTTTATATAAATATAAATTAATGAAAATGAACATTATGTCCATTTGTTAATATTCTAAATGAACATGAATCAACATAAATGAGCACACGTGAATAAGGTAAAATAAAGAAAATGAACGTGTTTTTGTTCGTTAGTTAGTTGATTACCCAATAATAAAATTTGCTTGGGGTGATGAGTCAATGCACGATGAGCGTATTAGCATTACCAATAACTAATAATTAAATATAAAGGAATGTGTAGACGAACATAATTGAACGAAAAAAAAAACAAATATAAACGTACGTCAATAAACGAAAGAAACACATGCTCATGTTCTTTAATTTATTCAAAATAACAAAAATGTTGTCCATATTCATTCTTTTATTGAATAAACAAACATAACCAAACTTTTGATTCGTTTACAATCCTTAATTTTAGTCTTTCAGCATTTTAGCTTAAAAAGAATATTTTTGAATTGCTTTACATAAGAGGTGCAACACTTAGATTTCATCTTTAGTTTTTTTTAACGGTTAACGGTGCACTCCCCTTAAGAAATCCCGAGTTCGAGCCCCGGGCCCCCCCGAAGGTCCAGCCCTCACCAGACATATGCCGGTTAGTACTCGAACCCCCCATAACACACCCGGGCAGGAAACCCCAAGTCAAAGCCCCAGTAGGAGCCGGGGCAGGTTGATTGTCCCCAATGAGGATCGAACCTGTGACCTGTGGAAAACCTTCCCACCTCCTCCCATGTGTTTTAAAAATCAAATCAAACCACCCCTTAAACCAGAAATGTTAGTGTTGTCAGTTTAATATCAAGCTAATGAGCACAGTTGGAGTTAGACCACCCGTAGTGGGGCGTGATTTTAAAAAAAAAAATTGAAAAAAAACGCCTCAAAACGCCCCTCCCCCCACTACACCCGGCGTTAGCCGGCGTTATTTTCAAATAAAATGGAAGGTGGCGTGATTTTTAAAACGCCGAAGTGTTTGCATGTGATCAAAGGGAGACCAATGGGATTGTGCCAACTATGTTTGACTAACTGACATAGTTTACTTTTTTTTTAATCCCTTTCTCTATAAAAAAATAATAATTATTTATTGATTGCTTGGGCGTTATTGGAATAATGCCACACTACGCCACTTTTGCTATAATGCCCAACGCTGACTAGGATGCCACGTGTCGGATAATGCCCCATGGTGGGGGCATTATATTTGTTCACCACTACACATGGTCTTACAAAGCTAGGGGTGAGCAAATTTAGGTCCGGACCGAAAATAACCGAGAACCGAACCGAAAATATACCCAACCGACCCGAACCGAAGTACCTAGGTATTTAGATCGGTTCCAATTTTTCATATAAAATAAGGTCGGGTCGGGTCTCGGTTTTTTCATGGTGAAACCCGACTTGGACCTATGGACCGGAACCGACCCTATATTTAGGGTAGTGAATCGGTTCTGTATTTTATGTTTGATCGGTTCTCGGGTCGGGTCGGGTAATGGTCGGGTAGGGTCGGGTTTTTCCTTTTGCTCACCCCTATACAAAGCCTCTTTAAACACCTATTTGGAGATCTTATGTTCAAGTCCCACAAAGGTAATGAATTCGCCGTTCTAAAAAAGTGAGATGGCATCAAATAAGGGTGAAGGGAGTGGTTAAACACTTTGGAGTGGCAAACTAAAAAACCGACCAATCAGAGCGCGCCATGTCAATCGGTGAAAAGTGTTTAAACTTTGGTGAAAAGTGTTGGCAATGGTTTAGACACTTGGTGAAGTGGTAAACTATTTAAAAAAAAAAGGAAAAATGTGTGATTGGTTGAGATTGGATTGGACCCCACCCAAAACCCCCCTCTCTCTCTTCTTCCTCCCCTCACCGATTCGGCATGCCACCACCAATTTGGCAAACTTTTGGTGACCAAACAAGTGTTGGTGGTGGTGTTACCGATCGGTAAAGGGGTTTGCCACCCTTTACCGATCACCACTCCCTTCACCCTAAGATAAACAAGTGAAAACTCCGACAAAACAGACATATACCGTTCTTTCCTTTGCTCATCGACTAGTATTTAAGATGGTCAACCAATTCGGTTTTCAAAATACTAATTTAGACCCAAAATATTACTAGTTATATTTAAAAAAAATGAATTAAACTAAACCGAAATCAATAATAATAATTTGTAGCAAATTCATTGTACTTTTGGCACCAACAAGTTCTCCAAATATTTTTTTTCTTAATATGTCATCTCATTATAATACCAAAACAACAAATTAAAAATAAACGATAGTCAAAGGGTAACAAGCTACGCCGCAACCATATAAACAAAAGTAGGGATGAGCTCGGTACCGACCGGTACCGAAAATCTCCAAAAGTGAGTATCGGTACCGGTACCGAACAGTGGTGGAACTAGCCCAAAGAGTTAGGGGTAACCCATTTTTTTATTTTTTAGACCAGTGGTATCCTTTGTATAACGGAGACGAAGTTGAGTGGTATTTTTACACTACGGAAACGGAGTTAAGGTGTATTTTTACACTACGGAGACAGGGTTGAGGGGTAGCCTGTGCTACCGCTACTAACCTTCTAAGTCCGCCCCAGGTATCGAATATACCCGGTACAGTACGGTTCGGTACCGGTATTTGAAGGTAAAAACCGGTAGATACTGGTACCAAAAATCTCAAAAGTCGGTACCGAATCTGTACAAAAAATGTACCCGATTCGGTAAACTCGGTACCGGGACCTGATACATCCCTAAACAAAAGTCACACACCATTAACGTGTAAATCATTTTCATCAAAGCCAAAAAGATCGTCTTTGCCCTTTGGATAACTCGACCCAGTGACCCACACTTGGATTTCATTAATATTAAAAACAATTATAATAATAATTCATCCACGATCTCCTGGAAATACACCAACGAAAACCCCCAAATATTCCCTATTTTAGAGAGAGAATCCCATGATCATGAGATTCAATTCACCCCCTTTTTGAATTCAGAAGAAAGATTCAAGATTTCTTCTGGGTTTCCAATCTTGTAAACACCCATGTACGGTTTTCATACTTTTTCCTTTTTTTACAAACCCTAATTTCAAGAATTTGTTATTTTGGGTTTTTATTTTTTCAAGATTGTGTTTTGGGTTTTTGTTGATTGTAGTTGTTGATTATCTTGTTTTGTGCTTCTTCTTTTTTTTTTTTTTTTTTTTTTTTTTTTGCAATTGTTAGTTTGTGAAGGGATGGTGAATTTTGCTTCTTCTTCTTCTTTTTTTTTTTCTTTGAATAATTTGGGGTCTTTTTAGATTGTGTTTTAGGTTTATATTGATTGTAGTTGCTAATTATCTTGTTTTGTGCTTTTCTTGCAGTATGATTCATTGATTGTTACTTTTTTGAAGGGATGATGAATTTGGTTGATTTTTATTTTATTTTATAATTTGGGTTCTTTTTTTTTTAAATTGTGTTTAGGTCTTTATTGAGTGTAGTTGCTAATTATCTTGATTTGTGTATTTTTTTGCAGTATGATTCATTGATTGTTACTTTTTTTGAAGGGATGATGAATTTGGTTGATTTTTATTTTATTTTATAATTTGGGGTTTTTTTTTTAAATTGTGTTTTGGTCTTTATTGAGTGTAGTTGCTAATTATCTTGTTTTGTGTTTCTTTTTTGCACTATGGTTTATGGATTGTTAGGTTGTGAAGGGATGGTGAATCTGGCTGTTTTTTTTATTGTTTAGATATATATATTTTTTGGGGTAGAATGTGATTTAGGTTTTTATTGATTGTTGATGACGGGGGTAGCCCAAGACTAAATAAAATGACTAAATATGAAAACGCTCAAAGGGTTAAATGGTTCAATGGTTGAAAAGCTGTGAGATAGGGAAAAGCAATGCGGAAACAGTGGCCAGTCACATCCAGGGATTGCTTCACCAACCCACAGCCGCAAAAGCAATGCATGTCTGCAGAGCACACGCTATTATCCAGGGGTCAAAAGGCTTCAACCCCCCGAAAGGGCAAGCCCCTCGCTGCAAGCAAGGTCGCTAGTCAAATCAATGCCTCTTTGGGAGATGTCTTCTCCTATATAAGTGACACTTCATTTACTGAGTTGAGACATTCTTGGCCAGGCCTGTTTCCTTAAACTCTGGTCATTCACATTGAGTACTTGCTTTATGCGAGTCACTCACTTTCACATCCAACACACACATTCCGTTTGCTCCCATATCCGAATCTGAATAAACTTCAGAGGAGGAACTTCAGCAAACAACAACAATAAACTAGTGAACCTCCTTCCACGTCTTGCAAACGTGGGGGGACCCCACGACCTGCGTTAGGCAAAGTTGAACCTTTCAACCCTTTTGCCTGACCAGCCCGGCTATTACCGTTGGTCTTGTATTTGTTGCATCAACAATTGTAGTTGTTAATTATCTTCTTTTGTGCTTTTTTTTTGCACTCTGATTCTTTGATTGCTAGTTTAAGTGATGATGAATTTGGCTAATTTTTTTTTTCAGATTGTGTTTTAGGTTTTTATTGATTTTAGTTGCTAATTATCTTGTTTTATGCTTTTTTTGCACTATGAATCATTAATTGTTACTTTGTGAAGGGATGATGAATTTGGTTGATTTTTTTAAATCAAGATTAAGGGTGTAAATGTTTATGAATGTGGTGTGGTTAGATGTTAACAGATAAGGTGAAAATTTAAAAAGAAATTACTGAAGATTTATTGCTAATTTTGCAGGGATTACAGGATCCCTGATAACGAAGTTGACGAAATCGATTACATAGCAGATGAGATAGATGTTTTGGATTTTGTGATGGATGACGCGGAGGGTGGTGGTGGTGGTGGATATGAAGTCGTTGATGATTACGATATGGTTAGTTTAATGTCATTGCATTTTCGTTACTATCTTGTTGTACACACGAGTATCAGTGGTGAAGCTTGAGATTTCCGACCGCGGGGGGGGGGGGGGGGGGGGGCGAAAACATATATATCCAAAAATTTCTATAGAACCGGGGGGTTGAAAACGTATATATACCCAAAAATTTCTATAGAGAAGCTACATATATAACACTATTGAGCGAAAAGTTCGATGGATCGGGCGCCCCCCGGGCCCCTTCTAACCTGCGCCACTGACGAGTATTGTATATCACTTGTATGGTCATTACAGGTCGTTATACAGATTCACCACCAAACGAAAACGGTAGGGCTGCGATGTCTAACCGAAGATACAGATACACCACTACGGTTAGAGAATCGTGTCTAAGTTCACCACCCAACGCGCCACGGTTGAGCTAGCATAGACGAATTAATTAACCCACAAACATGAGATAATTAACACAAGAAAAATCATTCTAAAACTCACTGTCCTTTTTTAGTTACTCATCCACAATACATAATCATATAGGAAATGTGGAAACTAAAAACAACCTACGTGGCTAACATTTAGGTGGCTAACATTTAGGGAAGTGAGATAACTAACTTGAAAATGAAAAATAAAGAAAATAAAAATAGAAGAAAATAACATAAATGTGTGTTACAGAACGTGGGTTTTGCATGAGCATGTGATCCAAAGTCTCATAGAATCCATTTGAATAAAATGACCCAGGTTTGGCTCACTTTGGTCGACCCACATATGCCCGATTGTGGCCCGATCGGGTTGGCTACGGGTTGGCCATCAATATAGGTACCTTATCGCTATTTGTCGCTATTCGCCATTAACAACTATGGTTGAAACCAGTTTTGTTACAACCGGTTCGGGTTATAAACTGGTTTCAAAGATCGAGAATACGAACTGGTATCCAAACCGTTTGGTCAAGTCGGGTTGAAACCAGTTTTTTTAAAAAACCGTTTTTTTTTTTTCAAACAGGATCGTTTTTTTTTCCGGTTTTTTTTTTTTTTTGTGTACATGTGTAATCTAATATGTTAGTTACTGACAAAATTTACTATAAGATGAAGAAAAAGTATTAGCGGGTCAACACAACGGTCAGTATCGAATCAAGAATCAATCATCACTGTCCTTCTAATAGAAAACTTCTATTATTTTACGTAGGTGACGGATACTTCTTCCGCTCAAGCAAGAAGAGGCAAAGACATTCAGGGGATCCCATGGGAGCGGTTAAAGATAACCCGAGAAAGTTACAGACGCACACGATTAGAACAATACCGAAACTACGAAAACATTCCGTTATCAGGTGATGCTGTGGATAAGGTACACCTTTAACAATTCCGTTTACTTTGAGCGCGTGTGTAATATATATGTGTTCTTATATGTGTTGTTCCGTGTGTAGAAATGTAAACAAAAGCAGAAGGGTGCTAACTACTATGAATTTTTTCATAATACGAGATTGGTGAAGCCTACAATCCTTCACTTTCAGGTAATTGCTGTTTCGCTTGGTAACTATTTGACGTAACTAAAATGTAAAAAGTGGCGTTTTTACCAGTCCACTAACGGGTTGAGGCTTGTTATGTTTTTATCTCCGATTGGTGTAACTAAAAAAGTTTGCTAAAAATGATGCTAGTCAAAAGGGTTGAAAGTCATTCAAAGATCATTATTAAATTATTAATGCGTAAAACCTTTTAAATCATTTAAAGCAAAATTTATCTTATAATTGAAATAATACAATTTCTTGTTCATTTTTAACGAAGTTACAATATATAAAAATATTAGAAGACAAAAAAGTGCTTCGAGTCTGGACAAACTAGTTGAAAGTCGCTTAACATGTATTTATGTATGCCTAAAACCTTTTAAATCATTTTAACCATGGATGCCAATAGCGGTTATAGCGACCACTATAGCAAGCGTCGTAGCGTTGTGTGGTGTTGGCGCTGTTCCTTGGTTAGCGACTAAATGGCGAATTTTAGGGTTTTCTTTAATTTCGTTAAGATTATAAAGATAGCGTTTTTTCATTATTTTATGGTATTTCTTCTATACACGAAAAAGCGTACTTTAACTATTTATAGGTGAAAACAACACTTTTTTTTAATTTCTTTCCCTTTATCGCTAAACATGAAATAGCGGGCGCTATTTCATTGCTATCGCTACGTAGGCTGTAGCATAAGCATATAGGTAGCCTGTCACTATTGTTCGCTATTTGCTATTGACTACTATGATTTTAATTTTTAACCAAACCACTAGGTTATCATTGAAATAATATAATTCCTGTCTTGGTTTAAAAAAGCGCGCCTGAGGCGCCCCTAGGCGCACTAAGGCGCACCCTCTGGGGCTTTTTCGCTCAGCGCCTTGTGTAATTACATGAAGCGCCCAAAAAGCGCAAAAGCGGTGGCTTTTTTGGGGGCTTTTTGGCCTGAGGCGCGCGCCTCATGTACCTGAGGCGTTTTACCGCATAAAAATGTTGTACCTTGGGTTTTTTGACTTGTATATGTAAGTAAAATGGTATAAAAGCCTTATTTATAGCTATATTTTGGTTAAAGGAAAGCTAAAAACCTATGGGATTTGTATTGGGATATATAAAAAAAATTATATAAACATCTTGCGCCTCGGGTACGAAAAGCCCACCGCTTTTGCGCTTTGCGCCTCAATTTTAGACCTCGTCGCTTTTGTGCGCCTCTCGCTTTTTAAAACCAAGATTCCTGTAATCATATTTGACAAAGTAACTATTTATACTAATGTTAAATCTTTTGGATAAAAGAGAATTCGGGTCGACAGTCGACTCAACATGCCTGCATGTCCATTCTATCACCTTTTTCCGATACGGGTCTTTTAACCGCTGTATATTATTCTTCAGCTAAGGAACCTGGTCTGGGCTACTTCAAAACATGACGTATATCTCATGTCTAACTACTCAATCATGCATTGGTCATCGTTATCGTTCAATTTATCCGAGATCCTTAACTTTTCTGGTCATGTAGCACCTACTGAGGTAATGTCAGTTTTCTTCATAACATTTAGCTTATTTGAAATATTATTGTCTTAATATTTAATTATTTATATGCTTTGTGGTCGTCTAGAAACATGCGGGGAGTTTACTGGAAGGTTTTACACAAACGCAGATTAGTACACTAGCCGTAAAAGATGATTTTTTAGTTGCCGGAGGGTTTCAAGGAGAGCTTGCGTGTAAGGTATTTTGGAAGTATAATGGTTAAATTTTTTATTTAATATTTTTTATGTAGGTTTGATTTGGTTTGTAACATGCACTTTGGTCTCTGATATTTTTATTTCATTTATTAAATGATGCAGCGGTTGGATAAACAGGGAGTAAGCTTCTGTACAAGAACAACTTACGAGGAAAATGCCATAACAAATGCCGTTGAGATATATGACAGCTTGAGGTAATTCATCTTTGAACATTTACTTGTTTTTAAATAATTTTTTTAAAAGCATCATGCATTACTGAGTTGTTTTGCAGTGGTGCAATGCATTTTATGGCATCAAACAATGACGGTGGCGTGCGAGAATACGATATGGAGAGATTTCAGCTTACGAATCACTTCCGTTTTCCTTGGCCAGTGAATGTGAGTTTTTTGTTTACCTTCGTTTTACTATCTTTTGCTACGATCGCCATCAGTGGTTACCAAAAAATTGGATTTGGTCCCTATCTTTTCAAAAATACACGGATTGTCCCTGTGTTTGCACTTTTTAACGCATTTAGTACCTGGCCAATAAATTCAAAGGTTTTAGCATGTCCAAGTTAGGGACTAAATGCGTTACAAAGTACAAACCTCAGGGACCATCCATATACTTTTGGAAAAAGCTGGGGATTAGTTGCGTTACAAAGTGCAAACATCAGGGACCATATGTGTACTTTTGAAAAGGTAAGGACCAAATCCAAAATTTTGGTATGCCACAGGGACTATCCGTGTACTTTACTCTTTTTTAAAAGTGTGCCGTCTAGTATAACCTATTTTGCAAATTTGACGCCATTATTCTCTTTTTCTGTTCTCAAGATTTCTTGGTTTTCTGTTTTTCGACTGCAAGTGGTATTTATAGTTTTTTTCTTCGACTTCATTTGCTATGATCTAGATGTGGTAAATTGGTTGTGTTATCTCTAAACACTTCTTGCCCAAAAGTTCAGTTTTCTTTTCCATAAAGTGACTTAAAAGGTTTTGTGTTTTAAAGTACACTTTCGATAAAGTTATGAAAAAAATAAATTTTTCATGAGTGATGTAATTATTTCCATATTCTGGTCGTATCGGTTCAGTTTGAACAAGGTCTCATTTGTGTGCTTTATTCTTTTAGACACTATAAGTTATTTATTTTTATTTGTTTCAGCATTCGTCATTAAGCCCAGATCGCAAGCTTATAACCGTCGTTGGAGATCATCTCGATGGACTTATTGTGGACTCTTTAAATGGAAAAGTAAGATATTATACATTTTATGTTATGTTTTCGATTTGTCACTTTCGCTTTCTTTAATGGTTCTGTTATTTGTTTTCGAGTAAAATGCCATTTTCGTCCCTGAGGTTTGGCCAGTTTTGCGACTTTCGTCCAAAGGTTTGTTTTTTCGTATCTCGATCCAAAAGGTTTGAAATCTTGCCATTTTCATCTGACTCGTTAATTCTATCCATTTTTTAACGACAAGTCAGGGGTATTTCCATCATTTATCTTGCCATTTTGATATAAATAAACAAAACAAATAGCTAAAAAGACAAAAATGCCCCTGACTTAACGTAAAAAATGGATGGAGTTAACTAGTCAGATGAAAATGACAAGATATCAAACCTTTTGGATCCAGATACGGAAAACAAACCTTTGGATGAAAGTCACAAAAGTGGCTTTTTACTCTTTATTTTTTGTGTATATATAATTTTTAAAATTTATATCTTGTTTGCAGACGGTTTCATCCGTTGAAGGTCACCTCGACTACTCATTTGCGTCCGCATGGCATCCAGACGGAAGACTCTTCGCTACAGGAAACCAAGACAAAACCTGCAGGGTATGGGACTTACGAAACCTCTCAAACCCCGTTTCGGTTCTCAAGGTCAACATGGGGGCAGTTCGGTCAGTCCGTTTCTCATCCAACGGGCAGTTTTTAGTAGTAGCGGAGCCTGCTGATTTTGTACACATTTACGACACCAAACTAAACTGTGAAAAACGGCAAGAAATCGATTTTTTTGGGGAAATCTCGGGTGTGTCGCTAAGTCCCGACGATGAAACGTTGTATATTGGAGTGTGGGACCGGACTTATGCTAGTTTGTTACAGTATAACAAACGACATAAGTACGGTTACCTTGATTCGTTTGTGTAGGTGTAGGTTTAGTTACTAAAAAAATAAGAATTCTGAAATGAGTTTTGGTTTGATGCTTGTTCTGAATTCTGATTTAGTTTTGGTTATATTGGAGTATATGATATGATGATTAAAGACTTGTGTGATGTAAAACTTTGGTTAAGATGTATAGAGTTGGGTTATCTTTTGAAGTGTGTATTGGTTGTTTGTTCAAATCAATGTGTTTACTTAGTGTCTTGAATTTTTAGAGGTTGGTTTGTTTGTTTGTTTGTTTTTTTTTTTTTTTTGCATCACATTATTTATAAAGATTAAACTGAAAAATAAAGCTTTATAAAAAGGAGCAAAGTTATTTAATTTTGAAGATAAATGAATTAAACTAAGGTTTATATTCGAGGTGGTGTGCAAAACAGAGAAACTAAAGTGGTTATATATAAACCGTCTATGAAATGTATTTAAATAATTCAAACTATTACTTATTGTATATAGAGTAAAATGCATGGATAGTTCATGTGGTTTTGCAAAGTTTCACCTATAGTCCCCAGATTTTGGAAATTACACTCCTAGTCCCTGTGGTTTAACAGTTTGTTACTCGGATAGTCCCTGGAGTGGATGACGGTTAGTTTTCTCTGTTAAGTGGATGTGAAATGACAAATTTATCCTTCATCTTCTCCATAAACACACTCTGACTCTCTCTGTCTCTATCTCTCTCTCTCTCAAGAAAAGCCCCACCACATACCGTCACCAGCACCACCACTGCCACCACCACCTGCCACCACCCACCCCCCCACCCCACACCACCACCACCTGATGCAACACGACAAGCATCAACCAGCGAGCTACAATTCCCAATTCCCAAATTCAAGCCCTAATTCCTTTGATCCACAAATAAATCATATTTCAGCGAATGATCTTGTGAATTACATTGGGGGTTTTAATCTGAGTACAGAAACGAACAAGATGCATCAAAAAAATGATTACCGAAAATGAATAGAATATACCGTTGAAGCATCTAATCGATGAAAGATTGGGGGTGTTTGCAGAGGAGAATTGGTATTGTTCAGTACGAAAGATTCTAAACAGGCTTCCAACATCACCCCCATCGTCATCCTTCGCCACCATAGTCGCTCTCTTCACTGTTCATGATGAACTCTTAACCAAAACGACCAGAACTGCATGTTTGTGGCTGAAAAAAGGTGCGTAGACTCGAACCCAACTCGAACCACCAGTATCCACCACCTGTCAGACTTTAACACGCCATCAAACACCACCACAGCACCGCCGCCCTCATCATCACTACAACATCGCCTCCCACGACATCACCATGCCTCCCGTCGCTGCCACCAGACACACCTAACGCCTCCCTTCTTAGCAGTTACACACCACCCACCACCTAACACCACCACCCCGTCTCCGTTCCACCTGTTGAGTCCACCCCTGCCATTGCCTTTAGTTGATTGGAGTCGTCAACGACAGTGCCCGGTCACACACACACCCACATCTCTTGTCTCTCTCTAGATTCTTTCTAACTGTCTCTAAGTTGAATGAAATCAATGGGTGAAATGAATGACGGCAGGTGGTGGTTGCAGTGGTGGTGCTGGTGATGGTAGGTGGGGTGGGGCTTTTCTTGAGAGAGAGAGATAGAGATAGACTGGTGTTTATATATGCGTGTGTGATTTTTTTTTTATTTTAATAAAATCAAGGGGTAAATAAGTAATTTCGGATAGAGTTAACAGAGAAAACTAACCGTCATCCACTCCAGGGACTATCCGAGTAACAAACTGTTAAACCACAGGGACTAGGAGTGTAATTTCCAAAATCTGGGGACTATAGGTGAAACTTTGCAAAACCACAGGGACTATCCGTGCATTTTACTCTTGTATTTAAATAATTCAAACTATTACTTATTGTTTGGTAATAGTTCCAACTATGAAATGTTTTGTGATAATTCCAACTAATGGAACTATTATCCATTTAGGAATAACCCACTGGTGTTAGTGAGTTTAGATAAACTTTAAGATGACAAGAGGTGTAACACCCCGTGTTTCGAAAGTCAAAGTCAAGATTGAAGTCAAAGGAAGAAAAGATTGCTAATTGCGATCTGTCTCTCCTTGCTCAATTCCTGTTTTGACTTCTTTGACTTGTAGTTAGTCTATTTTATTTTCGCCTTAGTTGTATTATGTGGAGTATCTATTAATAAATCGCATATTAATCGCTTTATCGCTATCGCAATCGCACTCGCAACTCGAATTACGCATTTTGGTTATTGTTATACGTGTGTGTGTGCCTTATGTGTTACTTGTGCATGTTTATTTATGTTATGTGTGGGGAATCAATCGAAACGTAATCGAACTCAATCGCAATCAAAATGGTATGATAATTGGTGGAAAAGAGATAGTGCGAGATATGAGTAGTTGGGATTAAAAGTAATTTGATAAGCAACTCCATCGCATCGCTCGCTCGAACCGCATCGCAACGCGCTATACGCAAATCGAAACGACAACACTTATCGCGCCGAGCACTCGAACCAGGTGCCGGCCGGACGGATTGCCATCCGACCGGGCTGCCATCCGATCGAGGTGCCGTCCGACCGGGCTGCCACTCGGGCGAGATGCCATCCAACCAACCAGCCCTTTCCACTTTGGGCATCCTATAAATACCCCTTGTCACTTTCATTCTTTCTACTTTTGGCAAGTGACGTCCGACCCGTGCTCCTACTCGCTTTTTCCTTCGATTTCTCGCAATTCCGGTAAGATCTCGTCCTAAATCTTGTACTATCTTAATCTACCCGCAGTCCTACACCTTTCAATCTTTTGAATCTCAACTTTTAACCGTGAAATCATCAAGATTCAAGGTGTTCTGGGATGACGTCATCATGTGTTCTTGAAGAACTTCATGTTTTGGCCTCAATCCACCAAGAACAACTTAGATCTAACCGATTTCCACATAAACAAACAAAGATCTTTCATAGATCTAAACAAACTCACAATGAAGAGTAGTGAAAGATGGTTTTCCAACCTTCTTTCAACTCTTTCACACTCAATGCACTCAAATCCGGTGGGAATCGGAACTACTACTGAACGTCTACTCATTCTTAGTGATGTATCAGTGCTAGATCCAAGACCCATCCGAGAGATAGTGATTTCGGGTTTGGACATGAACAACGGTCTCGGACCGTGCACCGTCGGACTAGGGTGATTCCTGTTCGGTCAGGTCGTTGGGGACGAGATGGGGTTCCTATTGTTTAAACCACTCACCACAACGTCTCGCTCAAGTTACAACACTTCAAGCAAGTTCATGTAACAGCACGATCAAGTCGTTGGGACGAGCTGTCATCCGACCGGACTGCTGTCCGACTGGGTTGCCATCCGCTCGACCCACCGTCCGATCGGGTTGCATCTTGATTCATTTAAAAACTTAAACAGTTCTCAACATGTTCAGTAACAGGGTTGCCACCCGGTCGGATGGACATCCGACCGAGCGACCGCCCTGCTGATGATTTGTTCTCACTGAGGAACCTCGCCACTCGAGTCACCGTCCGATCGGACGACCGCCCGATCGACCGACCTGAAAGGTAGAGATACCTCAATGTTTTCAAAATGCTACAACGAAAACTTCAAAAGTCAAGCCATCATACACAAACACATCCTTCTCAAAGGAAGAAACAATCCACTCGAACAGTCATCCGACCGGACTGCTATCCGACCGGACTACTGTCCGAACGGATTACCACTCGCACGACTGGCCGTCCGATCACATTACCATCCGACCGAACTGCTGTCCGACTCACTTGTACCCGACACCGTTTTACGCGTCACTTATCGTTATGCTATCAATCTATTCATGCTAACCCTACTCTCTAGCGCTCCCTTCAATCCATCAACTGCTGTGAGTATACTCGATCCCTTTTTGCTTTACGCACTTTTGGGTGTTACATACGTTACTTATACTAAATCACATCGAACACACTACGCAATACTTTAAACACAAACCGTTACCGCATGTTATACGTGACTCAATGAATGCTTGTTTGTTATGTTTACACACGGAATGCTGTCTACCTGCCTTAGCAACGATAGTACTATTAGTTTGGACTCAGCACCCGTTCACTCGGGGGTTGTTAAGGACAATTACCTACATGGCTCATGTTGGTGCACTTGTGTCTGTACTTTGTCTGTATACCAAACGATGTCTTTTTAGTCTTGTAAGTTTGACCAAGTCAACCATCCTCCTGGTTTGACTTGGCCAAACAGTCAACATTTTGGTTGTAATGTGGCTGAGTCGAAGGATGTGTCATCGAAGGATTGCTTATATCCTTCGATGATGAGCTCGAAAGATAGCCTTCGATGGATGGACCACGAAAGATCACATCTTTCGAGGTACATCCGGATCCTTCGAGCTGTTTCTGGTCGATAGATGATCCTTCGATCATCCTATCTGATCCTTCGACCAGACCAGCTGGTTTGGGTATAAATACCCGTGTGTTGTGTTCATTTCGATAGTTAGACACAGAGAGACAGAAGTGAGACACCCAGACAGATAAGGAACACACACACACTAGAGAGAGTTTGCAGAACTGATTTGTAAACCTTGTGCTTGTAACGGACCTTTCATACGCATTAATACAAGTGGTGTTAATCGTTGAGTCTTGTATGTTGATTATTTGCGTGTTCTATCTCGGTTTGCTATCTCGGTTGGATTCCGCACAACCGGGTTGGTTTGTACACAAGGATTAGGCGACTAGATCCTCCCCTAGCCGGACCTACAAGTGGTATCAGAACCTTGGCTCTTCTCCTTGTTAAAACCGAGTGTTTTCGGGTGTTTTCCGGGTGTTTGAAGTTTATATTTTCTGGAAAACCGGGCTGTTTTTGCTTGGTGTTTTGTTGAAAACCTTGTTGTTCATCATGTTCTCATGTTAGTTTTTGGTTTTCATTAAACATTTTAGCAAAATCTTGTGTTTGGAAGTTTAAATTTCACCGAAAATTTATAAGTGTTCTTGAAGTCTTCGTAGTGTTCTTCATTAAACTACACTTTTGATCTTAAAAATTTTGAATTACAAAGTGTTTGTGTGTTGGGAAGAGTATTTTGATTAAAATATTGGACATTACCTGTTTGGTGAAACCTGCATGTTCAGAAGATATGGTCTGAACATACTTTCTGCCGAAAGTTCTCACCAACCCGTCAACTTTTCACCAACCTGTCACCCGTTGTCAACTGTGTCAGAACCGATCGAAAGATATCCTTCGAAGTCGAAAGATCATCTTTCGACCAAAGGAGGTTCGACAGATAGTCATCCTTCGAGCATCCTTCGAAGTGTGAGACTTATCTTTCGTTCCAAGGAATATTTTCGAAACATACATCTTTCGGTCTACAGTTCATTTTCGAAAGATAAGGATCCTTCGATTGGAGAATCTTTCGAAAAACATTGTTCGAAATTCAACAGAGATCTTTCGAACCCTGTTGATCCTTCGAACAGGTGTTGATCTTTCGATCATTAGTCTGTTTTTGTTTAACAAGTTGTGATTTTCAGGTTCTTATTTTTCTTGATAAAAAATGAATCCAAGGTGGAATACTCTGGTAAATACAGATATGTATTTTGGTACTCCGTCATCTTCCGCACCGGTATCTTCTCAAGCTAATGCAATTTCTACCGGTCAATGGGCATTTGTATCAAATCAAATTCCTAGTGTTCAAAGCATTCTCTTAAGCGAGAGCGAAACTGGAAGTTTGAATCGGCCTCCAAAGTTGATGCACTTATATGAATATCCAGGATGGATTGACAGATTTCATACATACGTCCTTGGTCAAAATACTGAGTTGTGGCTGCGGTTCATCACAGATTTCGATCAAACAATAGAGGTTGCCGCATCATCTGCTGCTACGTTTGCAGATCTTACGGAAGATCAGAAGAAGGTCTATGATTTGGAGAAGAAAGCATATGCCATTCTTACTCAGGCGTTGAGTAAAGATATTTATCATCAGTTTGTCAGTTACAAGACAACGAAGAGGTTGTGGGACGCATTGAAAACAAGGGGCGTGGGAAATGAAGCGACACGTCAATTGAGAAAAGAACTGCTGAAGAAAGAGTTTGATGGTTTTACATGTATGGAGAATGAGTCGTTAGGTGATTTGACAAGTCGATTTAATCATTTGTTGACTGAATTGACAAATTTTGGGGTCGTTACAACTCCTGCAGAGATTGTGAAAAGGTTTGCAGATGCGTTGCCACCTCAATGGAATACTTTCTTGGAAATCATGAAGTACAATGGTACTTTAGCTACAACGAGCTTCAACGACTTTGTTCAAATCCTGGAAAACAAGAATCAGGAAGAAACTCTCAAGGCAAAAAGAGTTCCAGTGCCTCAAAATCCTGAGATGTATTTTGGAACTTCTAGCACTTCTACAAAACCGTCTTCACATGCTCCAATTCAAACAGCCTTTGTGACTAGCACAGACATGTATGGCAATACTATCCAAGTTCCGGTGCCTCCAAAGACAGACATGTATGGAAATCTGCTGGAACCAGTTCCTCAACAGCAACAGCAAAGCCAACGACCTCTCAGACCAACTGATATGTTCGGAAATCCGTTACCAGTTCGATCTCCCGCAACAACAGACATGTATGGGAATCCACTTCCTCCTCAAACTACCATACCAACAGACATGTATGGGAATCCACTTCCTCCTCCTCAACAGCAAGCTTGTTATGGAAGCACATCATCTGCTGGTCAACAATCAAAGCCAAATACAGTACGGCTCGACACCTCAAGCTTTTCTAAAGTCAGTGTGGAAGTAGCAAAGGAACACATGGAGCTGCTAAACACTTTGGTGAGCGCATACTGTGGATTAGTGGAAGGTAAGATTGGTAATATTAATCTGACACAAGAAGACTATCAGCAGATTGATAAAGAGGAGATGGAAATGATGGATATCAAGTGGGCCTTTGTAAGTGCTGTTAGGCGAGCAAAGGATTTCATGGAGAGAACTGGCAGAACCAGCTTGGAAAGCAAGAAAGACACCAAGTATGGGTTCGATAAACAGGCTATCAAGTGCTTCAATTGTGGGGAACGTGGTCATTTCAAGCGTGAATGTACAAGACCATCTCAACATGGGAACCAAAACCCCTTCAGAGGTCAAGGCAACCAGCAGAACCAGAACAGGAACAATGTTCGTACGTTGGTTCCTGTCAACAACCAAAGCCAAGCAGGACCATCAAATGCCAACCAGGCACTTGTGGTTCAAGTCGATGAAGGTTGTGATTGGTCAATCCAGTTGGGAAATGATGCTCCAGATGGAACAGCTTGCTTTGCTGAAGTTGTAAAGGATCTTAAACACACCAGTGGTGGAGAATCTTCCACCAATGGTAGTGAATCTTCTGAAGATGAAGACAGCTCCGGTTACAGTGGAAGTTCAGATGAAGAATCCTCCACTTCAGGCAATGATCAGGTGGATGAGACATCGAGCGTGTCAGTCGATGCAGACATGGATGAGATTTTGGAAGAAGCTGCAACAGGAACTCAAAGAAGATCTATTTTGGTTGATCAAGCTGCTTATTCTTCGTCTTCTCTCCATTCAGCCTTTATGGCTAATGTCGACAGTTCATCAAGTCAGGTATGTGTCGATGAACCCACTTCTGTTAGCTGTGATAACTGTGATAGTTTGCGTGTTAAATGTGCTGATTTAGAGGCAAACATGTCTGAGTTGCAAGACAAACACGATGCTTTACAAGCAAGTTTGTTTGACTTGCAAGACAAACATGTTTTAGTGAATGATAAGTGGTGTGAATTGCAAGGAAAACATGAGGCTTTGCAAGAGAAATATGATGTGACTTTTATTCACAATCAGAAATTGACAGTTGATCTTTCAAAATGCACAGAAGCCAACATGTTTTATGAAAACCATGAAAAGGAATATAAATCAATGATTGAAACATTGAAGAAAGATAAAACAGAGTTAACTAAAATGGTTTCCAGAAAACAAACTGACATTAATTTGTATATAACTCGTCTTGAGGTAATGCAAAAAGAAATGGCTTGTGTTAAGACTGAAAGTGAGGCGATCCGACTCAAGTTAGACAGTTATTTGAGTTCTAGCTATGTGTTGGATCACATCATTGATGTTCAGAAAGAGAAACGGGATGTCACATGCATAGGTTATAAGAAATGTCCACCACCCGTGAGAAACAATTTTGATGCTCTGCCTGATGAGGAGTATAGGACTCACTTTGAGCCATCTGTTCCTTTGGACGTTGAGGAATTTGCTACAGGGCTCGGATACAAGAAAGAAGTATCGTCAGATTCAGATGTGTCAGCAGATACATTTGTAACTGCTGAACAGAATCAGGATCCTCCAGTTGTGATTGAGGATGCTGATTCCTCTGATGATGAGTCTGATGATACTGATTCAGCAAAGTCTGATGCGGTGATAAACGAAGAGGACATACCTCTTGAGAATCATATTCTGTGTGATCCTCCTGCAAAACCCGCTAAGACTGTTGCGGTCGAGTCCTCGTCTGAGAAAGAGTCGGAGAGTGTGGATTTGCTGTACACTCTTGTTGGTGATGATAAAATCTATTCAGACAAAGATTTTCCTATTAAAAATGTTAATCAATCTTTAATAAGTAAAGTCTTTGAAAATTCAACAAGTAAGTTTTTGGGAAAGACAGGACCACATGTTACAGTCACACAGTGTCCTCCTATCCCAAAGGCTGAAATTAGAAAACAATTTGGGAACAAGAAATTACCAACAGTTGAAAAACAGCAAAGTCATACCAAACCAGGAGGTAAGCCAACGACTCAGTGTCAAAAGAAGCCGAATCAGAAGAAGAAGAAGAATGTGAACTTTGTGACATCGAAGGGAACGGACAAAATTGAAAAGTTTGCAAATCAATCTAACTTAGATTTTGTCCAGAAAGTAACAGTGATGAAAAGGAATGAACCAAATAGTTCAAAACCTAGTACCTCGGGATCACAAAGTTCATCATCGGCAAGACGATCACATGATACTTCGGGGTTTGTTGAACGAAGATCATGTTTTGAATGTGGTACAATTGGGCATGTCATTCGCAATTGCCCGTATCTTCATAAACAAAAAGGCATAGTTGATGTTCCCCGTGACCACATTGACCGCAAGCGATCTGTTTCATCAAAACAAGATCCCCGCCTTGTAAAAGAAAGGGAAAAGAAACAGAAACGTCAACAGGTCAAGAAAATTGAAAAAGCAATTAAAACCGATGTGGTTCACAAACCATCTGTTTCAGTTAAACCAGATAATTCAAAGTTTTCAAAAACTTCAAACAATCAAACTGGTAAAACTCAACAGACCTGGAAACCAAAAACGGTTACTGAATCAGGGGGACCATCACAATTTTCAAATCATCAAAGAATAGAGGTTATTGTTATTGATGAAAATGGAAGACCCAAGACCACAATGGCTTGGGTCCCCATCTCCAACTAATTATGTGAGTTCATGTGCAGGGTGTTCCAGGAGGAACTATCAGTAGTCATTGGATTGTTGATAGTGGGGCATCCAGGCACATGACAGGCGACATGAAGCTTCTCTACGACGTTAAATCTATTAGAGGAGGTTATGTTGCTTTTGCTGGAGATAAAGGCGGATATATTACTGGTGAAGGAATGATTTCCAACGGGGTTGTTAGCTTTGATAAGATCAACTTCGTACAACAACTTGATCACAATCTTCTTAGTGTTTCTCAAATTTGTGATAAGCAGTTCTCAGTACACTTTGATGCTAATGGATGTTATGTGCTGAAACCCGGCTTCAAAATTCCGAAAGAATGGATTCTCTTGTCGGCTCCAAGGATAAATGATCTGTATGTCCTTGATATGAGCCAAGCTATCACAACGTCTGCACAAGCAACTTGTTTCGTTTCTAAAGCCACAGAAAAAGACACAATCTCTTGGCACAGACGAATGGGTCACATTCACTTACGCAAAATGAATCATTTGGTGTCAAATGAATTGGTGAATGGTGTTCCTCTTAAAAATTTCCATCTTCAAGACGTCTGTGTTTCGTGCCAGAAAGGAAAACAAACGAAGAAGCGACACCCTACAAAGAAAGTCAACACGGTGGCTGTTCCTCTTGAACGTTTGCACATGGATTTGTTCGGTCCTGTCAAGCACAAAAGCATTAGGAATGATCAATACTGCCTCGTGATAACTGATGATTATTCAAGATTTTCTTGGGTGGCGTTCATGGCACATAAGAGTGAAACCTTCGGTATTATCAAAAACTTGATCATTCAGATTGAGAATCTCTATAACTTGAAGGTTAGGTGGATACGTAGCGACAATGGTACTGAATTCAAAAATCATGCCATGGCGGAGTTTTGCACTTCAAAAGGTATTCTTCATGAATTTAGTGCAGCCTATACTCCTCAACAGAATGGCGTCGCTGAACGTAAAAACCGCACATTGATCGAGACTGCTAGGACAATGTTGGTAGAGTCACAATTGCCGATTCCTTTTTGGACTGAAGCTGTGGCCTCTGCATGCTACACATTGAATCGAGTCCTCATAGTCAAAAGGCACAACAAGACCTGCTTTGAGCTTATTAACAAACGGAAACCAGACTTGTCATATCTCGAACCGTTTGGAGCTCCTTGCACAATAATCGATCCTAATGGAAAGTTTGGGGCAAGAGCAATTGAGGGATACTTTCTTGGGTATTCCACTCCAAACCTACGAGTCTGGAATCTAGAGACTAAAAGGGTCGAGGAATGGTCTGAAGTCAGAGTACAAAGGCACACTTTGCCAGTTAGAAATCCTGGTCAGCCTTGGATGTTTGAGTACGATGACTTTTTCAATTCGATCAATGTTGAAGCAGTTGAAGAAAATGCTGCGGCAAGGATGTTTTTCGAGAGTGATAATGCAACAGATTCACCGTTGGTTCGTCCCATTATTGTCAATCAAGAACCATCTTCGGTGAACAATAATGCTCTCGACAATGAGGATTTTCATGATGCTTCCGAATTGAACGAATCTTCAGAGGATGATGAATTTCTAGATGCAGATCAAGAAGCTCCAACAACAGCAGTTCATGGTATTTCAGAGGGTACACCTCCAGTGGATGTCCCTAGAACAGCTGAAACTTCTGCATCATCCTCTTCGTCAATTCCGGGCCTTGAATTGATTGTTGATCTGAATCTCAACAATCTGGGTACAAACATTCCAGTTCAAGAAAATCCAGAAACAAGGATTCACAATACCCATCCTCAACAAAACATCATCGGAAATGTACACAGTGGCGTTCAAACAAGAAACATGTTGCGAAACAACAACAATGCAGGCTTGTATGCAACTATCCGAGAATCTGGTCAACAAAATGATTGGTCTTTCGCGTGTTATGTCTCACAGGAAGAGCCAAGAACTTGGAAAGATGCTTTGAAAGATAGCTCTTGGGTTGAAGCAATGCAGGAAGAACTGCAACAATTCCAGAAGCTTGGTGTCTGGAAACTCGTAGAGAAACCTGCTGGTTACAAGAAGATTGGTACCCGTTGGGTGTTTAAATGCAAAAAGGATGACCGTGGGGTTGTTATTCGAAACAAAGCAAGGCTAGTCGTTCAAGGTTTTCGTCAGATATAAGGGATCGACTACAACGAAGTGTATGCACCTGTTGCACGTCTAGAAGCAATTCGGATTTTTCTGGCTTATGCCTCATTCAAAGGTTTCAAGGTATACCAGATGGACGTGAAAAGTGCATTCTTACATGGTGTGGTAGAAGAAGAGGTGTACGTCGAACAGCCTCCAGGTTTTGAAGATCCTATCCATCCCGATCGGGTTTGGTTGCTCAACAAAGCTCTCTATGGTCTTCATCAAGCACCGCGAGCTTGGTACGCAACCTTATCTAATTATCTGTTGGAGAATGGATTTCGCAGAGGTCTTATCGACTGTACTTTTTTCATCAAAGAACAAGATGGAGATCTTCTACTGGTACAGGTATACGTTGATGATATTATTTTTGGTTCTACTAATGATGTTTTGTGTAGGGATTTCGAGCGTGTAATGCAGGATAAATTCGAGATGAGTGCTATGGGGGAAATGACTTTCTTTTTGGGCCTACAAGTACAACAAACCTAGTCTGGGATATTCATCCATCAGACTAAATATGTTGGTGACATCTTGAGCCGGTTCCAGATGTCTGATGCAACGCCCATCGGTACCCCATTGCCGCAAAATCACGGAATTACTCCAGACTTGAAGGGTGAAGCTACGAGCCCTTCATACTACCGCGCGATGATCGGATCTCTTATGTACCTCACAGCATCAAGACCAGATATAATGTACCCAACGTGCCTGCTTGCCAGATATCAAGTCAACCCGAAGGCCTCACATCTTGCAGCTGTAAAAAGGATTTTTCGTTATTTGAAGGGTTGCCCTGACACCGGTCTATGGTACCCTAGGGATAATAACTTTGACTTGATCGCATTCAGTGATTCTGATTTTGGCGGATGCAAAATCGACGACAAATCCACAACGGCTGGATGTCAGTTTTTGGGAAATCGCCTAGTCACATGGCAGTGCAAGAAGCAGACATGCGTCGTGACATCAACATGCGAAGCTGAATACATTGCTGCCTCAAGTTGTTGCTCCCAAGTCCTATGGATCCAACAACAAATGCGTGACTACGGTTTTGAATTTCTAACTACTCCTATTTACGTTGATAATTCTGCTGCCTTACAGATCACTAAAAATCCTGTGCAGCATTCAAAGACTAAGCACATCGACATTAAGTATCACTTCATACGTGATTGCTTTGAGAAAAGGCTAATCGATGTTGCTTACGTCCACACCGATGACCAACGTGCCGACCTTTTTACCAAAGCATTTGACAAATCAAGATTTGACTATTTATTATTGGTAAACGGCATTAAGGTCAAGCAAGAGTAAACCAACATCGGAAAATCATTTTTGTAAATACCTTTGTGTTTTAAATTTGTCTTAGTTTATTGCTTTTAGGGGGAGTAAATCCAAAATTTGAAAATCCAAAAACATCGAAAAATTTCAAAAACACAAAAACAATAGAAAATCAAAAATGAGTTTCCTGGCGAGCAAAAGAGAAAATGATAGTACATCAGTGGTCTGTCTAAACCTCTTTAAACCTAAAATGAAAAACGATAAGCAGCTCTATATAAGATGTATCGGTAGGCTCACAATCATTTTAAAGTGTGCAGGGTGATATAAACTTAAATCCGACTGAAGACCAGGTGGGAACCATTCATTGGCATATGGTCTTAGTACCGAAATTTCGTTTGAGAGATTGCCGAGGTTCTGAGATATTCGGTCTTTATGCTGCTTATCATCTGGGTATCATGGTTGTATCTTTTACCGAAATATAACGGGGACGCAAGTCTAGATCTTCCATGATACTATACATACGTGTACATATTGCATACGACCTCAATAAGTGATAAACAATCACATGTCCAAACAAATAAGTGATAATATATCACAAATTCTTTCCGGGAGTCAAGTTCGTCTCTCTGCTGTACGAAAGTACTGACCTGTTCACGGACTTGCTCCTGTGCCCTCATGCATCGAAAATCAAGTTCCTCATCAATAAGTGATTATATCACATAGGGCTTGTTTTCAAATCAAAATAAGTGAGAATCTCACATCATATACGGTCAAACAGATGATAATCGGTATACTCACCGGTAAGATGAACCCTCGTGCATACCTTGATACGGGAATGTGTCGTGATGTGGATGAACACCGGTCGGTAAGTATAAATCATACCTTAACGTATCCTCTCGCCATGATTACATCTGATAAGTTGAGCTTAAGTGGACAACAATACCGATAATTGTTATAGGATGCTTATCTAAATGTTAACTAACTGAACAACAAGAGCGTTTTGACATGACCGTACACTGATATGATTCTCTTACCCTCGAAACTCGCAAAAAGAATGTCTGTATATATTTATTTACTGCTTTCAGTCTTTACATTTGAAATATTCAAATATACCAAAAAGATTTTAGGCGTGTTTTAATATAAACTTTATAAAAGCCAAAAAGATTTTATTTCTATTTTATTTTCGATCGTACGATGTTGGAACTCGAGTCTTCGTTACCTGAAACCTGAACGAAAACCGAAAATGACTAAATCTTCATAAACGGTTGAAATTTGCAAGTGTTGAAAGTTAAAATTGAAATTGATAAAATACTTTAAACTTTCAAACTGTCGGACGGTGTTTGTTTAAACAATGGTCACATGTGTGTCGTTTGCTTATGATATTCCAAGTGGTTGTTCTCATTACGCGTTTAGATTTCTTGCATGTGCAGATTCTAAAGGCAAGGAGAACATGGTCGATGACAAGCTTCGGAATGAAGACACGACGTGAAGGCACTCAAATGATGAAGATGATCGAGTTGCCGCTGACCATTATCAACACCACAAGGATCTCACTTCATAAAGAACAAGTATTTCACGAGCATAACTCAAGGGGGAGCTTATGTTAAGGGGGAGTTTGTCAACACACTTCCTACATGAAACGGGGAGTTTGTTGATACACTTTCTGCCTTCAAGACGTGAAGACTTTGAAGATCCTCCGACATTGAAGACTTGAAGAGAAGTCAAAGACTTGAAGATACGAAAGACTTACAAGAATGAAGATCAAGACAAAGCTACAGCCAAGGAGGAGTTTGTTGGTGCACTTGTGTCTGTACTTTGTCTGTATACCAAACGATGTCTTTTTAGTCTTGTAAGTTTGACCAAGTCAACCATCCTCCTGGTTTGACTTGGCCAAACAGTCAACATTTTGGTTGTAATGTGGCTGAGTCGAAGGATGTGTCATCGAAGGATTGCTTATATCCTTCGATGATGAGCTCGAAAGATAGCCTTCGATGGATGGACCACGAAAGATCACATCTTTCGAGGTACATCCGGATCCTTCGAGCTGTTTCTGGTCGATAGATGATCCTTCGATCATCCTATCTGATCCTTCGACCAGACCAGCTGGTTTGGGTATAAATACCCGTGTGTTGTGTTCATTTCGATAGTTAGACACAGAGAGACAGAAGTGAGACACCCAGACAGATAAGGAACACACACACACTAGAGAGAGTTTGCAGAACTGATTTGTAAACCTTGTGCTTGTAACGGACCTTTCATACGCATTAATACAAGTGGTGTTAATCGTTGAGTCTTGTGTGTTGATTATTTGCGTGTTCTATCTCGGTTTGCTATCTCGGTTGGATTCCGCACAACCGGGTTGGTTTGTACACAAGGATTAGGCGACTAGATCCTCCCCTAGCCGGACCTACAGCTCACAATGGTGAGAATGTATCGCGAACTACCTTGGGCAGTCAACCCGCAGTCATTGGTATCGATAGGTTCATGTCGATAACTAACATGCCTCATTTCACTCTGTGTACGTGCTGGTTATGCATAACGCTTTCGAACTCTATATGCTATTATCAAACTTGTATGCTGACCTTTACACTATGTGTATTTACTTTTACTTTAACGTATGTGACAGGTGCTTAAGTTGTTTTTATGCTTAGCTTGCTGTGAACTTGAGGCAAGGAAAGATCTAGGATGCTCTCTGTGCTGTGATGAAATCGAAGCTAGGAAAAGAGGTCCTAGAAACCAATAAATATCTCTGTGCTGTGATGAAATCGAAGCTAGGAAAAGAGGTCCTAGAAACCAATAAATAAACTATCTATGTATAAATTTGAGTTGTCGGAACAGAACTACTTGACTAGATTTGTCTGTAATAATTTGTTTGCCTTTTAAGACATGGTATGGGACATGTTACTTTAAATTAATCGGTAATGATAATTGTTATGCAAAACTTCTGGACAATCTGTTTCGCTCAGTGTCATGCCCCGATGTTTCCGCCATCGGTTGGGGTGTGATAAGAGGTCAGAAGTTCAACCTAATGATGTGCAAGTTTTGTCATTAAAAATGGCTGGTAAGTGGTACAGTCTCAACAATTACCTTTAGGTAATAGTTGGCATCATTTAAAACCAATATTCCTATAACTTAAAGTTATACCACTTCATGATCGAAATTCCTATAATTTAAAGTTGTACCACTTCATGTTCGAAATGGTGTGTAGAGAAATAGTTAGATACATAAAGTGAGGTTTCTTATTCATTGGCGATCACCTTTTTTCTAGTACGCTTAAGTTATACATCCTATAATCATATTCTTAAATCTACATATCTGTTCATCGTGGGACTAAAACCTCAACCGCCAAGCAGTGGCGAAGCTTGAGATTTCCGACCGGGGTAAAAAACGTATATACCAAAAAAATTATATACGAAAACTACATACCGGGCACTACTGAGCGAAAAGTTCGGAGGGTCGCTCCCCCGCCCCCCCCCCCCCCCCCCCGCACGCGCGCGCGACCCCCACAAAGCTGTGCCCCTGCCACAAAGGGAATGACATATTTCTTGCATACTTTGATACCGCTAAGTTATAAACTTTTAGTCCGTGATCACTTCTTGCATTAGACCTTTGTATACTTGTGATTTCTTTTGACTTTCGTTTATAGTTTCTTAACTTAAGAAAACATGACATGTATAAGGTCATGTTCATTTCAAAATCATAAAAAGACCATAAATAACAAGATAATACTTTTGAGCTCTTAGATAAAGAAATCAATGATTGAGATAAATCTATTCACATGTTAACATTTCTTATTACTTCTTAGTACTTGGATAAATGTCACTATTTTCACTTAATATCTCTTTTCATATGATTACAAGTCACTACGTATTTAAATATGATGTTTTTCTTTATTGATCCAAAGGTCAAAATGTGGATACTGAGGTTAGATTGGTTTCCCCTAAAATAGTCAGGCCCATTAATCGCTATGTTGGGTCTAATATCGCCGATGCTGATCCAAGACCCAAGAAGAGGTCTAGATCTTCTATGGAAGACAGATGTAACGCAGAAGGACAGGGGAGAACAGAGGGCAATGGGGATGATGGCTCTACTAGAGGCTTCGAACAATTTTTCTTTGACTTGAACAATTCGGCCTCCCTCGAGAATGTTGTCTCAGATCAGTCGGCGGACAATACTGTGGAGGAGACGCAGTCAGTTGGGGGAAATAAAGGAGGAGGCCTCGAGGGTGATGGGAGGTCAGTTTCAGCGGAGATAGAGAAGGAAGTTACTGAGACTGTTATCGTTGGTTCGAAGATTGGAGTTGATATTAGCGGCCATCCGGAGCTTATCAGGAACTCGATTCCAAAGGTATTAATGGGGTTTCGTCATGAATATGCTATCTCTGAATATTAGGGGAATTGGGGGTTCGAATAAGCCTAGCTGGGTGAAAAGTCTGATTTCTGAGCACGGTATTTCTTTCCTTTCTCTTCAAGAATCTAAGTCCTCTAGTGTGTCTCGTCGTGATATTGCCAATTTCTGGGGTAATAATAATTTTGGTTTGGAGTTTGTGGAGTCGGTCGGGCAGTCGGGGGGCTTGATTTGTGTTTGGGATGGTAATGTTTTCCGTCAGTCAGGTGGTTCTAAGAACAAACATTATTTACATATTAGGGATAATCTGGTGGGCTGTGTCTCTACAGTTAACGTCCTAAATGTGTATGCTCCTCAGGGAGTGTCGGCTAAAAAGACATTGTGGGAGGAATTGAAGTCAGTTATCGATTCTTATGACGGTTTATGGGTTATCTCGGGTGATTTCAACGCGGTACGGTTTAGAGAGGAAAGGAGAAATTGTTCTTTTAAGCAAAACTGTGCCAATAATTTCAATGACTTTATTTTTGAACCTGGTTTGATTGAGTACAGTATGAGAGGCCGGGCGTTCACGTTCTGCTCGGATAACGGAAATAAACTTAGTAAGCTCGACCGTTTCTTAGCAAATTCAGAGTTCTTCAATTCTTGGTCGGCGGCGTGTTGTCGTGTCTTACCTAGGTTATGGTCCGATCATAATCCTATTATTTTGGTGTGTCATTCTAAGAATTTTGGGCCTCGGCCATTCAGGGTTTTCAACTCATGGTTCGGGAAACAAGGATTTGGCGAGGTTGTTTCTACGGCAGCCAGTGAATTCGTTCCTGCCGAAGGCAGCCCGGACTTGTTGTTTTTAAATAAGTTGAGTTTCATAAGGGACCATTTGAAAGTTTGGAAAGATGAGATGATTAGAAAGGAAGGAGAAGAGGTGGAGGCAGCGAAAGACGAAAATGAGGCTTTAGAAGCTATCCTTGATTCTAGAGATTTTTCGGAGGAAGAGGAGTGGGTCTTTTTCGAAAACAAAAAGATAATTCGTGAAGCGGAAGATGCCAAGGTTATGGATTTGAGGCAAAGGTCTCGAATCAAATGGGCGAAGGAAGGAGATGAAAATTCGAAGTTTTTTAATGCCATGATTAATTACAGGAAAGCGAGTAACACTATTCTTGCCCTTGAAGTGAATGGGGTTTGGTTGTCTAAACCGTCTCTGGTTAAAAAGGAGGTTTTTCGTTTTTTTAGAGACAAGTTTGTGGAGGATTGTGGAAGTCGGCCGCATTTGGTTTGTCCTAATTGAAACAGGTGCCTTCGTATGTGGCGGTTAAGTTAGAAAACCGTTTTTCAAAGGAAGAGATTAAAGTTGCGGGCTTCGATTGCAGTAAAGATCGGGCTCCTGGTCCCGATGGCTTCAACTTCTGTTTCTTTACTAGGTTCTGGGACCTCTTTGAGAACGATTTCTACAATATTATGGATTCCTTTTTCGAGAGCGGTAAGTTAAGTAAGGGGTGCGGTTCGGCGTTTATTGCCTTGATCCCGAAGACTAGAGAGCCTTTGGGATTGGGTGACTACCGCCCTATCAGCCTCGTTGGAGTCATCAACAAAGTGGTTTCCAAAGTCCTTGCGAATAGGCTCAAGACGGCTCTCAATGAGGTAATTTCTAACTCCCAATCGGCCTTTCTCACGGGTAGGTTCATTTTAGACGGGCCGTTAATCATCAACGAGTTGCTCTCATGGACCAGAAGAAATAAGAATAAGGTCTTTTTTTCTCAAAGTCGATTTTGAAAAAGCGTATGATAACGTGAATTGGGGTTTTGTTTTGGATATTCTTCAGCAAATGGGTTTTGGGAAGATGTGGTGCGACTGGATTTCGGGTATTCTGGCTTCGGCCAGAGCGTCAGTTTTGGTGAACGGTTCGCCTACCTTTGAGTTCGGGTGCAGTAAAGGTATGAGACAGGGAGATCCCATTTCTCCTTTCCTTTTTGTGGTGGTGATGGAGGCGCTTTCAGGTTTGTTCAATAAGGGTTGTGAGGCCAATGTGTTACATGGCATTAGTCTCCTAGGTAATGAAGTACGTGCCTCTCATTTATTCTATGCCGACGACGCTATGATTATGGGGGAGTGGAACAAAGATAATATCGTGAATGTTATTAGAATTTTGCGGTGCTTTCATGCTTGTTCAGGTCTGAAAATCAATCTTAGTAAATCTAGCATTTTTGGTATTGGAGTTAATATTGAGGAGGTCGAGGAGATGTCGAATTGGATTGGGTGCAAGGCTGAGTCGGTTCCTTTTAATTATTTAGGCCTGACAGTCGGAGCCAATATGAATCGCATCAACAACTGGAGGCCGGTTTATGATATTTTTGAAAAAAGGCTCTATCTTTGGAAGACTTCGATGTTATCTATAGGAGGAAGGGTCACGTTAATTCGACCGGTTCTTGAAAGTTTGCCTACTTACTTTATGTCCTTGTATAAAGTGCCAGTTAAAGTTGTCAAAGACCTGGAAAGCATCATCAAAAAGTTCTTATGGGGCGGTTCGAATAACATCAGGAAAACCCATTGGGTGGCGTGGGATAGGGTGTCGTTACCAAAGAAAGCTGGTGGTTTGGGGCTGTGCAAATTGAAGCATGCTAACCTGGCTCTGCTGAGTTAAAAACGAAACTAATAACCTTTGGGTCAAAGTTGTCAACGCGATTCATTCAAGTTGTTCGAGGTGGGAATTTTCACCTTGCAATAAAGCGGTCAGGGGTGTTTAGCTTAATATATGTGAAGGGGTAAGGTCCCAAAAATCTCATGATAAACACTTGGGACCATACCACAACCTTGCTTGCCAACCTTTCTACCTTGCGCAGCCGCGCACTGTTCTTACAAAGGAAAGGCTTAAGAAACAAGCAACAGTCAACACTCGCGCGCCAAAGGGAAATCATAAGTCCTTGCGTTTTCTCCCACAAAGCAAAGGGTGAAAATCCTACATTAAACACTTCCGCCGAATATCCAGACTTGGATATTATTTACCCAAACTTGGGATTTATTTATCTGATTCCACACGATAAGGAGTCACACCAGATTACAGCAGTAATCTTCTAGAAGGGATTCAATCGTGCACCACTAAGACGGTTATAACCGTCTGGACACGTGTCGCCATCTCAGGCCTCTCTGAAATCACAACGATAACATGTAATTGGAGAGTAATCTCCACTTAATCACTTTACACGTGGCAGATCCCCAACCATCGATCTAGACCACGATCCGTGTGCTCTCACGTCGGATCAAAGAGCTGGATGGAAGGAAATGTAACCGCTTACGGGGTTAGCATCTTCCGTCAACTTTTCACTAACGGGTTTTCCCGCTCAAAGACTCCCGGTTATAAATATAAGAAACAACTCAGGTATGAATTCAAGTTACACACACTTCCAAATACATCTTCTTCTTCTTCATAACCCATACTTATTCTCACACCGGAGTCGGGTCAAGGAGAGAACCCCTTTATCCCCTTGGCGAGGCTAACGGTGCTTCTTTTTTGCAGAGTTATCGGAGAAGGAGATCTGTCGTAATCGAATCAAACGAGAGGAAACCTACCTTTTTATGCGGATTCAAACCCCCTAGATAATTGATTCCGATCGATTAATCTAGTGTTTCTTTATTGGTGCCCACCGTTTTTTCTCTGTTTCACCCGTTTCTCTCTTGTTTTTTCGATTCATTTCATCATTTCCATTTGCATATGGAGGAAACGTCATCTCATCGGCAAACCGGCCCCCGGCCGAACGTCGGAAACAACTTTCAAGTAGAAGGAATCCCAGAGGATGCCTCAGACGATAACGAGGTTCAATCCAATCAAGCAAATGACCCTGTCACTCCAGGAGCGTTACCAGCAAACCCTGCTCATTCAATTCTGCCACCAGGAGAAACTCCAATTTCCTGGTACGTCAGGTCTCAAGGGGCACTAAACGCAGTATACACACAGCTGTGTGCTCAGACTGCTCCCTTAACTCAGTCACGGAGACCAGGATCTCGTGCTAACGCTTCCCAATGGGAAAATATATCTTACGATAATACAGAAGGTTATGCCAGATCCACATCAAGACGTGAGTACACTCAGTCAGGAAGTCACCAGAGAGAATATCATGGTGAACCACACCCTCACCAAAGACAATCAGTTCACGATAGGTTGGGTTCCAATGGAACACCCACACCGATGAGTCTGATCCAACATACCGTTTAAGTGCAAATACCAGTGTGTTCAATCGATTGCAGCCAAATTACAACAAATGCAGGCCTCGTGCGGTTTATAACCCTGAGGCAGAACACAACTATGATTTGATTTACCGCCCTGCGAAAGCAGCGGAAAATTCAAAGTTCATCATGGAAATAGCTTTGGCTCCGCTTGAGAAAGCTAAATTACCATCCAACGTAGGTAAATTTAACGGGCTGACAGACCCCGATGACCACCTGAGAGTATTTACTAGTGCAGGTCTGGTTGGAGGCTGGACCCTCCCGCTATGGTGCCACCTATTCGTATAGACTCTAACCGGCGCAGCAAGAATCTGGTTCGATAACTTACCAATCGGACAGATCGAATCATGGAAAGACCTGCATGAAAAATTTCTGACACATTTTAGTCAACAACGGCGTTCCATTCGCGATACGTCTGACGTCATGAACATTTGGCGCCATCACGACGAAAATCTGGAGGATTTCATCACCAGATACAATAAAGAAGTATTGGAGATTGGTGGCGTTCACGAAAAACTAATCCGTGCCCAATTCAAGTACGCGGTTAGGTGTGATGACATGATTAAGGTCTTATCTGGAACAGAAGGCCTCCCTAAGAGTTGGGAGAAGGTGATGGCGGCGGCCAAGGTTTATGCGCAAACCGAAACAAACCTTACCACAAACAGGCCACCGCCACCACACAATAGACCCGCGGATTTAAGCTCCACTGGCGAGAGAAAATTTAAGAAATCATGGCGTGAGTCTGGCTCGGGAAATCGTTCGTCTGAAGATGCTCGAGCAACGATTAACAAACTCACCGCGCAGAGGGAGTCTAAACAGGAGAATAGGGAGAGGCAGTGGACTCCCCTACGGCGGAAGTCTTGAGTACTGAAGACTATCAATTCAAACCTCCGATCCCCATGAAAAATAAGCGCGGACAAGACCCTGCCCAATACTGCGAGTATCACAAGGACAACGAGCATACCACTAACAACTGCATTTCTTTACGCACAGAAATAGAGAAAGCCCTCAAAAGCGGCGAGCTCACACATTTGCTCCAAAATGTGCGCAAAGAAATTAAGCAGATAACTCGGGGTGAGGAGGGCCCAAGCAAAAGGGCAAAAACTTAAGAGACAACTCTATGAATTTCCCGCAGAAAAACATGATCTATCAAGCGAAGCGGAAATATTAGAGAGTAAGTTAAGTTTCATATAATTATATTAGAAAACTTTGTAAAAGCCTCTGTGCTCTATCCCTAAATAAAATAGCAAAGTTTCTATTATTTCTGTGTTTTTCTTACAAAGTGCATGCAATTTCTTTTAGTAAGCGAAAAAACATTATGGTAGTTACAAAATAAGCTTCATGAACGGTCAGTGATCACGTCACAAACGACTATAAGTTCACACATGAGCTTTATACCAACTTCATTCGCCTTACTCAATAAAAGTAATCGTACTCATGCAAAATATTGTAAAACGAAAAACATAGCATACTATTCTCGGCGTACAAATACGCCTGAAAAACTATAAAAAACGACAGTGTTTTAGTTACTATTCTCGGCCTAGCCCCCTTTTCAGCAGAATGCTGCTTTAACAGTTGCTGTACATTCCCAGCTTAACCCGATTTCACGGAAACGAGCATAACTCTCTCGTTTTTAATCCGTTTTACCCGATTCTTTTTCCCACGCGTCCGTAATTTAATTCTCCATCATATGGAGTTAAAATTCAACATCCAACATAATAAATTTTGAGACTTCTAAGCCTTCGACTCGTTACCCTTTTTATCAAATTTTAACCCGTTTATGCATTTTTTCAAACAAACATATTTGTTTGATTCCAAATTCTCATAATCATCTTATTTTCGATATATCCTATCATATTAGGTTCTAGTTGCGGGTTTCTTACGCAATCTTAATCCATTTTGCATATATACTTATTTTGACCCGTTAAGGGTGTTTAACATTTGCAAGCTTTAAATCATGCTTCTATTAGTTTACATCCTATCCCCATTTTTATACGTATCCCAAGGACTCCATTTAACAAAACGCTTAACTCTAAACAACTCTTAAAGGTTGTTTGTCCAATTTACCCCTCAAGGGCCTTTTGGTCAATTTTAGTCCTTCTTTTTGTAACGAAGGACTTTCACTAATAGTTGACCAAAATATCACTTCTAATTACTGTAACAACTCTCATCAAAAGTCATATTTATTAGATTAATTTGACCAATAGGAAACCCTAATTGAGACACCCAAGTGATTCTGAGCAAACCCTAAAATTTTCAGAATCAACAGAATCAGGATCAGGGCCCCTAAAACTCAGGGGGGGTATTTCCTAGTTAACAATTATCTAAATAAAACGCTGTCGAAATATGAAATTCGAATTCTGTCAAGTCAGCAAGGCTAGTCCCACACGTGGCCAGCCTATAATGTAAATGTGTCCCTTGCGCACCGCAAGGGATTGAGTGTTACGGTGCGCAAAGGTGGTTACGCACCGTAAGAAAGATGGTGTTACGGTGCGCAAGGCTTGCTAACTTTTGGGTATAAATAGAGGACTTTGGGACTTGATTCTGGACGATTGAACGACGCTCAAATTCACTTTGTGCGCTGAGATAAGTTCTGTATACTTCAATTAACACACACGGATCACTAATCGACGCCGCAATCAGGGTATTAGCACGATCGCTATTACGATTCATTGTCCGATCGATCAATGTACTCAATGGATGTTTAAGTGCTGCCCACATTAGGGTGATGCTTTGTCATTAGTCGTTAATTCGATGGATGTTTAAGCATAGCACTTTGTCATTCGTTGTGAGGGTTGATCTCG
Source organism: Helianthus tuberosus (assembly GCA_030545235.1). Taxonomy (NCBI): domain Eukaryota; kingdom Viridiplantae; phylum Streptophyta; class Magnoliopsida; order Asterales; family Asteraceae; genus Helianthus; species Helianthus tuberosus. The sequence goes on from CM060358.1 coordinate 5,845,444, forward strand.
TGAGTTATCGTAAATGCTGTATTGATTACTAACCCCGAATTGTGTGCCTGTTATAAAAATTTAGGATAAAAGGCTAAATCAGTAGGCCAAACTCTGCCCGTATAAATTTGCAATGTGAGTCATTCTCTTTTTATCAACTATTTTACAATACCTCAAATTATTTTCAAAGTTATAATTACAGGGACTAAGTCGTGGATATCTTGAATTACTGGTTAGTGGGGTATTGTGCACATTACTAATTTTCTCCCAGTTAGGTTCATTGACCTACTCGGGATAAGCACTGTTAGGTTCATTGACCTACAGGGATAATCATCACTATTTAGGTTCATTGATCTAAATAGTGGTATGACCATCGTCACCATTGTGACTTGTCACCATTGTGACAGAAGGCCAGATAAAAATAAGATAGAAGCCATTGTAATCGCTCTTATGCTGTAATTAATAACTATGCATCATTATGCAAAATAGAATGATTCACTCAGTATTTCCCGCTGACAAAACCTTTTTCAAACATGTTTCAGGTGACCTGTTATGAACCAGGAAAAGTGCTATATAGCACTACAAGCTCAAAGAAGTGGCTCAGTATAAAATAAAGAAACATGTTTTGTAAAATAAAAGATTTCTTCGTGAAATCAAATGATTGTAAATTACCGGGGTTTTATCCCGCGTTGTGAAATAAAATAATCGGGAAATATTTACATTTTAAAAGATCCTGATGAAAACTTCCGCTGTCAAACTCAATTAATTAAATACCGCAGGATTTCTGTCCCGCGGCTCCTGAAACGGGTCAAACCGGGTCAGGGGCCGTGACAATTACATCCTTATATTTGCGTACCTGGCTCGGGTCAGACTATTGACCCGTTTTAATACCTTGCTTCAACAATTTGCATATTTCATAGCAACACTAATTCGTAGGCCGCTTTTTCCTGTAAGCATAAGACTCGACAAGTGCTTATTAGTCGTGATTTATCAAATGATATTAACATTACCATTTGACCCGTTTAGTCTAAACGACCAACCATTTTGCGCTTATATTCCAATGGTATTTATTTACCCTTTTATTAAGTAAGTCATTTCGGATTCTTTACTATTTAATTATGACTTTTAAATCCGTTTCGTACACGTTAACCCAACATGGCTTATGCCAATTGGTGTCATTTTAAACTTCAACCCTTATCCATTTATATATGACGAAATCACCATTTTTCATTTGTTTTTATTCATTTAGGCCTACTTACAAAGTGGCCATTCAAAGATTCATTTTATTTATGTCATCTATGACCAAATGTCCATTGCGCATTTTTGATATATTCCGACCCGTACCACTTCGTGTCGGAACCAAAGTTCGAATACAACCTTTGCCGAAATTGTAACCGAGAATTAAATGCACATCTTGCAAAAAGGGTGTAAGCTTTACTTACCTCTCATCCGGGTTACGCTTTTCATCTCGTACTTGATTTGTTTGACCCGCTTTCTCCCCAAGCTTCACCTAGCTGGTTAAGCGCCAACTATTATTCATCATTCACAAGGTGGTTAGTTTAATCATATCTTAGTACGATTATTCCACCTTACGCATTTCTATATCTAATTATCATTCATCACATTGTAAGTCAGTTTGACTTTTTAAAAGTCAAATGCCCATTAGTATACTAATTGCATATTCGAGTTCATCAACTAGTTTCAGCATTCTTTAATTACCCGGTAGGCGTTATCTTTAGACCACCGTTTTAACCAAAGTTCTAACCACGTTTATCACATTTCAATCACTTTAATTAGTTCAAGCGATTATCGAGACTAATTTATTCATTCATTTCATAAGAACTATGGGTTCTCATCTATAAGTGAGGCCCGTTCGTCATATCCCTAGCATTCATCACAGCACCTTATATAATCAAGTTCTTCATATGAACTAGTAGGTACCCAATTTCACTTAGGCATTTCATCGAACACCTTATGAGCATGAAATTTTTACTACTTGAAACCAAGCTCATGACTAACTATTTAACCAAGATTTAAACATCTTTTCACATGTTCATGACAATCTTCATATCAACAAATCTGGATTTGCTTCATAGAGCTCTAATACACTAAGTTAACAAAGATAATCCTAGTATTTAACATAATTCTCCAAAACCCACTTGACACATGAGAGTATGATCATGAATTCACAATCATGAACATCAAATTAACAAATAAATGACTAGGGTTTACTCCTAGACATAGTTTCATCCCTAATTTCATCCAAACAACGAACATGCAAGCTCAGATTCGAATCTCACAAGTTCATCTAAAATTCAAGATGGAACTAAATAATGAAATTTGGCATACCTTATGATCCCTTCATCGAGGTGATCACGAATTCGTGCTTGGATTTCGATCTGGGTTGGATTTACCCCTTCAATTTGCTGATTTTATGCTTGTTAGGGTTTGAGCTTGAGAGCTCTTCTTGACTCCTGTGTTTTGTACGACCAGAACACACACAAAGGTGTGTGTTTTGGTGTTTTTAATTTTAATTAATCAAAACCCATTTTCTCACTTTAACCATTTTAGTCCCTCAACTTTACCTAGGTTTATAAAGGTTGCTACATCAAGTTCCTCATTATTTTTAAAACACTAGACTAACTAGGTTAATATTCCTAGTTATTTAGTGTGTTCCGGGAGTTATAACCCGTTTTATTTTAAGTCCCGTTAACTCAGGCTCTTATAAACTTAATTCTTTAAAACTTTGATTCGTTCGTATATAATATTAGGATTTCTTATTTAAATCCAAATATTTACCGGGTTATTTTTACTACTAACGGTACGTTACCCGTCTTTTTAGTATTAACGGAGTTTGATTACCAAACCCGTTTTCGGGGTGTTACACTATAAAAGGAGGAAAGGGTAAATAACAAGAGAGCGCATGAATAGTTCTACAACAGAAAAAGTGCACGCAACTTACACAAGCAACCCCACGATCTTTCAGCCACGCCATATCACTCTTTAAAGGTTCAAGCTCACTTTCCACTGTGGCTCGCGCCGTTTCAGAATTTTCCTATTTTTCTTCGGTCTCAGTCAAACGGCGGGAAGTTTCAGCCTTTTCAGAATGCGCAAGCTCCAGGTCCTTTTTAAGTTTTTCCTGATCAGAAAGCAAAGCAGTAAGTTCTTCTAACTCTTTATCTCTAAGAGCAAGAGTGGCGCAAGCTTGTACCTCTCGTTGCTCACTGCGTTCCCTATGAGAACGCGCTTCTTCCAGGGCAGCTTCTGCATCAGCTTTCTTCTTTTTTAACCTTTCTACCTCCGCGTCTTGTCTCTTCAGTTTTTCAGTCTCAGCCTTGAGATTATTAATGATATTGCGAAGATTTATCTTCTCAGCATTATTTTTTTCGCAAATTCTCTTCCAGTTTTTGCGTTCTTCAGAAAGGAGGGCAGCTTCAGCTTCCGCTTTCCTCTTCCAGCCTGCAGCAGACCACTCCTCGGTTTTAAGATTAGCCTCAAACTTGGCTTGATCAGCTTCCAATTTAGCTTTTAGCTGAGCCAAGCGCCTCTCATCATTGGCAAACTTTTTCTGGGACACCCTAAAAGTTTCCCAGTCCTTATGCATACTATACTACTCACGCACTATGCGATGGGTGGTAGAAACTTGGGAAGCAGTCTCTTCAACGTAAGCTTGATAGGTTTGTTCATAAGAACGACTTTCTTGAAACTTGATCTCCCCAGGAGGAAGTATCCCCTGCAACCAATCTTGGCACACGCGCCAATCCGAGAAAGTGTCACCTTTTTTCAAGTTCCAAACAGGAGCATGAGGCTCGGAAGCATCTTTTTCTGAATAAGTTCTATAGTAATAGTTCCCCAGAGTTTCCTCTGGGCGGATTGGAGAACTCGGACCCATATCAGAAAACGCGTTTTGCTCCTCAGCAGTAACCTTCTCTACATGTTCAGGCATAGCATCAGAAGGTTTAGGGGAAGGAGCTGAAGTTTTTTCAGCAGTTTGTTCTTTCCCCAGATCTTTGGCAGCAATTTCAGGGGTTTGTAGATCACCAGCACCATCCACAACCCCTGGATTAACAACTTTTTCAGTTTCTGCAGCAATATCAACAGGCTTCTCAGCCTCAACAGTCTCATCCACACCACCATCAGCAACCTCCGTAGTCCCTAACTGGCCAACAACAGAAGCATGCGGAGGGGTGGATGGAAGCTCTTCATTAACCACAGGTCGTGGCTCTGTGGGAACAGAGGAAACAGGAACCTCTGAAAAAATAACAAAATCTGTAAAGATTTAATGCGCATAAAGGAAAGAAGTAAAGACAACACTTACCAGGAACAAATTCCGAAATAAAAGCATCTAGATTTCCTTTTCTGGTAATTTTCTTCCTCTGAATCTTCTTAGAGGACTGACCCTCAGCATCAGTATAAGCTAGATTTCCTTTTCTGCCTTCCTGTGCACCAAGTGTTCAGGGCTAGAATCCAAGTCAATGGGTTCATTTGGGTTGGATGGAGGGATATCAGCAGTATCTCTCGGTTCAGATTTTGGTCTCCAAACAGTAACTGCAGGTATAAGACCCTCCAAAGAGTCAGAAACAACCACATAATCGCACCAGGAGTCAGAGGAATGGCGCATACCTTTCTTCTCTCCTCCAACATTTTTTGTCTTCAAGGATTGAGTTTTATCTTCACCTTTCTTCGGCGCAGAAGTAGAAGTCATCGCGCGTTTCTTCTTTTCAGGGCCTATGCCCAAGTTTGACAACTCACCTACAGAAGCGCAAAGAACATTTTACTCAAAAAGCGCAAAAAGCAAACAATAAACCAATATGCACATAACCTACCAGCACCAGCAGCAGGTTGAGCAGACAGATCCGCATCCCGTGGAAGAACAAAGTTTCTTACAATATGATGGTACCAAAGTTTCTCATCAGGTTTCTTCTTGATAGTACCCATCTTTCCGCCTTCCCTCTTAAAGGCAACAACATACAGTGAAACAACTGTAATCAAGGGAGAGCAAGTAAAAAAAAAAAGAGGGAAAAACCCCAATCTTACCATGACCATCCTCGGTGTACACCGGTTTGTCATCACGCTCCATTTTCCAATTCAAACTCATGCCGGCTCCGACGAGAGCTTTCTCCGGCAAAACAATATTGGGAACGTCCTTCAAATCTTGATACCGGTTCTCATCAATAGGGGTTTGAATCGTTTCAACAGGAACATCCTCTTTCCCCCTTAAAACCATCCTCACCGGAATCACTCCGGTCTTGATAAAAAAAATTTTTTGTTTCCAATTGTGGAAGGATTTTGGGGGTTGCTGTAGAATCTTCTTTGCAGGCGCCCTCTTAACGAACGAGTAAAACCCTTGGGTACAGTGCATCTGGTGAAAAACCCTAAATCGAGAAACAGTCGGCTCAATATGCATTGTCCGACATACAAATTCAAAATGTCGAACCCTAACCATACCAATAGGGTGAAGTTGGGAGATATGCAACTTGTAGTGCTCAAGGAATTCAAGAAAAAATTTAGTGACAGGAAAACGAAAGTTGCCTTCACAGAAAAAATCCCAAAAAAGGGTAATATACCCAGCCGGAGCATCTGCTGGGGTCTGCCCCTCTTCAGGATACAGAGCACCCCAGTTCTCCGGAAACTTAAAATTCCGAATCAGACCATCAAAGGTCGCTCTAGGCCACTTTAACGGTGGAAGTTCAGTCAACATTTCTTCAGAAAGATCTTCTTGGTGTTCTCCGGTTGACATAAGAGGAAGAAATGATAAACCTTTTCTTAGAAGAAGGGAACAAGAAAAGTTTTCAACAACACAATGATTACACAGAAAGGGGGCTACTCAAACGTTATATATACTCACCGCAATAAATAACATCGGTAACCGCCACAACACCTTTTTCGGATATCACAGTTCTCCAAGCAGCAGAGAGAGTGAAAACCTACACAAAAGCGCTTACACGCGCGCGTGCAAGACACGGACAATAAAAAACAACTGACAGTGATAGACTGTCACTCAGTTTTACTGTACCAGTCTCATTTAAAGTCAAAGATTTTCAAAAATCTTTACAATGATCAAAATGAATCTTCTTCCGGAAGTTTCTCTATTTTTTCACGCCCAAAAGCATTTCCCTCATATAAGTCCAGTGTTCCACTTATTTGCATAAGTACAACACTAGACTGGGGGGACTTGAAGGGGTAAGGTCCCAAAAACCTCATGATAAACACTTGGGACCATACCACAACCTTGCTTGCCAACCATTCTACCTTGCGCGGCCGCGCACTGTTCTTACAAAGGAAAGGCTTAAGAAACAAGCAACGGTCAACACTCGCGCGCCAAAGGGAAATCATAAGTCCTTGCGCTTTCTCCCACAAAGCAAAGGGTGAAAATCCTACATTAAACACTTCCGCCAAATATCCAGACTTGGATATCATTTACCCAAACTTGGGATTTATTTATCTGATTCCACACGATAAGGAGTCACGCCAGATTACAGCAGTAATCTTCTAGAAGGGATTCAATCGTGCACCACTAAGACGGTTATAACCGTCTGGACACGTGTCGCCATCTCAGGCGTCCCTGAAATCACAACGATAACATGTAATTGGAGAGTAATCCCCACTTAATCACTTTACACGTGGCAGATCCCCAGCCATCGATCTAGACCACGATCCGTGTGCTCTCACGTCGGATCAAAGAGCTGGATGGAAGGAAATGTAACCGCTTACGGGGTTAGCATCTTCCGTCAACTTTTCACTAACGGGTTTTCCCGCCCAAAGACTCCCGGTTATAAATATAAGAAACAACTCAGGTATGAATTCAAGTTACACACACTTCTCAAATACATCTTCTTCTTCATAACCCATACTTATTCTCACACCGGAGTCGGGTCAAGGAGAGAACCCCTTTCTCCCCTTGGCGAGGCTAACGGTGCTTCTTTTTTGCAGAGTTATCGGAGAAGGAGATCTGTCGTAATCGAATCAAACGAGAGGAAACCTACCTTTTTATGCGGATTCAAACCCCTAGATAATTGATTCCGATCGATTAATCTAGTGTTTCTTCAATATGTAATCTGTTGAACAAACCTTTCATTGATAACAAACCCATCCGGAGCTTTTTTAGGGGTAAGGTCGTTTCGGGAAATGATATTCAGTTTTGGTTAGACCCGTGGATTGGAGAGGCTCATCTTAAAGAGATTTTCCCGTGCCTTTATCGGCTGAAGTGGTAAAAACTGCTCAGTGAGTGACCGGTTGGCTGGCGGCACCTCATGGCTTTGGAGGCATGACCCGAATATGGCGTCGGAGGTTTTGGAACTGGCTGCCCTCTCGGATATGGTTTCCTTGGTTGAACTAGGGGCTGGATCAGATAAATGGAGGTGGATGGGGGAGTCAGCGTAGAGGTGTACAAATCGGTTTTTTTCAAAAACCGGTTTCGGTTATTAACCGAACCAGTTTTTTTCACCCAAAACGAAAACCGGTTTTTTTATAACCGGTTTCGGTTACTAACCGGTTTTTCAAGTCCAAAACAATAACCTGTGTAACCGGTTAGGATCGGTTTTTCCCAAAAAAAAACGTTTTTTTTCCGGTAAACCGGTTTCGGTTATTAACCGGTTTTTCAGATCAAGATTAGTAACCGGTCACAAACCGGCGGTTCGGTTATAAAACTGGTCCGGTTATAAAAAACCGGTTAAAAAAAACCGGTTAAAAAAAACCGGTTTCGGTTTTTTTCCCAGTTTCGGTTCTAAAACCGGTTTTTTTGTACACCTCTAAGTCAGCGGGTCTTTTTTCGGTTAAATCGGTGAAGGATATTTTGGTTCGTGAAGATTGCGTTCCGGATGTGTTCGTTCTCGATTGGTGCAAATGGGTACCCTTGAAGTGTAATATCTTTGTTTGGAGGTTAGAACTAAACCGTATTCCGACTCTTGATGCTTTATTTTCGAGGGGAATCGTCAATAATATCGGGGCCTGCCCTCTCTACAGATGCGAAGATGAGTCTGTGATGCACTTGTTCATTTCCTGTCATTTCGCTTCTTTAATCCGGAAAAAGGTTAGTAGATGGTGTCGTATCCGATGATTTTCGCGTTTTCGGTGAAGGATCTATTGGAAGTGCACAAATTCAGTAGATTGGGGCAGACGGAATCGAAGGTCTTGCAAGGCATTATTATTACAACGTGTTGGTGCATTTGGTTGTCTAAAATAAAGCGGTTTTCTCGGGTTCTAGAATTTGCGTGGAAGATATTTTCAGTAACGTTAGATCTATAGGTTTCTTTTGGTTCAAAAATAGGTAGTCTTTTCATTCCATCTCCTGGAATGATTGGTGTAAATTTGTAATTATGTGATTTTTTATTTTTGTTTGTTGTTTGTGCCGGCTTGGTTTTCGGTTCGGTTTTCTGTTAATGAATGTCAATTTAAAAAAAAAGATTGTTACATATTTAATTTTAATAATTCATTTCCATGTACTTTCTCGTTCCCAATATATTATTTTAGTATCCTTAAAACATTATTTTAAATACATAATCTTGAGTATTCAAATCAAATCATTACATTTAATTTATATATTCACATGACAAGCCCGAATATTGATAACCCTAGAATTAAGCAATATGAGAGTTGACTTCAAAACATGTTGACAAACTCAAGATTTCAAGAAATGTCAACGAAACATCCCACATCCCAATCACAACCAACTTATGTCTTATCGATATAAATATGTACATATAATGTTTTAATATCTTACAAAAACAAAACCAACAATACAATGGACAAAATCCTCTTTGAAGCTTCCTTAACAGGAAATGTACAAGTCCTCAACGAATTACTCGCTCAAGACGAATTAATTCTCGATAGAGTTTCGCTAACCAGAGTCAGCGAAACTCCATTGCACATTGCAGCCTTGAGAGGCCACAATGATTTCGCGAAGATTCTTCTTCACAAAAAACCAACACTTGCCATGTCCCTCGACTCGTCAAGGCAAACGCCAGTTCACTTGGCCGCAGCTGCGGGCCACGTGGAGATCGCATGCGAACTTTTGCGTGTTACGAGTGCGGAAGGATGTCGTTTTCGCGACAAAGATGGAAGAACACCTCTCTACTTGGCTGCCAAAAATGAACAGTTGGAGATTATCAAACTCTTGATTGAAACAAAACCTGATCTCTGTAAAGAATTGCAAGAAAATGGGGAAACTATTTTGCATACATGCATATTTTATAATCGTTTTGAAGCATTTAAATTGTTGTGTCAATTGTGGAATGAAGATGAGCTGGCAATGCTAACAGACCGTAATGGGAATACCCTCTTGCACCTAGCTGTTGTTCATAAGCATGTTCAGGTACTAGTTTAGTTTAGAAATCTTTTAATAATTACTTTCAAAGTTCTTTACTTGTTCAACTTTCACTAGAAAACAGGTTGTTAGCGACCAAAATCATAACTTCCCAAATTAGCGAATGATGGTCGCAAAACAGTCGCAATTTTTGCAACCGCATACTTTCAGTCAGAAACCATAGAGAATAAATATAAAATTATAAATTCCGGTGGCACGTGGTGGCAAAGTTAATGACCAATTTACTGTCACAAAAGTAACGTCTCCAACTTTGCGACGATTTATTTTAGTGGCCATTCGGTTGAAAAACCATACAAGATCAATATAAAATTAATATTTCTGGTCGCTAGTTGGTTGCAAAAATAACGACAGTTTAAGGGCCATCGGAACACTAGTGACCGGCGGCCAGATTTGGTAGCAAAAGGTTTCAAATTTGCCACATGTATTCTCGGTCGCAGTTTTGTTAAAAAAACATAAAGAGTCATTGTAAAATTACAAATAGCGGTAGCAAGTTGGTCGCAGAAATTACTACCGTTTATGGGTGTTTGCCTAAAATATTAAAAATAAAAAGAATAAATTATGTTAAATTAAAACTCGTCCCAAACTTTGCGACCAACTTTCTAGAATAAAAACAGTCGCAAAAAAAGTTGAAGTCATATTTAAAATCGTTGTCGCAAATCAGTCGAAAAATAGGGAAAAAAAAAAGTAAACAAAAAGTAAATTTCTATAGTGTGTCTAGCTAATTCTATGGACTATAGTTACAAATCTGGGTTTTATTGTTTGTGTAGACTGTGAAGTATCTGCTTCAGAAATCTAGCATCAGAGCAAATAAAAACATTGTTAACAGACAAGGGTTCACAGCATTGGATGTTCTTGATCATATTCCACGTGATTTGGAAGCATTAGAAATCCGAACTTTACTTATAGAAGTCAACTTTCGAAAAGCCAAACATGTTAAATCGTTCCAAAATGACGAATCTGATTCGTTGCAAAATGTTACGAGTCACGTAAACAAGCCCAAAGGATTAATGTCACGAACCGGAAACTGGTTAGAAAAACAACGTGGGATTCTCATACTTGCGACGATAGTCGTCGCAACAACGTCGTTCTACTCAGGGCTACACCCTCCAGGAGGGACGTTTACGGATTCTAAGGACGGGCCGCTAGGAAACGCGGTCAAAACCGAACCGGATGTGGGACCGTTCAGTGATTTCGTGATCCATAACACGATAATCATGGTTTTGTCACTGATGATATTTGTGGTGTTGCTAAGTGGTATCCCTTTAAGGAACAAGTTTTGTTTGTGGGTGCTCAATTTAGCGACGCTTTGCATCATGTTTTTCGTGGCGGTTTCGTACTTGGTGGAGATAGCCAACATGTCCCCTGACACGTGGGTGAATGGGCCAACTGTGATCATGTGTTTTGCATGGATGCTTTTGTGCTTGTTGTTTGCATTCATTCACACTATTTTCTTTATAACATGGGTTGTAAAGAAATTGTCGAAGGCTAGAACAAGAACAAAAATGAGAAATAATAATCCAATTAATGGCGTTTGATTCAATTTTAGTAGGAATTTCATTTCATTTCATTTAATTGTATTGTATGTATTATATTTGTTGTTTGGTTTTACTTAGGCTACACGGTATGGGGTTCGGCCCCGGGTCGTCTTGGGTCGGCGACGGGCGGAACACCGTGCCGCCCCCCCACGTCGCGTCCTATCAGTCGAGTTCTCGCCGTTTGTGACGGTCCAAAAGGTGTGGGCCCCCTACCAAAAGTTACCGTTTGAAATTTTTTTTTTTTTTTCAATTCAAACAAACAAACAAACGGTAATATTAATAAACTTTATATATTTCCATTCCATTTTCACTTTCATTCACCAATTTAACCCCAAAATTTCATCTCTCTCACATAATTTTTATAAATCTTCTTCCACTTTTATAAACCTTATACTCTATCATGGATCCCTTCAACAACCCGAGCGACCCGAACAATCCGTATAACCCGACGACTCCCATCAACCCGACCCAACCTAATGTTTTCTCGGGTCCGGGATATTATCCGACGCTAGAACCGAACCAATTCTCGCAATATTCATCAAATGCGTTTGCATCATTCCAACACTCGCCAAACCAATTCGCTCAATTCTCTCAAAATGAAGCCCTTCAACAAATGATGATGCGGGGTGCTTATATTTGTTAAATGTTAAAAAAAAATAGAAGACTAAAAAAAACAAAAAAGAACATAAAAAGTGGTGGAGGACTATGACTAGGACCATCCTCCCATGCCTTCTAGTTTTGGAGGATGGACCATCCTTGGGAGGACTATGACGTGGCGCCTACGTGGCGGATTATCCTCCAAGGATGGTCCATCACCATACCGAGTAGCCTTATGGTCATGTGACTTGCTTTTCTATGTAAACATATTTGTATTCAACTTCATTTAATTATTCTCTGGTTTAAAAGCTGTTTTTCTTTTTATATATTTATGAGCAATTAGTGATACAAGTGAAGAACCGGTTTAACTCACTATGTATACGGGTGTAAGGAGTGGTTAAACACTTGAGAGTGGCAAACTAAAAAATCAACCAATGAGAGTGTGCCATGTCAAAGTGGTAAACTATGCTCAAAAGTGTTAACAATGATTAGACACATTATGAAGTGGTAAACTATTTAAAAAAAAAAAAAAAGGTGTGATTGGTTGAGATTGGAATGGACCCCACCCCACACTACCCTCTCTCTCTCTCACTACCCTCTCTCTATCATGTTCACGAGCGGCAATATGTCACCGCGTGACTAACCAAACCGACGCGGCAAAGGGGTTGGCGGCGGTGTTACCGCACGGCAAACCACTTTGCCACTTCCCTTTGTCGCACCACACCGCATACCCTACATGTTGCAACTCGAGTGTGTACTTTCCTTTGTACGGTTTAGATACGAAAACTCTTAAAACTATATCTTGTCTTGATTAATTTATATAAAAACTATAAAACATTATACAAACATTTAGAAGGCTATGTTGATGTACGTAGCCTCTTTAATATTAACTTTATAGTTTTATTGTTATATTATTTTACTGTTTTACTTCCTTCTAAAAATAGAATGTTTTTTGTTTATAACTTTTAGAGTTAATTACACAAATGGAACCTGTGATTTATTTAAAAAAAAAAATCTTTTAGAGTTTCATCTTTGGGTACTAACTTTTTTTAACAGGTTTAGGTTTAGGTTTCATGGTTTCAATTTTGTAACGTAGGAAAAATAGGTTCACTTTTTATTAAAATATATTACAAAATATATAATAACAATACTCTAGTTATTCGTAGGAAATACTATAGTACAATATCAGTTACAAAACTAAATAAACAAAATATAAAATAAATTTTTATATACTAATATGTTTTCAAGCCGCATCTCTTGTGGGTACTTCACACGCATTTGGTAGCATCCTAGACTCGAGTATTCACCATGTTGAGTTTTTAAAAATGCTCCTTAACTGCACCAATTAACATACTAAAAATGTTGATGGTTTTGGTTGAGGATCATGTTTGACACGGAGCTCTTAAAACAAATTCTGTGTCTCCTCTCAAGACAGTCTGTCTCCCAGGGTACAACAATCGGAACAGTATATATACTGCCGAAGATGACGCTCACACATGAGATTACACCGGATATAATGGTGTTCTTGTTACGTGGAAAAACAAAGTTGTTTAATTTGAGAGTTCTTATCTCAATCTGATAGAATAAGTTTCTAGTAATTTTTGTGTCATGAGATTATCCCATCTCATCCTAATATATGACGTTCATTTATATTTATATATTCCCAAAACAAAAGTTGAAACATATTATATTATACTATTGCTTAAATTAAAAAGTGGGTGGCCATTCACCCCTCAACTTTGCAATTTAAGTACCCGCCGCGCGTTGCGGCGGCGTACCTGACTCTTTCCGAACTAAATTTACGTCGAAATAGAGTAACTGGAATTTATACCGTCGAATGAAAACATATTCTATTTTAGCCCAAAAAATTCTATGTTAAAAACTATACTAACTCGAAACGTAGATATGTGGTTCTTGAGCAAAATTTATATCGAAAGTTGAACCAAATAAAAGATAAAGAAAACGTACCAGTCCCCTATCCAGGTCCAGCTTCTGCAGGCCTGCAACCATCACAACAGATTCCGATATTCCCCTGTTTAGGGTCGTCGACGTTGAAATATGTATGAGGTCAAAGTCAGACAAACTAAACACATTATAACCAAAATAAACATCAAATCCAAATATCACAAACGTGATGCATTTTCTTAAAAGAAAATAAAATGAATAATTAGTGCATATATCACACATGTATCCTTCAGAGTTCAGATGCATGTATGATTGTATTTTACATTTTCTTTCAAATTTTGCTTTTAGGTTAGTTAACTTTAGCAGATAACATATACAAATAAATACTCTTTATTGCATCTATCTACACATGGTCTGGGTTTATGAAGTGTATATATGTAACATTAGAACAAAAAACAAAATCTTAAATTGATATAAAATTGATATATCTAGAGTTCTTGCCTTATAGACTTCCTTCAGACCGATACTAATAGTCGATTGGATGTGTATTCATTTCAGAAAATCCAAATGAGTTTGGCGAATTAATCAGAGAATACAGATGAACTTGACAAAGTAACTAACAAACCTTGGCTTTTTATTCCATTCAGCTAATTTGAAAGCAATATTGACAGAACCAAAAACATAGAGATTAAAGAAGGCTGGAGATATTTGGACACCCATCGCGCCTATTTCCACACCTTTTGTGCCCTAGACGCCTCGTATAGGCCTATACGAGGCGTCTAAGCACTGAATTCAAGGGGGTCTCAGAGGGTGTCAGGCACAAAGTTTAAGGAACTCTAGACGCCTCGTATAGGCGTCTAGTGTTGGGTTTTTTTTTTGGCTGCAATGAGGGGTGTTTTGGCGGGTTTTGGTATGGTTTTTTTGATAGTTTTTGAAGATGTGTTTTGTGGTTGAAAATTTTTTTGGTTTTAAAAAAAGTTTTGTTTTTTAAAAATCAACTATTTTAAAAATCGGCTCTTGAAATATATTATATCGATTAAATATTATAATGTTTTTAACATTTTACTTTTTTAAAAAAAAGTTTTGTTTTTTAAAAATCAACTATTTTTAAATATTAAAATTTTATCTCGTTCAAATATTGTTTCCGTATTATATTAAGGGGATATATTGTTTCCGTAATATATTCAATACATATTTTGTTTCCGTATTATCTCAATTTAACACAACAATCATTAAGTAACCGAATAACTGAAAACAAACATAAATATGACATATATAAGATAACTTTGTACATCCATAACAAAAATATATGAGATAAGTTTGTACATCCATAATAAAAATAAAAACAACAATAGGTCTATGCATCTAAATCCGAATCCGAATCTGGCTGCTGCGGCTGCTGCTGCTGATGTGGTGCTCGAGCTGGTGGAAGCGGTATCGGTGGTAATCCCTCTCTCTCTCGTCTATCCTGAGCCTCTCGTACCAGCCAGCCTACCAAATCGTTGAGCCTGTCAAGCTCGGCTCGTACATCCGGATGTAACGCAGCTCCTGGGGCACCACCTGGAATAGCGTGACGTGGAAACTGAGGCGCCCCGGCAGGTGGCGGTGGCTGTGGCACCGCTGCACCGTCTACATCCTCCGGAGGCTCCTCCACAGGCACTATCTCAGCAGGATCTACAGGAGGATAAACGGGCTCGAAATGCTCTGGTAGTGCCTCCTCTGTCCATATGCCCCCGGTCTCGCGGTTTTTAAACCGCGTGCCAACTGCAAACCTCTTGATTACCTTCATCCCCCACAGCGACTGCATGCCCATCCGCGTCGGCATGACTGGCGGCGTCCGTAGATGTGGGTCCTCGTGCAGCACGAGGCCAAATGAACGGGCAATGACGGTCACGTACGCCCCGCCATACAAAAATCCGCGCTCCTGCCGGTGATGGGCGGAGGCGTAGTACTGGGCTAGACCGTGTGCTAGCGCGCACGGCCTCCTATACAACAAACAATAAAGGAAAAAAAGATCTGTGGTCGTACACCACTCACGGCTGTACCCGCGCGCTGAGATAGAAGTAGCGAGCAAATGGTGCAGATACCTGCAGATAGTGTTAGTGTTAGCGAAATACAGAAACAGAGAATAAACAATGCACATAATCACAATAATTGCCGTAATAAACGTACGTACCTGTACAGTGGGTCCGCAACAAACGACACCCTCCCCTTCGACTTATCGTGCTCCCAATGATCTGGCCCCGCAATCACCTGCCAAAACCCTAGAAGAATGGGTTTTTCAACCACCACTAGCCCCGCTGTGTAAACCTCAGTCTCGATCTCCCCCTGCATGTATAAACCAGAACGCACCGCAAAGTCTGCTAGCGTCATCGTACGCAAAACGCCAGCGAGCCTGAAAGAAATCTCAGGCGGAGGGGGAGCACCTGGGTACGGCAGCGGCACTGGGACCCCAGGAGGGTGAAATGTGAATGACGAAAGGAACTCGACCAGCAGCTCCCTGTAGGTCGGCGTGTGCGCCAAATCGAAAAGTCGATGCCACGGCGAATCGAGAGGTACAAACCGACGCACTCTATCCGTCTCAGCAAGCTGGTCCATCGCATCCCAGTCGATCGATGCATGCGATCAAATGTACATCCTCCGAAGCTTCTGGCAATGGCGGGCGGCATCGGTGCCCGCGGGAAACTCTAGATACGGACAACCCTGCAGCGTATCCAGAGGCGGCCGCCGTCTCCGTCGTGGACCCTCCTGAACCGGCTGAATCTGCTGAGCCGGCTGACCCCCCTCAATCTCTATCTCAATATCATCGCCCTCCATAATCAATCTGCAAATAATAAATAATAATAATAAATAAAAATAATAATAAATAACAATAACAATAATAATAAATAATAGTAATAATAAATAATAATAATAATAATAATAATAATAAACAATAATAATAATAATAAATAAAAATAATAATAAATAACAATAACAATAATAATAAATAATAGTAATAATAAATAATAATAATAATAATAATAAATAAAAATAATAATAAATAACAATAACAATAATAATAAATAATAGTAATAATAAATAATAATAATAATAATAATAATAATAACATTAACAATAATAATAACAACATTAATAATAACAATAATAATAAAACTAATAATAATAATTAATTAAAAAAAAAAAACACAGAGCCTCGTATAGCCCTCGTATAGGGCTATACTCGGCGTCCTGTTCTTCCACATTCATCTTCAACCTCAAAACTCAAACCCCCAAACACCACAAAAATCAAATTTCAGGGCAAACCTACGGTCTAAAGGCAAAAACATGGCAAAACTACGGGGCGAAATACGTACCGGTGATGCTTCAAATCTTCGAAAATCCGGTCGAAATACGTATCCGAGGCGTATTCTCCGTATGTGTGTTTGTTTTTTTGTTTGGGGGTTATAAGTAGCCTCGTCTAGACCCCCCCTGTGTTATACGAGGCCTAGACGCCTCGTATAGCTCTATACGAGGCGTCTTCCTTTTTTATTAAATGACCATTTAGCCCCTGGTATGCCCCCAGTATAGGCATTATTCAGGGGCAAAATGGTAATTAACCATTCCAAAAAGATATTTCTGGAATGGTTAATTACCATTTTGCCCCTGAATAAAGCCTATACTGAGGGCTTTACAGGGGCAAAATGGTAATTTAATAAACTTTTTTTAATAATTAAAAAACAAAAAATCTCAAAAAGTTGCCGCCTCACAAGACGACACGTATAGCTCTATACGTGGCGTCTGGGGTTTCAAAATTACCTTTAAGCCCCTGTTAATGGTCTATACTGGGGGCTTTACAGGGGCAAAATGGTAATTAACATAGAATATTTTCAAAATTCAAAATTTAAAAAAAGAATTGTTGCCGACACTGTAGACGACTCGTATAGCTCTATACGAGGCGTCCTAATTCAAAAAATTCAAATTTTGATTTTCAAATTTTCAAAATTCAAAATTTCAAAAACCCGCTCAAATAGACGTCTCGTATAGATCTATACGAGGCGTCTGTGGATTAGGAAATGACCTTTTAGCCCCTGAAATAAGCCTAGATTGGGGGCATAACAGGGGCAAAATGGTCTTTTGGGCATAGCTATACGACGCGTATAGCTCTATACGCGTCGTATATTTTTAATTTTTTTTAAAAATGATATTAAACTGTTTTAATTATTGAAAAATGATACAAATTATAAAAAAAATTATAGAAATTGTAGAAAATTATAGGAATTAATAAAAAAAAATACATTCAAATTACAAAAATCATTCTTCCGTATCACTATCGATGTAATTAAGACTGGGGTTTGATCTTGGCGGAGGATTCATTATCGATGTATACCATTCTAGACGTGGCAAGTACATATCTTCCCATTGTTTCGTATGGGGGTTCGGTTGGTCAACCATAGCCCGTGTGCTGGTGGCATTGGATAATCCCCTTCCAGCTTAACATGTATGAAGTGGTTCTCGTTTACATGTGTAAGCGTTATGAACAATGGTTGTTGATTAGCTGGAGGACTTAGTATCGGGAAGAAAGTGGAACTCGCACCCATGGTTGTCGTTAACAGGTGCACCCCGATACCGTACGTTTGTGCAATAAGAAGTCCTGCATAGGGGAAGTCCATCCAGTGATCCCCCCCACAACCGGACACTGAATCCCAAATTAGGCCCTGACGATGCGTGTAAAAATAACCTTTATCCCATGCTTCAAATATTGGGAACCAGATCGATTTGTTCTTATCCATTTCTTGAACAAGGTGCCTTCGAATGAGCCCCCATGAACTCTGTTCCATACCTAAGCCCATAGCCACAGACCGAAACCCACAATGACCGTCCGGCATCACATCTCGTATGCACGAGACGTACGGATGGAACACTAGCGGAATGTCATCCTGAAACTGTTCGATGATTCCCACGTACTCGTCCCCAATGATTAACGGAAAACCGTGAGCATCTCGTGTCTCTTTCTTCTTAGAACTCTTTGAACGGCTTAGGCTCGCTTTGGGTTTTTGGGACCTTATAACCGACTGTTGAGAGGCCTGTGACGGAACGTACGAGCTGTGACGAGGTTTGTCGTACTTACTTTGTCGAGAACCTTCAAAGCACGTGTTTGCATCACCGAATGAGCTTCTCCTCAATTCTTCATCTATACGAGAGGCCTCGTCCAACCTTTGTTGTACCTGCTTTGTTGTTGGTCGGCCACGAGTATTTTGTTGGACAACCGGTGGTTTCTTGGTAGATTTCTTTGGAGTCAACACCGCTTTAATCTTTGAAATCAGGCTTTTTTGCTGAGCTGGGGGGTGCGACTCTAATTGTTGTCTAACAATATTTAGCTCTTCAACCACGTCCATGTCATCGTCTATCAATTTACAACTTTGGAAGTTAAGTTTCCGCCAGAAGACGTCCACGTCTTCGAGTTGAATCGGACGCTCTGCACGGTTAAAAACAACATTGTTTAAGTCACATGATTAACGGAAATATATCACACAAGTGTTGTACGTTTAACAATTATTACCTTCAAGAATGTACTTTTCTATCCTACAAGCACAGGGCAACCCACAGTTGTGCCACATTTGGCAACCACATGATGAATGAAAGCGCTCCAAGACATCTACCTTCCTAATTGCCTCGCACCTCAACAAGTCAAGGGCTGTATGGGATACTTTTCCAAGTAGGTGTTGAAACAACGGGTGTTTGTGGTGGGTCATTCTTTTTTCGATGCTATCTCGAAAAGTCTTCCTTATTTCACCGAACTGTGTCTCAACTATATCATGGACACAACCAACTACACGGTCCAGCGAGCTCCTATCTTCAACGTATCTCTTTAAGTTGGCGTGTTGGCTCTCAACTCTGTTTGTGGTACGATTACCAAAGTTGCGCCTCTTATCAGTCCACGCAAAGACGAACATCTCCTTATAGTCTTTTAGCCAGTTATCGTACACGTATTTGAAGACTCCTAAAACGTAAAAATAATTTAATAAAATTTGCATATGTGAGTCGTATGTTATTATAAAAACTTACTAGAACGTTTGCACTCCACAAGTCGTTGTCGCATGTTGCGCAAGTGGTACTCGTAGATGAGTATGGATGGAGACTCAATCAATGTCCCCCAGAATGACAAAAATTTCTTCCAGTCTTCGTCTGTGAAGGCACCCTTGCAGTGCTTCATAACATTCTGTTGTATGTGCCACCTGCAAAGAAGCCTGGAGGCGTTTGGAAATACTTTAGCACACGCGCCCATAAGGGCTAGGTCTCTATCGGTTAAAATCACACGTGGCTCCATGCATTCATCCAACATTGACTTGACCCTCTCAAGCACCCACACAAAGTTATCACCCCGTTCTTTACTAACAACGGCATGCGCGATAATAAACGATTTGTTGGTGGGCGTCATACCAACAATCTGGATAAAGGGCATATTGTATATGTTTGTCTTGTACGTCGCATCGATCAGCATGACGTGGGGGAATGCACGCCACATGTCTCTCGAGTACCGATGAAGAAAGAAGATCTCTGTTACGATCTCTGTTACGATCTCTGTTCCGGGTTCCTCCCGTGTCTCGTAAATAAAGTCGTTGTTTATCAGCTTGTTTTCTAGTGACTGCATGGGAGTCAATCCTTGTCTTTGTTCGGCTCTAACCTTCGCCACAACGTTTTGAACATCTTTCAGAACATGAAACCTGTCGGGGTCCTGCTTCCTTATCGTTTGAAATATTTTGCGCGACTCCATGTTTTGAGCTGTCAGCTGCTCGATCAGTTTCATTTCGCTTGGAGTAAACCTTCGCACAAACGCGTGGGCCGACAGGTCCTCACAAAGTTCGTGGTTATGTTCAATTTTTCCGTCTTTAATCTCCCAGGTTTCATACGGGTGGTTTCGCACAGCCAGCAGGTAAAACGGGCAACCGGTTTTTTTGCTTCCGGCTTTTCTAAGTGTTGCTGTAGTCTGGTGCTCACCAGCACGATCACATTCAAGCCATACCCTCCGGATTCTTCCACCGGTTTTCTTTGATCGACGGGTGACAATAACGAAACCATCCGCGTTTGCTATTTCTTGTATCCGATTCTTTAGTTCATCTAAAGAGTTGAAAACCTGTAACATCGACAATAATAATAAATAATTTTAATAAATAAATAAATAATAATAATAATAATAATAATAATAATAATAATACTAATAATAATACTAATAATAATAATTAAATAATACAAAAATAGTAATTAATACCTGCTTTTTTAAGTACGGACTGTCCTGGATGGGAGGTGTCTCACCACCATATCTACCATATCCACCATAACCACCGTCTCCTCCGTATCCACTGTATCCACCATCTCCTCCGTATCCACCGTCTCCTCCGTATCCACCGTCTCCTCCGTATCCACCGTCTCCTCCGTATTCACACCCGTATCTATAATCCGAATACCCTTGTTGCGTCAGATAACTTGGTTGACAAGCATGGTATGAGTCATCTACAGGGGCTGTTTCATCAACAGGGGGATGATTGTTCAAATCTAGAAACGGTTTGTTTTGTTCTCCTTGTATACTAGACACAACCTCCTCTTGCTCATTAGAATCGGGAACGCAAGACTCCTCCAAAATAAAGAACCGTATCATCATTAGTAAATAATAAACTAAAACAAAAACTAATTAAAACATTTAAGTACCTGTACTGTTACCGGATCGCTTTCGGGCACCCAGTTCTCGCTATAATACTGCCCGAAGACATAGTTGCCGTCCCAGTATGATGACATTTCAACACTTCGGGATGATAAGAACACAAATTAAATGCCGTCCCAGAATGAAAGAAGAAGAAGAAGAAGCAGAATGAAAGAAGAAGAACAAGCAAATGTCTTAAATGTCGGATGCTCGGGACAAACCATACACTGTATGTTGCACTTTTTCATAAGCCATCGACGCCTCGTATAGCTCTAGACCCCTCGTATATCTTTTTGTCACCTGTCGAAGACGCCTCGTATAGGTCTATACGAGGCGTCTTAGTGCCTCGTATCCATCCCTCGTACAGACCTATACTCCCCGTCTGATGTGACTGATTTGACATTGTGCTTTGGTGCAGAGATGGTCGGAAAAGTAACCCTATACGCCTCGTATAGGTCTATACGAGGCGTCCTGAAGGGTGTCAAAATAGGCATAAAGGTGTGTAAATATGTAGACCCTTAAAGAAAGCGCCTTTAAAGAAGGTTTCAAATCAAATTCATACAGACCATCCCTTTTTGAGTTTGAATATGCAATTTCCTCAAAAGCATCCTCAGTCAAAGAAAGAGTGGTTCCTACTCCAACATCTTCGAGTTCATCACCATCGAAATCGATCCTTTTGATCACGCGGATGCTCACTCAACCATGGCTTCTTATTAGTCTAGAGGTGCAACACCTTGGTTGAGTTCAACAAATCATCCTAACCCGCATCGAATGCTTCAGAAACGTTTCTGCACATAACTTCAAACTGAATGATATTAGGGCAAATAAGACATGTATTTAAAGAAACTGAGACTATATTTCTCTATATTTCTCAATTTCATCAGTGATAATAGTGATCGTTGTTCAAAAAAATCCACAAATCAGATCAACTGTGTCAAGCTATAAATCGAATCATATACTCATACAAATTGATAATCACTGTTACCAGAAATCAGATTCATCATCGAAGATACATCAATTGACGACTAAACACCTACACCAGCAAATTAAACCCTAGATTGAAGTAAAAACAGTGTGAAGCCATCAATCGAATCATATACTCATAGAAATTGATAATAATAACCTTTGTAACTTACGGAGAACGGATTAACTTCATCAGCATCTCCTTCATCAAAAGGATTTGGATCGTACCGACCAGCCATCAACGCAGATTTGTTCTAGAGAGAGAAATGAGAGAGAGAGAGAGATAAGTGATGCGTGAATTGTATGTGATGAAACTAAATAAAAACTTGAATCTGAAGTAAGATTTGATGAACCTGTGTGTGAATAACAGGGGTTGCGATTTAGATTGGTGGCTGGCTTTAGCAAATAAAGAAGCAGAAGGTCCCAGAAGTCTTGACATCACAATTTTTTTTGTCTCTTGTGCACCGACCTTTCTTTTTAATGGTTTATAAATTTGATTCTAAAACTTTACACTAAAAGGTAAGAGCATTCACATCCAAAGAATTAAATTGTGAGTGTGGGGTTTTTAAAATATAAAGAGTATAAAAAATGGTTGTGAGTAGAGGAAAGAGAAAATGTTACTGTTCATCTGTATATTTGGGGGACAATGTTCACCCATTATAATTTTTTAATATATATTAAAAGTGGTTGTGAGTGAAGGAGAGAGAAAAATGTAATGATAAAGGTATAAAAATATTATTTAATTGAAAAGAAGAGAAAAAAAGTAGGATAAATTACACTTTTCGTCCTTTATGTTTGTATTGGATTGCAATGGATAGCCTTTAACTTCAATAATTACAGTCACAGTCCTTTATTTGTAAAACTCATTACACTATTCGTCCTTTGGCCCTAACCTAGTTTATTTTACATGTTAAGTCTAGTCATGTGCAAAGCACATGAAGGTATTTAAGTAATTTTACCCTATTTAGTTTTATCAAATAGAACTCATGAAAAAGAAATATATTAAATCCAAAAATTGATGCCCTTCTCTCTCTCCTTCTGAACGCTCTCCCTCTTTCTCTAACAAACACCACCACGGCCATGGCTACCACCGCCGCTGGAATAACCACAAAATCTGACCCTCTTCATCTGCTTTCTCTCTCTCTCTAGCCAACAAATTCGTGAAGAACGAAGGTGTCAGCGGTGTGGTGTTGTGGTATTCCGACGAGAAACCCTAGATCGACCACCATCTCAAATAACCACCGCCGTTAACTCATCTGTTGCGATTGTGTTTAGGGTTTTGTTTTGATTAAAAAAAACAACAAAGAGCAAGAAGAGAAAATTTGGGGCTTAATCAAGTCGATAGATCAAGAATCTGCTCGTTTTTTGTTCTCCCGATAGATGGTGATGAGAATTTAAGAAAGGCACTGAATGGCTGGCAAGAATCTGCTCGTTTATCCTGAGATCTTTTTGTTCGATATCCAAATTTTGGAACCCTATTCGCCTAGTGTTGGACGGAGCTCTGCTTCAAGAATCGAGCCTCTTATTCAAAAGGGGATTGCGGCGCAGCTTGTTGCCCGTTTACCTGCCACTTGTTTGTAAATTGCTACTTTGGTATTTTAATGTGAATTTTTGCAAAAAAAAAAAAAGCTTTAAATAGAAATTACCAAATAACATATCCTGGTGCTCTTTGAACGGGATTGATATCCAGAATCAGAAAACACAACCAGATCAATTATATTTAATTGTTTTTACTTTAATTTGGCAGGCTAGATAGTCTAGTTGGCTTGTTGACTTTTGGGTTGATATTAAGCATCGTTATGTTCCAAGTCCAAGTCTTAGTGGAAAAAAGAGGAACAATGACAAAAGGATAGTGGAGAGGTGGCTCTAACAGTGATGGTGCCGGGGATTGGTTGGGGAGAGATAGAGAGGGGAGATCTGAAACAAAGACATGTGTTTTGTTTATTTGTTAATTTAAATATATTATTAAAATTACTAATCTACCCTCATGTGCAAGTCACATGTCATATTTAACTAAAAGATTTAACCAGGTTAGGGTCAAAGGACGTATGGTGTAACGAGTTTTACAAATAAAGGACAGTGACTGTAATTATTAAAGTTAAAGGCTATCCATTGCAATCCAATACAAACATAAAAGACGAAAAATGTAATTTACCCTAAAGAAAAACATCATATTTAAATACGTAGCGACTTGTAAATTGTAATTCACATGAAAAAAGATTCAAATGAAATTATGTGAGATTTATTCAGTAATAATAACTATTAACATGTGAATAGATTTATCTTATCATTGATTTCTTTGTCTAAGAGCACAAAAGTATTATATTGTTCTTTATTTGTTTAACGATTTTGAAATGAACTTGACCTTATACATGTCATGTTTACTTAAGTTGAGACAACTATATACGAAAGTCGAAAGCAATCACAAGAATACAAAGGTCTAATGTAGATGATCATGTACTAAAGGGTTTGTAACTTAGGGGTATCAAGGTGTACAAGAAAGATTTCATTCCTCTAGTTGTTGAGGTTTTAGTCCCAGAATGAACAAAGATGTAAACTTAGGAATAGGATTAGAAAGTGTGTGAGTTAGCCCTTCTAGACATCAAGCGATCACCAATGAAACAGAAACCAAGGATCGCTTTACTAAATATCTCTACACACACCATTTTGAAAATGAAATGGTACAACTTTAAGTAGAATTACTACTACTGTTTTAAATATGATAAATAAGACGCTTATATATGCCACTTAACCGCCAGCCTCTCTCTTGGCGAGCCACACCCTCAAAAATAAACCTTAGCTTAATTTATGTATCTTCAAAATTGAATAAGTTTGCTCCGGTTTTTAAAGATTTACTCTTCAGTTTTTTCTTTGTAGATGATTTGTTTCCTCTAATATATGAGAGAAAAAAAAAACTTTTAAAATTCAAGACACTAAAGTAAACACATTGATTTAAACAATCAACCAACACATTCTTCAAAAGATAACCCAACTCTATACATCTTCTTAACCAAAGTTTTACAAGACACAAGTCTTTAATCATCATATCATATACTCCAATATAACCAAAAGTAAATCAGAATCCAGAACAAGCATCAAACCAAAACTCATTTCAGAATTCTTATTTTTAGGTAGTAACTAAACCTAGGCTCTACACAAACGAATCAAGGTAACCGTACTTATGTCGTTTGTTAGGGGGGACGGGGCGCCCCATTGTCGGCCATCTTTCACGCGTGGAACGGCGTGGAACACCACCGCCGGTGGATGTTATCATGCGTGGAACGAATTAAGCGTGATAGTGAGCACGCGTTGTACATGTTTGTGTGGTGCGTTATTTTTAATGGTAGATGTTTGTGTGGTGAATGATTGACATTTCCACTAAAATCCATCACTAGTGACGGAATAATGCTCGATGACATGGCGGAACTTGATTGGATGTTGTGAGTGATGAGTGTGTCATGGGCGCCCCTACCCCCCTTATACTGTAACAAACTAGCATAAATCCGGTCCCATACTCCAATATACAGCGTTTCATCGTCGGGACTAAGCGACACACCGGAGATCACTTCAAAAAAATTGATTTCTTACCTTTTTTCACAGTTTAGTTTGGTGTCGTAAATGTGAACAAAATCAGCATGCTCCACCACCACCAAAACTGCCCATTAGATGAGAAACAGACTGACTGAACGGCCCCCATGTTGACCTTGAGAACCGAAACCGGGTTTGAGAGGTTTCTTAAATCCCATACCCTGCAGGTTTTGGCTTGATTCACTATAGAGTAACGGTTAATATATATAAACATACGAAAGAATTAAGTTGACAAGTTGTAACGCTTTGGCGGATCTACAAAGGAGGTAGGGGTAGCCCGGGCTACCCTCAACTTTGTTGGCGAAATGCAAAATTAGTGCAAATTTTTTTCTTCTCCGTTTTATGTATTGGATAACCCCAAGCAAATACTAGGATACCCCTAGGTCTAAAAGATTTTTTAGGATACTTCTGAATTTTTCTTGTAGATGCTTATAACATGTATGTTTAGTAAGTCTAGCCTGTTCTTCACTTGTATCACTAACTAATTGCTCATAAATCCAGAAAACAGTTTTTAAACCAAAGAGAAAATAGATGAAGTTGAACACTATGTTTTTATATAAAAAAAGTCACATGACCACAAGTAAAACCAAACAACATATATAATGCATATATATACAACAATGAAATGAAACTTTTATTAAATTGAATCAGACGCCATTAATTGGATCATTATTTCTTGTCCTTGTTCTAGCATTCAACAATTTCTTTACAACCCATGTTATAAAGAAAATAGTGTGAATGAAAGCAAACAACAAGCACAAAAGCATCCATGCTAAACACATGATCACAGTTGGCTCATTCACCCACGAGTCAGGGGACATGTTGGCTATCTCCACTAAGTACGAAAACGTCAGGAAAAACATAACGCAAAGCGTCGCTAAATTAAGCACCCACAAACAAAACTTGTTCCTCAAAGGGATTCCACTTAGCAACACCACAAATATCATCAGTGACAAAACCATGATTATCGTGTTCTCGAAATCCGATTCGGTGTTAACCGCGTTCCCTAGCGGCCCGTCGCTAGAGTTGGTAAACGTCCCTCCCGGAGGGTGTAGCCCGGAGTAGAACGAGGTTGTTGCGACGACTATTGTCGCGAGTATCAGAATCCCGCGTTGTTTTTCTAACCAGTTTCCGTTGTTGTTTAGGTACCAATTCCATATTCTTGACATTAATCCTTTCGGCTTGTTGTTGTTACTCGTTACATTTTGTGACGAAGCGAATTCGTCAGTTTGGAGTGATTTAACATGTTTGGATCTTTGAACGTTGGCTTCCATTAGTAAAGTTCGGATTCCTAATGCGTCGAAATCGCGTGGACAATGATCGAGAACATCTAATGCTGTGAACCCGTGTTTATTAACAATGTTTTTATTTGTTCTAATACTAGATTTCTGAAGCAGATACTTCACAGTCTACACAAACAATAAAACCCAGATTTGTATAATTAGCAAGAAATTTACTTTTAGTTTACTTTTTGCACTGAATTAGGCCACAAATTATAAATTTATCTATAAAATTTCATGATTTTTCAACTTTTTGCAATCATTGCGACAAAAATTTACGACTAACAAAAGACGGTCGCAAAGTTAGAGACTGATTTGGACCAAAATCTAAACCGTCGCAATCTTGAAGACCAAGCCAGATATGGTGGCAAACTGAGTCGCAAAAGTCATTAAAATATAATTAAATTACAAAATCGCTATTGCAACAGTCCCGTAAATATGAGAAAATTATTAAAAAGCGTTAAAAGAACCGCGATCGCAAATCGATCAGTTTTCTAGTAGCGTTGTGATAGATCTTTAACTATTATATATATTTTATTATTTTTATCTTTTCTTTTTTCGACCTTTGCGATGACTCTTACACAGTTCAGAGTTTTTGCGATTACCTTTAAACAGTTGCATTTTTCGACTGGTATTATGATTCTATATTAATTTTCCTTATTTTTGCAACCGAATGGTGACTGAAAATAAGCAGTTGTAAAGTTTGTTACCGATCTTTTAAGTATATATTTAAGTTGTTTTTTTTCTTTTTTTGCGACCACCCTTAGACAGTCGCAATTATTGCGACCAATAAGCGGTCGCAAAATTGTGATGGTTTACGACCGGATCTAGGTAGGTTGCTAATTTCACGATCGGTATGATTTCAGTTGTCAATCAGTCGCTAGTTTTGCGAGGTTTTTTATAGTAAATTTTGTACGCAAATACCTTAGTCTTGTAGCATTTTTTAACGGCAATTTTTACACCTAAATTCTATCTAACCTTGCACTAGCAAGGATTTTAACCCACTTTTGTATGGGTAAACACCGTACCACTAGACCACTAGGTCATAAATAACCAATTTTGTAACTAGTAGTGAATGTTGAGCAAATATTGAATTAATAACATAAGAGTTAAATGCCATTTTAGTCCCTGTGTTTGGGCCATTTTGTCAGTTTAGTCCAAAGGTTTCATTTCTCGCATGTGGGTCCAAAAAGGTTCACCCGTTACCATTTTAGTCCACTGGGTTAACTTCATCCATTATTTCTGTTAACGAGAAAGGCAATTCGGTCATATAATTGCCCTTCTAGTTTACATAATTACATATAAAATGACCGAATTGCCCTTCTCGTTAACGGAAAAATGGATGAAGTTAACCCAGTTGACTAAAATGGCAACGGTGAAACCTTTTTGAATCCACAAGCGGAAAATGAAACCTTTAGACTAAAATGGCACAAACCACAGGGACTAAAATGGCATTTAACTCATAACATAATTATAAAAAGATTTCTAATACCTGAACTTGTTTATGAACAGCAGCTAGATGCAAGAGGGTATTCCCATTACGGTCTGTCAGCATTGCCAGCTCATCATCTTTATTCCACAATTGACACAACAATTTAAATGCTTCAAAACTATTATAACATATGCATGTATGCAAAATAGTATCCCCATTATCTTGTAACTCCTTACAAATATCAGGTTTTGTTTCAATCAGGAGTTTAATAATCTCCAACTGTTCATTTTTGGCAGCCAAGTAGAGAGGTGTTCTTCCATCTTTGTCGCAAAAACGACATCCTTCCGCACTCGTGACATGCAAAAGTTCGCATGTGATCTCCACGTGGCCCGCGGCTGCGGCCAAGTGAAGTGGTGTTTGACTTGACGAGTCGAGGGACATGGCAAGTGTTGGTTTTTTGCGAAGAAGAATCTTCGTGAAATCATTGTGGCCTCTTAAGGCTGCAATGTGCAATGGGGTTTCGCTGACTCTGGTTAGCGAAACTCTATCGAGGATGAGTTAGTCTTGAGCGAGTAATTCGTTGAGGACTTGTACATTTCCTGTTAAGGAAGCTTCAAAGAGGATTTTGTCCATTGTATTGTTGGTTTTGTTTTTGTAAGATATAAAAACATTATATGTACATATTTATATAGATAAGACATAAGTTGGTTGTGATTGGGATGTGGGATGTTTCGTTGACATTTCTTGAAATCTTGACTTTGTCAACATGTTTTGAAGTCAACTCTCATATTGCTTAATTCTAGGGTTATCAATATTCGGGCTTGTCATGTGAATATATAAATTAAAGAGTAAATGTAATGATTTGATTTGAATACTCAAGATTATGTATTTAAAATAATGTTTTAAGGATACTAAAATAATATCTTGGGAACGAGAAAGTACATGGAAATGAATTATCAAAACTAGTGTTTGTAAATGACGCGCGTTGCGCGAAAGGCATTGGTGTTTTCGACCGTGGGTATGGTGGGGCGGGGGTTTGGGGCATGGGTTGACACGTGGACTTCGAGCCCCCCGCTGATAAGTGACGTGTTGGTTCGGTATGGCGGGGCGTGGCTAGCCAGCGTGGGTTGGCCAGTTTTATAAAAATTTTAAAAAAACCTAAAATTAAAAAATACACACAGAATTAAAAAAAAGCCTAAAATTATTATTAAAAGTTCCTAAAAATTACAAAATTCTACAAAAACAGGATTACAAAATTTAAAAAAAGCCTAAAGCGTTAGGTAGATTTCGAACAGGGCGAACTTGTCAAACGGCTTCCGCTCCTTGCCCCGGAACTGGATGTTGGCCACCGCCACCCGGTCTTCGTGACTTATATCACCGCCCGGAACGCTATCGTAGTAGGCTTTAAAACGGTCGAGATTCGGTCGTACTCCGGAGGTTGTTTTGAATTTTATTTTTTTACTAGGTTTATCACCGTCGCCGTGTTGCAGCGAACTTCTTTTATTATTTAGTCTGAGTTTACATGTGTTTTGAAATCACTACGAGCGCGTTGCACACGTAACCGTTCACAAGATAAAAAGAAAGTGTAGAAAAAACACTAAAAGATAACCGAAAGAAAATCAATAAATAAGTTGTATGGTAATGATGTTGTTCGTATGAAATCTGTGGTCAAAGATAAGCAAATGGTACCGAATTTCCCGAACCAAAAGATGTTAAGTACCATTCGGTACCGACTTTTGGTGTTCCTGGTACCGATTTTTACTTTCATATACCGGTACCGTAACCGGTATTTTTGGTAACAGTATCAATTTGGTATCGGTTAGCACCGAGCTCATCCCTACCCTTAAAAAAAAGAAATAATTTAAAGTTGAAGAAAATCTACGGCACCCGTGACCGAGGATGAGCCAATAGTACCGGGTAGCAGTACCGAAATTCCCGAACTAAAAGATTTTCAATATCAATTCGGTAGCGACTATTGGCGTTTTCTATACCCGAACTAAAAGATTTTCAATATCAATTCGGTACCGACTATTGGCGTTTTCTATACCAGGCTGATACCGGTTTTTACCTTCTTGTACCAATACCGAACATATTAAAAGTAGTATTAATTAATAATAATAATAATAATAATATAATATAATATAATATATAATATATAACAACTGTTCATTCAGTTGTTATTTTATCATATATGAATTAATTATGTAACAATCTAAAAAATATATATAACACAATATCCACATTTTGACCATTGGATCAATAAAGAAAAACATCATATTTAAATACGTAGTGACTTGTAATCACATGAAAAGATATTTTAAGTGAAAATATGTGACATTTATTCAAGTACTGATATCATGTGTAGTGGTTAAGCCAAATAATGCCCCCACCATGGGGCGTTTTGCGACACGTGGCAGTCCAGTCAGCATGGGGAATTATTGCAAAAGTGGCGTAGTGGGAATAATGCCCAATAACGCCCATGCAATCATTTCACAATTATTTTTTTTAATTTAAAACATAAAAATCTTCATTAATTTAAAATAAAAATTACACTACTTGAAATAAAATAAAAAAACCGAAAAAAAAAACAGAAAATAAAAAAACCGAAAAAAAATAAAGTTAAAAAAAAAGAAGATGAACTAGAGTCCATATTTTTCTCGAATTTTTTGGCGATGCATTTGCGCAAGGATCAACGCGTCGCCTTGGAGGTGGTCGATCGGTTTGGACAAAAACTCAATGTCCTTTTCTGTCACACCCCGATTTCCACGTGTCACCGGTGGGCCCGGTGGGGGAGTATCGTGACGTGGTTGGCAACGTAATAGTCAAACAACACAATATTATTATGCACAGCGGAAGCAAATTTAAAATATGATACAACCGAATTTAATATTGTTTATCAATGTAAAAATATCCGGAAGTTTATCCACAGAACGGATCGAAATAAAATAATATTAATGGTTCAACAGACTTCAGGCATCCTAAGCTGGCGAGACTTTTTATTGATGCTAAGGAGACAATCCAGCCAATTTCGTTTAGTACCTGCATTCAGTCTTTTTGGGAAAATACGTTAGTTTACACTGGTAAATACAATCGACTGACTCATTTTGGAAAATGATTGAAAATTGGTTTGGATGCACGTGGCATAAACATTTTTGTTTAACTTGGGAGAATTATTTAATATTATAATCTTGTGAACGAATTACATGTTACTTATGCGTTCAGTAGCCCGGATCTAGTCTGGGTTAAAGATCAATAGACACACCACATCATAGAGTTATACACGGACGGTGTACGCCTACACCCCGTGCTCAGGTCGTGGCCATCTCGTAAGATGATGCCAGGGATATCCGGGACATGGTCATTAACCCCCCAAAGGCTGTAAAGTAATCAAGACTGTTTAAACGAGCCGATCAAATTATTCAACTACCCACTTAATGTGGAGATTTGATGCCCGATCAAGCGGTATGCTATATACCGTAACCCAAGCCCGTATAGGGAAAATAAGTTAAAAGTATTTACCTGAGTAAGTATTAATCACAATAAGCAAAATGCACGTAGCTTTTACTGGTCCTCCTAATCTGGAAAGAAGGTTTATAATAACCTCTTAGAATTCTAACGGGTCTTTTATTAAGCTTAAGCTTAGACCGGCTAGTTTCAAGATACGGTTCGTACGCACGATTAAGCGAAGACCGGATAGAATGTGATTCAGACCCGACAAGTTTGAAGACTTGTTTAATATGGGTTTATTATTCACATTCTGGATTTTGAGATAAAACCGTTAAGGTTTGACCCGTTTCGGCTAATTTATGTAAACTTGTTACATAAACCGAACCATACGCGTAATAAGCGTGAAGGGTAGTTATGAGAGCTATATACAGCTTTCCTAAGTTAATTATGTCTCAAATATGTTGTGACATCAGTAAGGTGTCTTTCATTATGCCCGAAACGTGTTTAAACACAAACTAGGCCCCGTAGGGGTAGTTTGGTCATTTTAAAGGTTGAAAAAGGGTTTAAGTGTTTAACTGAGTTACAGGTCTAATGTAATTTAGTAAACATACTCAAATTAATGAGTTATAACAGTAAGATAAAGCATATATGTGAAATTTATCATTTTTAACCAAACTATGCCCCGTAGGGGTATTTTGGTAATTTCACATAAGCCGAAAAGCTCAAAACTGAAGTCTGAGTTTATCAACCTTTGCTTACTGTTAAAATATTATAATTTTCCTCTTATATCAGTAGGTATCAACCCGGGTATGTCCAATATGATTTTAAAACATACTATGCGTTAAAAACGCTAATTAAGGCGATTAAAGGCCATTTCCGGGTTCGATACTTAAATCTGATATCTTTATATTTCCAGAAGGTTTAAAATAATTTATTTATCATATGTGATCAGTAGCAAAAGGTTTGGAGTCATTTAGATGTGTAAAACTCATTTTATGGCCCGTAAGGGCAAAACCGACAATTACCGGATTAAGCCTACGACTATGAGTTATGCTCAGCCTAAAATTAATTTAAAATCTTTAAAAATCCCAAAATAATATATTACATCAGTGGGTAAAAGATTTGATACCAAAAAGTATGTTTAACTAGGCTATACGCTAATTACGCCATTTTATTAACATAAAGCATTAATTTTGCGATAATGAGCATAACTCTTAATCTATAAGTCAAATTGATGTCAAACTTTGCATACAAGTCTATATATCAGTAACAAAGGTTTCTACACTTTTACATTTTCATAAATCATGTTTTAAGGTAATAAGGGCATAACGGTCAACATATGAGCAATTAACGGAAACATGCATATTAATTGGATAACTAATGAACCAAGGTGTATAATCACAGAGGGTTGTTCTAACATGTAACCTAGTCCAATTAAAGCTCTGAGGCATTTCTAAAATATGCCTAAACGGGTCAGAACTGAAAGTCAAAGTGAAAGTCAAACTATGTGACTTTCGGTTCCGAACCGGGTCTAAACAGGAAATTGTCGGGTTGAACATGTTTAGACATGTTCTTACACTTATTACTAAGTTATAACAATGATCAAACAGGTTGTATATGATTTGCATTGCTAATTATGCATGAATGGTATTTTAAGCTTCCTGTTGACTTTTTAAGTAAAGGTTTGACCCGACTTTTGACCTGGTTAGAGTGATGATCAGGGGAAACCCTTTTGGGGTTTTATTACCCACATAAATACCATCTTATATCTACTTTTGATTCGAGAATTGACTGAGCCATTATTGACTAATCTTGAAGTCAAATCGTAATTACGACGGTTTGACTTTTAGCTAATTAACTAAGCTAAAACCAATTAAAGAAGGACTAGCAGACTTACAAGGGTCCAATGCACGAAATATGATCACTTGAGGCTGCTTGATAGCTCCAGAAATGATCCAACAATGCAGGAGAAGGTGTGGGAATGTTTGTAACTAAGGAGGCTTTATATAGTGATCCAAGACACCATAAAAGCTTGACATCTTAGTCTAACACTCATCCACAACTGATTAACACTTGTCCTAGTGCTTAGGGGGTGCCTAGGGGTCGTTCACATGTGAGAAAAACCGGCTAGAATGGTCACAATCGCGCATAACAGGCTGCAGCAAGTTTTCTGGTCGCTGGCACTTGCTTACGGACCATAAAGGTCTGGCTTACGGTCCGTAAGCCTCTGGTCAGACACAAAAATTGTTTGTTCTTTGGTGTTTTGAAAGGGCAACCCTATAATCCGACTTTAGGACTTTATTTTATCAATTTGGGGCTTCCAATATGGGTCTTTAACTGTTGGATACCCTACCATTATGAATTGTATGCTTGTATGCTTTATAAAAGTACCGAAAATGAAGGTTTACCATTTCT
The DNA here is from genome assembly GCA_030545235.1 of Helianthus tuberosus. Classification (NCBI taxonomy): domain Eukaryota; kingdom Viridiplantae; phylum Streptophyta; class Magnoliopsida; order Asterales; family Asteraceae; genus Helianthus; species Helianthus tuberosus. Next base: position 5,879,591 of record CM060358.1, read on the forward strand.
TTTCTTCGTGGGATCCTATCGAGTATTTCCATTTCATTATTGTCAACCCATTTCTGGATTTAAGACACAATAGATGTTTAATATATAAAAATTTGAGTCTTGGGATTTATAACGAGGTCGTTCAGAGGTGCAAAAGTTAACATGACGACACTTTTAAATCATGTCAAACATTTTTAATAAATCCAAGTTTATAACGATTTTTGTCTTACACGACACGTGTCGTTATTTTATTTAACACGAATTTTCGAGGTGTTACATCCTACCCCCTTAAAATAAATCTCGACCCGAGATTTACTGAAACAAGTAAGGGTACTTTTCTTTCATCGTGGATTCAACCTCCCACGTGAATCCGGGACCTCTACGGGCATCCCATTTGACCTTTACAAAAGGTATATGCTTCCTTCGAAGCTTCCTTACCTGTCGATCTTCAATCGACAAAGGTTTTTCAACAAATTTCAAGCTCTTGTCTATATGCACATCTGTGTGTGGTATGACTAGTGATTCGTCAGCGAAACACTTTTTCAGATTGCAGATGTGGAACACATTGTGAATTCCACTGAGCTCTTCTGGTAAGTTTAACTTATAGGCAACTGACCCGACACGTTCGATAACCTCGAAAGGTCCTATGTATCTCGGGCTTAGTTTGCCTTTCTTACCAAACCGCATCACTCCTTTCCAGGGTGACACTTTAAGTAGGACTTTGTCACCTACTTCGAAGTGAAAATCCTTACGATTTGGATCAGCGTAACTCTTCTGCCTATCCCGGGCAGCTTTGAGATTGTCACGAATCTGGACAATCTTGTCCGTCGTTTCAAACACGATCTCTGGTCCAGATAATTGGACATCTCCAATTTCCGCCCAACACACGGGCGATCTACACTTTCTACCATATAATGCCTCGAAAGGCGCAGCCTTTATGCTGGTGTGGTAGCTATTGTTGTAGGAGAATTCGATTAATGGTAAGTTCTTATCCCAGCTACCACCCAAATCGATCGCACATGCACGTAGCATGTCTTCCAACGTTTGAATAGTACGCTCACTTTGACCGTCAGTCTGAGGATGGTAAGCCGTACTAAAATTCAAACGTGTGCCCAAAGATTGTTGGAAACTTTTCCAAAAATGTGACGTGTACCTAGTATCCCGGTCAGAGATAATAGCTACAGGTATGCCATGTAGGGCTACAATCTTATCAACGTATAACTGGGCTAACATATCGGAGCTATAAGTCTCCTTGATGGGTAAGAAATGCGCTGACTTAGTCAGTCTATCCACTATAACCCATATTGTATCATTTCCTTTCCTCGTCTTGGGTAACTTGGTAATAAAATCCATAGTTACCATTTCCCACTTCCACGTAGGAAGTTCAGGCTGTTGTAGCAAACCTGACGGTTTCTGATGCTCGGCTTTGACTTGCGCACATGTCAAGCATTTTGCTACATGGGTGGCTACAGAATTTTTCAAGCCTATCCACCAATAATTTGCCTTCAGATCCTGGTACATCTTATCAGCTCCAGGATGAACGGAGTATTTGGAACTATGAGCTTCCTGGAGGATAACATCACGAAGTCCCCCATAAGTTGGAACCCATATTCGTCCATTCAATCGCAGAATTCCGTCCTTGCTAAGAGTCAACTGCTCCTCAGTTACTCCTAACTTTTCATTAGGATAGTTAGCTTCCAACACAGCTTCCTTCTGTGCAGCTAACAACCTTTCCATCAAATTATTCTTTATCTCCATGCGCTTGGCATTGATTCGGATAGGTTTCATCCTTTCTTTTCGACTCAAGGCATCAGCGACTACATTTGCCTTGCCGGGATGGTACTTGATTTCACAATCATAATCATTCAAGGTCTCCATCCAACGGCGTTGCCTCATGTTTAATTCTTTCTGATTAAACAGATGTTGGAGGCTCTTGTGATCAGAATAAATCACACATTTGACACCATAAAGATAGTGCCTCCAAAGCTTTAGTGCGAATACAACGGCACCCAGCTCCAAGTCATGGGTGGTGTAATTCTTTTCATGCACTTTCAATTGTCTTGAAGCATAGGCAATAACTTTGCCTTTCTGCATAAGCACACACCCCATGCCAGTGTGCGAAGCATCACAATAAACCACAAAGTCTTCAATTCCGTCTGGCAGTGTCAGTACCGGGGCGTTGCTCAACTTTTGCTTCAGTATATCAAAGGATTCTTGCTGCTTAGGGCCCCAAACAAACTTAACCTTCTTCTTAGTTAAGGAGGTTAGGGGTGCAGCAATCCTTGAAAAGTTTTCAATGAAACGCCTGTAATATCTTGCCAATCCTAGGAAGCTACAAATTTCTGTAGGCGTCTTTGGCTCTTGCCAGTTCATTACGGTTTCAACCTTAGCGGGATCCACCTGGATACCACACTCACTAACCACGTGTCCAAGAAATTGGACTTCTCGTAGCCAAAATTCACACTTAGAGAATTTGGCGTAGAGCTTCTCCTGATGTAGAAGTTTGAGAATACAACGAAGGTGTTTCTCATGGTCAGCTTGGTTCTTAGAATAAATAAGAATGTCGTCGATGAAAACGATGACAAATTTATCCAAGTAAGGCTTGCAGAGGAACTCGTAGTGACCGTAACGAGTTCTAAATGCAGTCTTGTGAACGTCTTCATCTTTGACCTTCAATTGATGGTAGCCTGACCTCAAATCAATCTTTGAGAAGTAACTTGCCCCTTGAAGCTGATCGAACAAATCGTCGATTCTGGGCAAGGGATACCTATTCTTGATCGTGACTTTATTAAGCTCGCGATAGTCGATGCACAGACGCATCGACCCATCCTTCTTCTTGACAAACAAGATTGGCGCTCCCCAAGGAGATGAACTAGGTCTAATGAAACCTTTAGCCAGCAATTCATCTAGTTGCGTCCGCAACTCCTTCATTTCTGTGGGTGCCAATCTGTATGGTGCTCTAGCAACTGGTGCGGCTCCGGGGATGATATCAATCCTGAATTCCACTTGTCTATCTGGTGGTAAACCAGGTAGATCTTCAGGAAACACTTCTGGGTATTCCAAAATGACAGGGATGTCTTCTATCTTTGGTTTAGGCTCATCAATAATCACTTGCGCCATGTAGATGACACACCCCTTCTTCAAACACTTGGAAGCCTTGAGCATAGTCACTTGCTCAGGTAGTCCATACTGGGTATCTCCCCGAATGGTGAGTAATTCACCAGACGGAGTCTTTATCACTACTTGTTTCATGTTACAGACGATTTGGGCCTGGTTATGAGATAACCAGTCCATACCCAGAACTATGTCAAAACCAGCCAACTTAAACGGAAGTAGAGACAGAGGAAAAGAATGGTTCTTAATGGATATAACACATCCATCTAACATAGTTGAGACGGTTTCTATGGTTCCATCTGCTAACTCTACCTCATAATTCACTTTTAAGGCTTTGATAGGTAATTTCAGCAATTCACAAAATTTATGATCTACGAAAGACTTATCTACGCCTGAATCAAAAAGTACTCTTGCAAAGACATCATTTACAAGGAAGGTACCTGTTATGACATTATCGTCTTGTACAGCTTCTTTCGCGTCCATTCTGAAGACTCTGGCATTAGTCTTCTTAGCCTCCTCAGGCTTCTTGTTGTATTTCGGGCAGTTGGTCTTGATGTGCCCCTTTTCATTGCAACGGTAGCACGTTGCGTCTTTTATCTTCTTGCAATCCAGGGTTTTGTGATCCGTGGACTTGCAAATTCCACAAGCAAAGGGTTTTGACTGAGTCTGAGAGTTCGAATCCAGTCTGCACTTTCCATAGTGCTGCTTCTTGCAAATTTTACACTTGGGTTTTTCGCCAGAATTGCGCCCATCCTTCCTCGACTTCGACCATTTCTTGTTGTCACCGTTCCCACGGTGCTTCTTGTTCGACTTTCGTGAACCATCATCTTCACGCTTCCTCTTCTCGGCCTCCTTATTTCTCAGCGATCTCTGCCTGACCGCATCCAGAGTGAGGGATAAGGAAATGTCAGTTACAGACCTGAAGGTAGCTGGCCGAGAAGCTTTTACGCTTGCCTTGATCTCCGGGGCTAAACCACCGATAAAGCGAGCGATTCTTTTTGGCTCCGGGGTTACCAGGTAAGGAACCAACCGGGACAGCGTATTGAAGCTTGTCAGGTAAGCTTGACAGTCGAGGTTCGTCATCACCAACGATAGAAAGTCAGATTCTATCTTCTCCACCTCATGTTGAGGGCAGAAATTTTCCTTGATTAGGGCAATGAATTGATCCCATGACATATTATACAATGGGATTTTTCCGGTGGCCTCAATCAGAGATCTCCACCAAGCTAACGCTTCACCCTTGAAGGACTGTGACACAAACTTAACTACATCCCTTTCAGCGCACCCGCTGATATCTACCACCGTGTCCATCTCGTCCAACCAAGTCATACAGTCGACGGCTCCTTTTTCCCCAGTAAAATCCCTGGGCTTACAAGACACGAAGTACTTATAGGAGCAACCCTTGTTACGGGGTTCTTGATGCAGTATTAATTGCTGAGATGGGACACTTTGATGGTTGGTGGACTGACGGTCATCACCATCTTTCTTGGGTCCATTCTTTTTGGGAGGAGGCTTGCTATGAGCCTCAGAATGTGTCTTGGGCTTTGAATGTGATGCAGAGTGGGTCCTACTTCGAGTACCACTATATTCTTCATACTGCCTTTCCAAAGCCTGTGTAACAGCGCCGTCTATGATTGCTTTTAATTCAGCACCCGTTAACGTAATCTGGGCATTATCATTTTGCTCCACTGGATGGCTATTAATTTCATTTGAGTCAGCCATTTGAATTAAACTGTTGCAGAAAACAAGGTCAATATTTTATTTGGGAGTTTATTATGGAATTACCCCTTAGGGTAACTCGTTAACCATGGTAAACAGAGACCATATTTGGTTAACTTATTAATCGTATTAATTTAGGATTTCAATTAAAATTTATCCTAATCATAAACAATAACAACATATATTAGCACATAAGGCTTAGTCACATGGACAATTTAAATTATAAGCTATGATTTCAGAGAATCAAGACTTTTAAGGTTTGAACCTAGTTCATTACCCTTATCAGACAGGGAGTCGTAGCTACCACTGTCTTCTGGCTCATATGGGAGTGAGCTGGGCCCGTAGGCATCATATTACCATGTATGGTAAAATATGATCATCTTAATTGATGATCTTTACCCATGATTCGGAGATCATATAAATGGGTTTGGAATCTTCTAAAGAATCCTTATACATATAAGAATGACATGTGATTTTAACGAATCACTTCTGCCAGGAGTGTTAACATGTTTTAAGATGTTAACAGGGATTTGAATCTTTTAAACAGGTCTTACCATCTTGGCCCGGTCTTATATTTGACACGAGGCTAGGTTTCACACATTAAGATTCTTAATTAAATAATTACATAGGCAGATTAATTTAAAAGGAATGATTTTAATTTATTTATTTCATTTATAAATTATTTATGCACAAACTGGCAAACATGAAATTTATAAAAACAACATTCCATTAATTATACATAGGTTACATATTGCCCTAAACGGGTCTTTTCCAAACAACAACCTACCCACGCAGGGGTTTTAAACAAGTACTCGCCCACGCAGGGGCCTAAAACAAACAACTAGTCCACGCAGGGACCTTAACAACTAAACATCATACCCACGCAGGGGTTAACGGAAAATAGACCCACGCAGGGGTCAAATCATCACACATACATACCCACGTAGGGGTTTATGGAAAGATAGGCCCACGCAGGGGCTCAAAACAAACATACAACACACATATACCCATGTAGGGGCTTAACAACCAAATACACCCACGCAGGGGCTCATACAGAAATTAGGAGGATTCAATGATCCTTCTTGTTCTTCCCTTTGATCAATCCTACTAATCCTTGGAAGAAAGTCTGTCTTTCCCTGCGGTCCTCGTGAACTACCCGTTCAACTTGATTCAACCTCTGAAGGAGTTCTTCATGCTCAGGTGGTGAGAACCTAGGCGGCTACGAATGAGTCCAAATAATTGGCCTAGGGGGTATCTGGTACCCTTGTGTTGGGTACCCTACTCCCCATGGATCTCCATAGGGTCCTTGGGTGTTGTAGTTCGCCACTACTAGGTAAGGGTCAGCCTCCGCGTAGCCATAGTTATGATGCATTGGGGGTTCAAACGGGTTGTATGCCATGGAACCCGTATACGCTGGAATTGGGTTGTCAAAACCCATTGGCGGCGGCTACGGCATCGCGGGGTTGGAAGGTCCACCCATTTGTGGGTCCTCCTGATGTGGCGGGTAGTGACTGGCACTTGACTGACGTGGGGAGCTGAAATGAAAGTCTCCCGCACGTGATGACATACGTGCACCTGTCCTCCTACGCCTTGGTGGTGGCGAAGGCACCTGATTAACTGGTGGTGGTGGAGGCGGTGGCGTAACTGCCACAAATCGGTGATCCTCAGAGGAATCTTGATGATGCTGCTACTGTTGCTGCTGTGGTTCATGAGGTGACTGCTGCTGCTCATGAGGCGACGACTGGTGAGGAGGTGTGTAGTACCACTCGTGCCTGGTGAACATCGCCTGAAAGCTGTCCGGACCAACATAAGGTGATCCGTGGAACGACGATCCATCGGAGATTTCTATCAGGTGGTTAGGAGTACCACTCGCCGGCATGACGGGGTCCGTATCCTCGTCCATATCGTCTGCATTATCTCCCGAGAAATGGTCATCTGGACCTAGTGGGTTAAAACCCACGGGTTCTGGTATGAATCCTACCGGGTTAAACTGTCCCCGAAAAACAGGTGTAGGGTCTCCATAGGAATTATGGGACAGGGATCTCTGTAGCGGTATGTAGGAGGGCTGAGGGTTGTTCGGCTCGTAATCTGGCTGCGGTCCGTATGGATTTGGGACCGGAGGTGTAGAGCTGTGCGAAACGGATCGTCTCGCCGGCTCGAACAGGTTTCTCCTGTTCTGACGTGGATCTTCGCTCTCCGTAGCAGATGGAGCTCGTACATTGGACGGTCCAGCTTCATGGTCATTGGGGGCGGTGACTGGCCCCTTGCCTCGTCCTCGTCTCCTAAAGAATCTTGGCGGCATTTTTTATTCCTGTCAATATTTTATGAGATAACAATAACAAAATATAAATTTAAAGGACAAAACAAAAACCGAAAAGGTGGAATTTGTCCTATGTTATAAGTCTAGACTCGAAGGTTTAGATATGTGCAATTGTGTAACTGAGATTAAACACAAAAGGCTAGTGTTTAATTCGCTCAGAGTTGGCTCTGATACCAACCTGTCACACCCCGATTTCCACGTGTCACCGGTGGGCCCGGTGGGGGAGTATCGTGACGTGGTTGGCAACGTAATAGTCAAACAACACAATATTATTATGCACAGCGGAAGCAAATTTAAAATATGATACAACCGAATTTAATATTGTTTATCAATGTAACAATATCCGGAAGTTTATCCACAGAACGGATCGAAATAAAATAATATTAATGGTTCAACAGACTTCGGGCATCCTAAGCTGGCGAGACTTTTTATTGATGCTAAGGAGACAATCCAGCCAATTTCGTTTAGTACCTGCATTCAGTCTTTTTGGGAAAATACGTCAGTTTACACTGGTAAATACAATCAACTGACTCATTTTGGAAAATGATTGAAAATTGGTTTGGATGCACGTGGCATAAACATTTTTGTTTAACTTGGGAGAATTATTTAATATTATAATCTTGTGAACGAATTACATGTTACTTATGCGTTCAGTAGTCCGGATCAAGTCCGGGTTAAAGATCAATAGACACACCACATCATAGAGTTATACACGGACGGTGTACGCCTACACCCCGTGCTCAGGTCGTGGCCATCTCGTAAGATGATGCCAGGGATATCCGGGACATGGTCATTAACCCCCCAAAGGCTGTAAAGTAATCAAGACTGTTTAAACGAGCTGATCAAATTATTCAACTACCCACTTAATGTGGAGATTTGATGCCCGATCAAGCGGTATGCTATATACCGTAACCCAAGCCCGTATAGGGAAAATAAGTTAAAAGTATTTACCTGAGTAAGTATTAATCACAATAAGCAAAATGCACGTAGCTTTTACTGGTCCTCCTAATCTGGAACGAAGGTTTATAATAACCTATTAGAATTCTAACGGGTCTTTTATTAAGCTTAAGCTTAGACCGGCTAGTTTCAAGATACGGTTCGTACGCACGATTAAGCGAAGACCGGATAGAATGTGATTCAGACCCGACAAGTTTGAAGACTTGTTTAATATGGGTTTATTATTCACATTCTGGATTTTGAGATAAAACCGTTAAGGTTTGTCCCGTTTCGGCTAATTTATGTAAACTTGTTACATAAACCGAACCATACGCGTAATAAGCGTGACGGGTAGTTATGAGAGCTATATACAGGTTTCCTAAGTTAATTATGTCTCAAATATGTTGTGACATCAGTAAGGTGTCTTTCATTATGCCCGAAACGTGTTTAAACACAAACTAGGCCCCGTAGGGGTAGTTTGGTCATTTTAAAGGTTGAAAAAGGGTTTAAGTGTTTAACTGTGTTACAGGTCTGATGTAATTTAGTAAACATACTCAAATTAATGAGTTATAACAGTAAGATAAAGCATATATGTGAAATTTATCATTTTTAACCAAACTATGCCTCGTAGGGGTATTTTGGTAATTTCACATAAGCCGAAAAGCTCAAAACTGAAGTCTGAGTTTATCAACCTTTGCTTACTGTTAAAATATTATAATTTTCCTCTTATATCAGTAGGTATCAACCCGGGTATGTCCAATATGATTTTAAAACATACTATGCGTTAAAAACGCTAATTAAGGCGATTAAAGGCCATTTCCGGGTTCGATACTTAAATCTGATATCTTTATATTTCTAGAAGGTTTAAAATAATTTATTTATCATATGTGATCAGTAGCAAAAGGTTTGGAGTCATTTAGATGTGTAAAACTCATTTTATGGCCCGTAAGGGCAAAACCGACAATTACCGGATTAAGCCTACGACTATGAGTTATGCTCAGCCTAAAATTAATTTAAAATCTTTAAAAATCCCAAAATAATATATTACATCAGTGGGTAAAAGATTTGATACCAAAAAGTATGTTTAACTAGGCTATACGCTAATTACGCCATTTTATTAACATAAAGCATTAATTTTGCGATAATGAGCATAACTCTTAATCTACAAGTCAAATTGATGTCAAACTTTGCATACAAGTCTATATATCAGTAACAAAGGTTTCTACACTTTTACATTTTCATAAATCACGTTTTAAGGTAATAAGGGCATAACGGTCAACATATGAGCAATTAACGGAAACATGCATGTTAATTGGATAACTAATGAACCAAGGTGTATAATCACAGAGGGTTGTTCTAACATGTAACCTAGTCCAATTAAAGCTCTGAGGCATTTCTAAAATATGCCTAAACGGGTCAGAACTGAAAGTCAAAGTGAAAGTCAAACTATGTGACTTTCGGTTCCGAACCGGGTCTAAACAGGAAATTGTCGGGTTGAACATGTTTAGACATGTTCTTACACTTATTACTAAGTTATAACAATGATCAAACAGGTTGTATATGATTTGCATTGCTAATTATGCATGAATGGTATTTTAAGCTTCCTGTTGACTTTTTAAGTAAAGGTTTGACCCGACTTTTGACCTGGTTAGAGTGATGATCAGGGGAAACCCTTTTGGGGTTTTATTACCCACATAAATACCATCTTATATCTACTTTTGATTCGAGAATTGACTGAGCCATTATTGACTAATCTTGAAGTCAAACCGTAATTACGACGGTTTGACTTTTAGCTAATTAACTAAGCTAAAACCAATTAAAGAAGGACTAGCAGACTTACAAGGGTCCAATGCACGAAATATGATCACTTGAGGCTGCTTGATAGCTCCAGAAATGATCCAACAATGCAGGAGAAGGTGTGGGAATGTTTGTAACTAAGGAGGCTTTATATAGTGATCCAAGACACCATAAAAGCTTGACATCTTAGTCTAACACTCATCCACAACTGATTAACACTTGTCCTAGTGCTTAGGGGGTGCCTAGGGGTCGTTCACAAGTGAGAAAAACCGGCTAGAATGGTCACAATCGCGCATAACAGGCTGCAACAAGTTTTCTGGTCGCTGGCACTTGCTTACGGACCGTAAAGGTCTGGCTTACGGTCCGTAAGCCTCTGGTCAGACACAAAAATTGTTTGTTCTTTGGTGTTTTGAAAGGGCAACCCTATAATCCGACTTTGGGACTTTATTTTATCAATTTGGGGCTTCCAATATGGGTCTTTAACTGTTGGATACCCTACCATTATGAATTGTATGCTTGTATGCTTTATAAACGTACCGAAAATGAAGGTTTACCATTTCTTTTCTTCGTGGGATCCTATCGAGTATTTCCATTTCATTATTGTCAACCCATTTCTGGATTTAAGACACAATAGATGTTTAATATATAAAAATTTGAGTCTTGGGATTTATAACGAGGTCGTTCAGAGGTGCAAAAGTTAACATGACGACACTTTTAAATCCTGTGAAACATTTTTAATAAATCCGAGTTTATAACGATTTTTGTCTTACACGACACGTGTCGTTATTTTATTTAACACGAATTTTCGAGGTGTTACATTTTCCATTGCCTCGCCTCTTGCATCTCGTTAAACTTTTTGGTTTCGGCCACTCGTTCTTTCATAATCTCATAACGTTGGTGGCCGAGGTCGCGAATGTCTTGGAGACGACGGTTCATCTCCTCGAAATCTTCCTTCAACTCGAGATCGGAAGACGACTCCACCGTTTTTTTCCCGGTTTGCTTATCCTTTCTTCTACCGGGCGGTCGGGTCAACTCTTCTTCAAGTTCCTCGTCAACGTCCACCACCTCATTTAGATTGACATTGCGGGCATCCGATGTCGGTGTTTCAGGGTCAACGGAGGATGATGTTTTTGACCGTTTAGCTCGACGTCTACTACTAGACGTCATGGTACCTACTAGCGCCCACTTTGGACTTTTTCGTAGTAGATCCCAACACTTATGGTACGGGAAAGGGCATTTCGTTTTCTCGTACTCGTCCAAAGTCTTCGTTAAAACCGCGACGTCACCTTCATCGCTCAGGCGATTATCGTAGTTACGTTGGTACACTTCTTGGAACGCATGACACTTGTTGTTGATGTCGGTCCATTTGCTAGAAATGGAATCTTTGTCCCGATGCTTGCCTTGACCCCACGTGCTATAAAAGAGTGCACGAACCATATCCCAAAAAACGGGGCCCGTTTGAAAGTTTGCTACAAATTAAAAAAATAAAAGTAAAAATATAAGTTTTATGTTAAAAATATAAGTAAAAAAAATATAAAAGTTACCAATCTCGTGGTCCTCCGAAACGTCAAGCCACGCCCGAGTCAACGTGAATTCCTCATCCTTCGTCCATTTAAGGTGAGTATTTTTACGTCGAGGTTCGTCCTTTTCCTTCTTCTTATGCGACCTTCTGCCGCGTTTCGATTTCTCTGGCACCGGTTCGGGTTGCGTCTCCGGCACGACATCGACATCGGGTTCGGCTTGTTGTTGTGAAGGTTGCGACCCGCCGGCTTGACCATAGCCGAAGGTGGGAGGCACGAACGGAGTGGCGCCACTCAAGTAAGCCGCGTACGTTAAAACGCTCGGGTCCATGTCTTGAAGGTTATACGGGTGTTGCGGTTGGGTTGTGTTCGGGTTCATGGGTCTTGCGGGGACACCAAAGGGGGGTCGGAATCGATGCATATTTGTATAAAATATAGAAGAAGTAGGAGAGAAAGTGTGACTTTTTTTATAAAAAATAGGAAGAAGTGGGTATTATTTATATAGTGGGTAAATTTTGGAATTAAAAAAAATAAAAATATTAAACAATTGACCGTTGGCAACGGTCATATCTCTCGCCCCTATGCAATTTTCAGCGTTTTATTTAAAACGCCAACTTGATTTTTTTTTTTTTCAAAAAAAACGCCAAACAACGCCTAGTGTAATTGGGGGGGGGGGGGGGTGGCGTTTTTGAGCGTTTTTTTTGAATTTTTTTTTTTTTAAAAACCGCCCCACTACGGGTGGTCTAAGAAGTAATAAGAAATGTTAACATGTGAATAGATTTATCTCAATCATTGATTTCTTTATCTAAGAGCTCAAAAGTATTATCTTGTTATTTATGTTCTTTTTATGATTTTGAAATGAACACGAACTTATACATGTCATGTTTTCTTAAGTTAATAAACTATAAACGAAAGTCAAAAGCAATCACAAGTATACAAAGGTCTAATGTAGGTGATCACGGACTAAAAGTTTATAATTTAGTGGTATCAAAGTATGCAAGAGAGATGTTATTCCCTTGATGGCAGGGGCACAACTTTGTGGGGGCCGCGCGCGCGCGTGTGGGGGGGGGGGGGGGGGCTCCGAACTTTTCGCTCAGTAGTACCCGGTATGTAGTTTTCGTATATAATCTTTTGGTATATACGTTTTTGACCCCCGGTCTGAAATCTCAAGCTTCTCCACTGCTTGGTGGTTGAGGTTTTAGTCCCACGATGAACAGATATGTAGATTTAAGAATATGATTATAGGATGTATAAGTTAAGCGTCCTAGAAAAAAGGTGATCGCCAATGACTAAGAAACCTCATTTTATGTATCTAATTATTTCTCTACACACCATTTCGAACATGAAGTACAACTTTAAATTATAGAAATATTGGTTTTAAATAATGTCAATTATCACCCACACGTAATAGTTGAGACTGTACCACTTACCAGCCAATAGGTAATAATTTTGTAAGGTTTTTTAATGACAAAACTTGTACATCATGAGATTGAACCTCTGAACATGCGACTTTATCTAAACTTACTAACACCTGTTATCCTAAACTTTATCTAAACTTACTAACACCAGTGGGTTATTCCAAAGTCGATAATAGTTTCCTTAGTTGGAATTGTCACAAAATATTTCATAGTTGGAACTATTACCAACCAACTA